>CM040240.1:240334872-240606854 GCA_022545495.1 Chrysanthemum lavandulifolium
TCGCTTAACCTAATAAAGTAATACTTTATCCCAACCGATCACCGGAAGCTTAACACTTTTATGAGCGGCGGGACCTTGTCTACCGTCACCTTCATATATGTAGGACTTTGGGAACTCCATGGATAATACCATCTCGGATCGGATATACAACCCCCATGCTATCGGTGTCTTATCTTTATCGTATGGTGAAAACATATATCACTTATGGACTCCTAATAAACATGAAACAATAAGGACTTTTTAGTGTGGGATTCAAATAAATAGAAGACAACAACAATGTGTCACAAACCAAAAGTTAAAAAGAATAGTCAAAATTAATTTTTTTCATGAATTAATATCTTTATGAAAAAAATATTTATACATAATTTTATACTTAAAGAAGAAAATTTTATAAAAGTAAGATATGTTAAAAGTAACTTATAAAAATGAGTTAAAAGTAACGCGTTGGATGAAATGACACTTGCTTTGTACACTTTTATAACAATATCTCGTTAATATTAGGCACCCGGTTATCGAAATGATCTACTTTTTTTATATATAAAACTATAGAAATAGTTAAGTGGCTCAGGTCGGGCTTAATAAGCCTCAAAATGTCGGTCGGTCTCATCCTCAGAGACTAGTCCCAGTTGGCCCCCTTATTACACCATCTCGGTCTCCATGTCGGTCGTCTCATCAAAATAGAGATGTGGGTCGGGCAAGCAACCGACTTGTATGCATGTTTGCGTATGTGATTTCTTATTTAAAATGTATTTTTATGATATATGTTTTTTGTGGTGTAGGTCATTTTATTATACCAAGTTGGTCATGAAGTAGTGTAGGAGAGAAAATGTTGAGGTGGCAGATAGATGAACATCGCTTGGGTCCTTATTACACCGAGTCTCAAGTGAATAGAAGCGCAAAGTACAAAAACATATTTGGCAAATTCTGATAACTGAATAATTCTAAAAAGGGATTGGATATTGCTACCCCTTTAAACTACAAGTAATACATTTTTCTTCCTTTTCTTTCTTAATTTTTATATGTTTTTTTTATTATAGAAAGGTGAAATAAAAAAACATAACAAAAAATATAAAGTTTGATAAGTTAAAAATAGTAAAACATGAAAAATCTGAGAAGAGAAAAGTTTATAAAAAGCATCTTGTCACGTTAATAAAATGATTAAAATTGTCATAAAAGTATGAAATATAAAATGTAAAGCTTGCAGTTAAAAATAATAAAAGAAAAAAGATACGGAACAAAAAATCATAAAAGCTCTCTTGTCTTATTAATAAAACGGGTAATCAAAAAAGTGAGAGGGGTAAAAAAAAGATAGGAATAGTAGTACCCTTCCAAAAATCATAAAAGTTGTACAATATTAATTAAATAAAAGCGAATACATTAGTTATATCATTTTTTAAGGGGTGTTTGTTTAAGATAAAGATCCTCTAATGTTTACCCTATCATGTTGGTCATGTTGAACCAATTAACAATAATAAAATGATAAAATGGGACCACAATTAATTGAAACAAGGGATCCATTATTTTGCTTTCTCTCACAATATAAATAAAATGATAGAACATGAGAGAGTTAAACTTTAGAGAATCTCAATCCGTTTGTTTAACCTTATATGTGGCTTATAAGGGTCCGTTTGATTTATAAGTGGGGTTGGATTCGGATTTAAATTTGGTATGAGATTTAGATTTGAGAATGCGATTAGGAGAAATTATATTTATTTAAATATATTTTATTATAATATTAAAAAATATTATTATGTAATTATAAAAACGAAAACATATGGACAATACATGAAGAGAGAACAATGCACAGTCAAAATATCAGAAAGTTAAACAATTCTCACTCAAATCCACTCCTTCTAGCCAAGTTACGAAATAGTGGAACTGTTTTTAATACGAATCCATTTCCTACGGTTAAACCTTGAACCAAATAACTTATAAGTGTCAAATCAAATTCAAAACCATTCCACACTCTCAATCCAAACGGGCCCTAAGCTTATTTATGTTTTGGCATATTTCATGACTAAGGATCAAATAAGAAGAATACTTAAAATAAAAAAAATAAAAAATAATTATGACTACATATTAGAGACGCATCAATTTGAATTAGATGCATCCCTAATTTTTAGATGTCATAATATATTTTCTAATTAAAAATTAGATGCATATCATTTATTAGATGTATTTAATCAAGTTAGACGATCGTATGTATTTTTATTCCCTACAGATTGAATTTATTCTTAAGACTACTTTGGATCATTTTCGTTTCAAAATCGACTTTAAAACCAATTATGATGCGTCCAAATAAATGAGATCGTATAATTTAAGTTGATCGATCTCGAATATCTGATTATAATTATTTACCGTTTTAAGTTTTATTCTCACTAGATTAACTACCCTATATTTCATAAGCCTCTTATTTTGAGCTCTATGAGCTTATATAAACATGTTATGATATACCATGCTTATGCTTATATAAGGCCATAGGTCTCAAAATAAGCCAAATTAAAAAATAGGCCGAAATTAGATAAGCTCATAGGCAGCATATAACCTTAAACAAACACCCCCTTTCCCCTTAAAAACTAATCCATAAAACCCAATAAGCACTATAGCATTTCACAAAACCCTTAAAAACACCATGGCAACCAGACGAACCTTAACTACCATCATCACCCACCTCCGATCACCACGCGCCCGTTACACTCTCCCACTCCTCACCCACACCCACATCCACCAAACCCCACTTCTCGTTCCAAGAACCTTCACCCGGTTGAAATCCGGGTCGGGTTACTCGCCCTTAAATGACCCATCACCCAACTGGAGCAACAGACCACCTAAAGAAACGATATTGCTTGACGGGTGTGATTATGAGCATTGGCTTATTGTTATGGAGTTTGATGGTGAGAATAAGCCCACTGAGGATGAGATGCTTCAGGCTTATGTTAAAACCTTAGCTACTGTTGTTGGAAGGTATTGTTTTTTTTTATTATGTATGTGTTTTATGGCTTATTTTTGCAAAAGACATAAAAGGATGTGTTGGGTCTAGGCTAAATATGACTAGTTTCGTGCCTAAACGTGCTTGTATGTGTTTAGGTACACGGCGGTAGCAGTTACTAGTAGTTGTTTGTTAAATAAAAGTGTTTGGTAACGTAGTTGTGTAGCTGTAATTATAAAGTGTGAAATGACGTAAAAAGACATGCACATTAGCATAAAAATTCTTTAAATTAATATAAGAGGCATATATGTAAATTGAGAGCCAAAACGCTAGCGTCTAGATCTAAATGCTTCTTGATGAAGCTTTTTGAATGAGAGCGGTTACACACGATTCAACCGGTAGTTGCTTGTTGCCAAACAAGCATTATATTTAAACCGCTAGTCGCTAGTTGCTCCAAAACATACCCATGCCTAAAAATATGACTAAATTTGGTTGTTAGTGTTTTTCTATTGGTTTGTGAAGAAGTAGGTTCTTTAGCCGCAACCAACCAACCAACAAGATATGCTCTGTGAGTTTAGGCATACTTTAGGGCGCATCATTAGACATCACAATCATTTCTTGTGTATTCAATATTCGCTTTGAAATAAATACACACTTTGAAAATGCATACTTTTAGGATTGCCCAATACTGTTTACCAATTAGAAATTATCTTTATACAGTATTTTACAAAAAAAAAAGAAATAAATAAAAAATGATTGGTTGTAAACTTGTAATATGAAAGTGGACAACTATCTTGAGGCAACACAAAGTAGAGTTGTGGACTTTGTGGAAAACCTTCAAGTGCAGCCCTGTGATGTTGTTGCTGCTATAGTATGCTTTGCTTTTGTGGGCTTATGTGCCTAGCATATGGTGTGGGCTCTATCTTGTGGTTTCAGTTTAGGTGTTTTGTGTCTACATACGCATATCTCATGTGTGTTGTAGCTTGGTGAGGGGTTAATGTTTGTATTTTTTTTTTTCTTTTGTTTGCTTTGATATCTGCTAGTGTGCGCCTTTTGGGGCATGTCCAAAGGTTTGCAGTCTTCTTGTTGTCGTGTTTGGTTTTGTTATAATAGATTGCCTTTCAAAAAAAAAAGTAGAGTTGTGGACACCTAAACTGGAACTCGCCAACCCTTTAGACTTTCTAACCAAAAATATTACAATTACTAATGGGTTAAATGGGTTGGCTCGCAAATCCATTTAACCCGTTCAACCTGCCAATCAATTTAGATATACGGGTTTGATGGGTCATATTCTGGTTATGTGTAAATGGGCTGGGGTTGACTCGTGTCACTGGATTACTCATGCAGGTTGTGTTTAGGTTTGGTTGTTCTGACTCCAACCTCAACCTGACGCAAATAGCCATCCCTACCTATAACACATCTTTAAACTGTAATTTGCATAAGGTGGAACATTTGGTTGAGGACATTGCTATTACTGTTGTAGATCACATACAATGGTTGTTATATGAACTTGCCTTCATTGTTATTATAGTGAAAGTTCTGTTATTTTTTAGATAATGATTCTAATGTGTGTTTGTAACTGTATTAGGACTGGATATGTATCATGAATTCATGAAATGTGGTTATTATATGAGGTGTTATATTTGTTTGGTGGTTTACAGTGAAGAGGAAGCAAAGAAGAAGATATATTCTGTTTCGACAACAACTTATACTGGATTTGGCTGTTTGATATCTGAGGAGCTATCCTACAAAGTCAAAGGCGAGTTAACTTATGAAACTTTTTAAAGCTATGTATCTTTGCGTTGTTGAGTTTGTCAATTAACAGTATATGTGTTATATAGCTTTAGAAATAGAACATTGGACATGGATAGCTTAAGTAGAAATAGAACATACACTTGAAAATACCTACTATTAAAAAGTTCCACCAGAACTAATACCATCAAGGTAACATTGTTTTAACGATCCTTATTACAAATAGACGTTTAATGTGCTAGCATATGAAGACTTCTTGAATCGTTATTGAAATCACGAGCACTTTGTGTGTCTTTTATTCACGAGCACTCATAAATTCTCTTTTGTACTTAAGAGAAGGCAAGAAATAGAAGCATATGTCACTTCAAGGATATAAGCTAGAAGCATAGAATAAAATTGTTTTCATCCTGATTTTGATGGTACCAGTGAGAATTATATCGATAAAAAATTTACCTTGAAATGCTGACTACATTATTCTAGCTCGTTCAAGGAGCAATAATGTAGTTAAGTGGCGAAATGGGCAGCTTAGGCAATAGACGAATAGGTGAAAATGGATCTTGGAACAACTAGGTAGATTTTGAGGACATGTCAAAATTCGCCGGGTTCGGGTTGGCTGTGACCTCTCTTTTTTGTCCATTTTTTTTCTTAAATATTAGTATGAATTATTAATATCATATGAAATATCATAATTATATGTGGTATAATTCTGAGTTTGATCCGTTTCCTTTTATAAGCCATTTTTTTTTGACAAGTTATATAAGTATAATTTCAATTAATCTAGTTACAAATAAATCTGCTGATTTTGACCCCTCTAATGTTCTTTGCATTGTGTCGAGCGTTTAATAAAGGAGTACTAACTATTTTTTTCTTTACGAGCAGCTCTACCTGGTGTTCTTTGGGTGTTGCCTGATTCATATCTTGATGTACCCAACAAAGATTACGGAGGTCTGTAACAATTGTAGATGACTTCTAATCACAGATACTCTATTTTTCGTCTTTGATATGCATAAATATGTCAATATTTTTACTTTTTGTTTGTAGGAGATTTGTTTATTGATGGGAAAGTGATACCACGGCCTCAGTACAGGTTCACTGATAGGCAGCAAAACACTAGGCCACGTCCAAGACCACGTTATGACAAACGTCGTGAGACAATGCAGACTATACGAAGAGAGCCTGTTCAAGGACAGGGGTGGACCCAACAAGCAGCGGGCCAGGGTCCGTCTCAAAATACTGGTGGAGGGTATCCCCAAAACCAGGGTGTGTCTCAAGGTAGTAGCTGATGTTCAGAATAATTTTATTCTAGTCCAGGAAGTGAATCTTTTTCAGGATGTTGCTTGTTTTGCATAACATGTTTTATCAGCACGTAACATGGAATCGAGGTTTTAGGATAAATAATGTGAAAGTTTATTTATATTTTCTCATTACATATATTTACGCTTGTTTCATTTTTATTTCTGTCATCACCAAACCGTCATCGTCATCATCATCATCGTCACTCATGCTGCCCCTGCTGAGGAGACATTCGTCGTGTTGATTTTGCTTGAATTGACTACATTTCTTCTTTTAGTTGAGTAGATGCCGTTTGTCTTGTGGTATTGGTTGAGTAGCCGTAGCTTGTCGTGATACTTTTCGTCGAATGAGAATATATGGTTAAAGTTGGGTTAGCAGTAGGGGTGTTCATCGGTTCGGTTCTCGGGTTAATCGGTTTATTCGGTTCGGTTTGTTCAGTTAAATTTTTTTTGAGGCATAACTCAAAACCGAACCGAACCGAAAATATTTGTGACCAAACCGAACCGAGAACCGAACCGAAGTTCGGTTCGGTTATGGGTCAAAACCGAAAACCGAATTTATATAATTTTTTAAATTTAATTAAATAGATTTTTGCCAAAAATAAATTATTAAAAGCATAAAAATGTTTTTATATTAGGATAAAAATTTAATGGTCTTTTTATATATAAATATATAAAAATATATATATATTAAATATATAAAGTGTTTTTATATATAAATATATAAATATATATATAGACTAAAATACACCGTTGGTCCCTAAACTGTCTCGGAGGATCGCGATGGGACGAACCTCGCCTTTTCATCGCCACGGGTCCAAACAATGGCCATTAAATCTGGATTCGTCCTGACCAGAATTGGGACAACAAACCGCTTTCTTCGAGGGTATTATAGACCATTCACTTTTTGACCCAACCTGGTTAAAATGTAACCCAACCTTCAACCATATATGTATGAACGAGCAAGAGTGAACCCTAAAATACAATCAACACACATTCTTCCCAAAGCAAAAGAAAAACAATAATGGCACAAAACGATAAGGGAAGGGTTTGTTGAGTTCGTTGAGGAAAGCGATCACAAGAATGAAAAGCGTTTGGGTGTTAAGAAGGAGGAAGAGGATGACATCTTGTTATCAAAGTTTAATGATTTGGGAGAAAGGATTACAAACCGGAAATTTTGTTTAAATATCTTAAGGAAATGAAGGAAAAGAAGGAAAAGCGATGATAGTGAGAGTTGTGGGTCTAATGTAAGTGTATGTTTAGATGATAGTAACATTTGTAGTTCTTGAGAACATGTAATCGATGAATAAAGTTTTGTGATCTTATTTAAGTAATTGTGTTTGAAATCGTTTTGCATTTCTTAATAGGTTTGACTTACCCAAGTAAGTTATAATTTGTTGGTTTTCATAAGTTTGTTTGACTTTGGTAAGTCAAAATTCAAGATGTTACAATACACCATTGTCAATACATTGTTGTTTAATGCTAAAGCGTTTGCATTTTGAACCCGTGTTTTGAAACCACTGCCTGTAATTTTTCTGAAAGGGGGGTGTTTGGTTTCTTTGTAACAACTATTAGCGATAAAAGGGCCGTTTGGTTTAGTTGATACAAGCGGATGTTTTATTTGATACATTATGATTTAGTGCCAAAGTATTTGCATTTTCACCACATCTTTTAAACCATTTCCTTTGCTTTTGCGGATACTGAGGGGTGTTTGGTTCTCTGATTAAACTTTTAACGATACAAGGTCTGTTTGGTTTTGATGATACAAGGGCTGTTTGATTTTCTTGATATAAGGGATGTTTGGTTTTGTTGATACTAAAAGTACTAAAATACACCCAATATCACAATACAAAACAGATTAAACAACACATAACCCAAATGATATTTTATCATTAATAAAGTCTGTTAAACATCATAACCAACTACATCAAATCTAATTTACATACCCTTTATAGCAAAATTATCACCCAAAAGACTACTTTATCTACCCCATGGAAAACCAAAATTCGTGCATTATGTTCAAGAATTTTCTTAACAAACTGTTGGTTGAATCAATACCTTCATCCGCTTGACCAACAATCTGTATGAGTTGGGCAAGTTGGTTTGTGTGCCTCGACTAGATTTTGCTCGGTAGCATCCACACGCTCAAGCGCAATTCCACGAGGTCCCGAGAGCTTGATTCTCTTGAATCAACTCCCCACGCTGATGATTCGTGTCTTCGATGTCAATGCATCAAGAACTAGCTTCTTAGAATCCCCTTGGCGACCTCTTCTTCAAACCATATAGCCATACGATCATTCAGATTTGGCGAATCAGCCACCTCCATGAGTTCGTTTAAAATGGGGAAATCTGCCATTGGAAAGTTGTGTGTGTGTGGAAAAAGTGGTAGATGAGTTTATCGTTTGGTGTGCACTAGTTAATATCGTCTCCGGTAAGAGACGGTGAAGGGTCTAATAGTTACTTTTTTTTCACACTCGGTCCCTGAATTTGTCTTGGTTGCCGTTGTCATACTTAAAACTCCCGCCAATATTCACTTTAGAATACACAATTGGTCCCTCGTTGCCAACTTATCGTAAAACCATTAGAATTTTGACTTTGTTAAGTCAAACTTCTAAAACATATCAAATTATCAATTCACTCCAAAACAAATATTTAGTAATGGTTTTGCAATATTGACTTTACAAAGTCAAATACCATTCTATATATTATTGAACATTCCACTAGCCATCCTTATCATCAAACTTCAAATACCATTATGCCTTTTGCACTTAATCTTCCAAAGGTTTTCAATCCTTCCGACATTACGACTCGCTTCACGCTAACCCATTCACCATTTTCAAGTATTGACTAACTAAAGTAACTGAAATGCGCTTTACTTGCTACAATCAAATAAAATGCTAAATGAAAGTTTGACTTTCGAATGTCAAACTTTCATCACCTACAATACGTACAAACAACAACATATGAACAATCTAATTTTAAGAAACCATTTAAACAATTATTGTACAAAATTACCAAAACTATTTTGCAACATTAATTGTCCAAGGGTATTCAACCCAAACTTAAACTACAACCAATAAAGAAATCTACCACGGTGTGGGGAAGCTCGGTGGAGTTTCAACAACTTCCTAGCCAACTCCCGCTTGTTCCCGGTATTTTCATTCCCATCATGACTCCTATCGCTTTGCGATATTGATTGTCTTTAGCGACCGAACACGCAAGTATACACTTTATTAAAGTTATTTCATGCTATGTTCGGGAAAAGCTCGAAACACCACCGTCTCGTAGTTGACCATGGTGAATGTGTTGTGTCTACAACAAAGGAAATTTTTTGCAAAGGTAGATCACTAAGCGTGTTTGCACTGAAAAATCAAATAGTGTTGAGATACACAAACATGGCAATTTAGGAATGTTTTATTTGATACATATGCATTACAAGATTACACTTACTCGGTATCCAAGATTTTTAAATTCGAGATGACCGAATCATTACAATGGTAAACGCTACCATAACACTATTCCCAAAATCGACATCGGACGACTTAAGGTTAATCAGGAAACAAAGGGCACCTTCATCCTAGGATTAGCTTCATGTATCAACTACAAGAAGTTTTACTGATTAAATTTCATTCTTGTACACATCTCTATAACATTATAAGTTGTAAAAGCGAAATTGTTCTTACCGTGCAATCACCAAAATCCAATGTAAGGGTCTCAAGATTTTGAAGTCTTGTCAGTGAAGATATCGGATGTTGTGATTGTGGTCACAACATTATAACGACCTAATGACAAATGTAACTTCTTCAAAGTCCCAAGTTTTGCAATATCCCATAGTCTCATCTCGTTAGTACTAGGACGATTCATTTAAGAGACTCAGTGAGGACAACCAAAGAATAAAGTCCCAAACTGCACTGCTTAGAAAATTGACATGAATCAATTCTAGGCTCGATGAGATTTGGATAGCCATGAAAATATTCCAAAGTAGCCATAGCACAAACATGAAGTACTGGATGTTTCAACTCACCGCGAGAGTAAAGTTGGGTTGGGAACGAACGGGTCACCATACCAATTTGTAATAATCGACTCCTCAACTCCATTGTCACCAAAAATAAGAGCCACTCATGAACTGCTTCATAATGAAAGTTGTCTATTCCAATAATTGATCTTGGCTCTACAGCAAAGACAAACTTTCTTATTGGACCCATAAGTCGATTTAAGAATCTAGTAACAAGCCTACCATCAAACTCGTATGTTAAATAATAAAAGAAATCCTCATCAAGTATGACATCGGTGAGAAAAGTCCACTTAGACCTACAATTTCTCGCTAAACTAGAGGTTCTCACCGCTTCTAACAAAGGCAACCGATTCAAAATGTTAGTGATAACTTCATCAGGCATGTTGGTAAAACGATCGATCGACATGGTTTTGTTGGAAGTTGGGTTGGTCTTTTGAGTTCTGGAAATGAGGATTTATATTCTTGATTTCGATTTGTAGTTTATCGTTTCTGGATAATGTGGTTTTATGTGATTGGCAAAGTTGTTTGTTGGGTGGGTGTATTTGTTCCGTGAAATTAAATGCGCCAGTATCGGGAAGAAACGGCTAATAGCCATACTCACAATTAGTCCACAGGTTGAAGGTTGGGTCAAAAAGTGAATGGTCTATAATACCCTCGAAGGAAATAGGTTTGACCGTCCCATTCGGGTCAAGGACGAATCTGCTTTTAATGGCCACCGTTTGGACCCGTGGCGATGAAAAGGCGAGGTTCGTCCCATCGTGATCCTCCGAGACAAGTTTAGGGACCAATTGTATTTTAGTCATATATATATATATATATATATATATATATATATATATATATATATATATATATATATATATGAGGTTCTTTTCGAACCAAATAAATTGGCAGAATCATGCGAACCAAGATCAACCAATCGATTTTTTAAATATTAAATTTTATTATATAACTCAAAAGGGTATAATGGTAAAAATACTTTTTATTTTATTTTGATTTTTTTTTTACAAAAAACGTTTTTTAGTTCCCTAAATTTTAGGATTTTTTTTCCATGATATACTTGTTTAAAAAAACATTATGTGCACATGTGTTTTGCATTATGTATCAATTGTATTTTTCGTTTATGCATAAGTGTTTTGTATTTGCACATGTATCTTTAAAAAATATTACATAAATATGTATACAAACAACAAAACTTTATTAATAGATTTATGCAATTTTATACGAACTACAAAACTTTATTAAAAAATATTACATAAATATGTTTTATTACAAATATATGAAGCCTACACATATGCATAATACAATGTCTTTAACAATTGGTTCATCTTTTAGGCATGCGCATGTATTCTCGCCTGGTTCAAGAACCCATAAATCTACACATGTGTTTTTAATCCTTGTGCACATGTTTTTTTATCGTCTCGCTCATCTTAACTGATACAATTTTGTGCCAACAGCCACACGTCAAGTAACCTACCACGATCAATTATCATTCGACATGTTACATAAATTATAAAATAAACTAGGAGCATACATTTATTATATAATTCAACTTATAGAAGTGCATTTGTATTCTTCGCCTTCACAATAAATCTGAAAATTTGCATCCAATGTTAATAGTTTAGTACATAATCAAGAACAAATAAAAACATAAATATAAACCTGAAAATTTTCATATATACAAAAAGTTCAATGACTTAAACACATGTGCATTCGTTGTCAATTCATCATTTTCATTACGTTAATACATGTGCATTTTTTTCAAATTCTAATGTTTGTGACGTAAACACATGTGCATTATTTGACTAACACATATTCAAGAGCAAATGCAACAAAACTGGATCTATATCAAGTAATGTAAACGAATTTTTAAGCATAGAAATTAGCATAACACATATTCGTGAATAACCTAACTGATACAAGTTTGTGCCAACATCTACAACGTTAATAACTCGCCAACGTCATTCACATAACCAAGTTTACTCATATTAGATTCAACAAACTCATCAACTCAACATACCAAATCTTTTCTTTAACAAATAAATAACATATATGCACTTTATTATGGATAATAATTTCCATAACACATATGCACATTTAACTAAATAATCTTCTTATTTTAATAAATATAAAGCAATCACAATCCACTTATTTTAACTAATGAGTTAACAATCATTTCACTTTTATATAAAACACATATGCATGAAAGTATCAAATTCATCGTAATCAGAAAACATATACGCACTCTTAATAAGCGTATCTCACTCCTTTTATTGATTTTGTATCAGTAATAAAATATATATACATTTTAAGAAATATACCTTTTTGTAAAAAGAAAATAACCACAACTACTGTATTGAGGACCGATAGCGTTTGAATATGTATTCACCTTGTTTCTTTTTAACAGCCTCACTAATTCAATCTTTTAGCATAACAAATATATACACATGATACATATTAATTTTTATATGTTACAACCAATTAAAACCCATGGGACGTCTATATCAATTCATCATTATTCAATTGCCTACAAGCGCCTACAGCTAAAGCGATATCATCATTATCTAATTGATTATTTCTAGTCCTAGCTAAGAATAGTTTTATATACATGAATGGATATGCAAATATTAAATATCTGAGTAACATGTGCATGAACAAAATATCAAGTAATGAATTCACGTAAACATTATCTTGTATTCATTTGGTGCCTCAATAGTCAACACCCACACGTACGCATAAATAACTATATATATAAAATGGGGACACAAAACGGCTGCCATGTACGTCGTTTAGGGCTGCTGTGGTTACAGGCCAGTTTTTTTGCGTTTTTCTTGAGCCCATCTGCAACGTCCATCTTCGTTCTCCTGGCCTGCAACTGCTTTCTCGCGATATACGTGTCCTTCTCCTTCATACGTGGCTCACTATTTCGTTTCCTTATCTTGCCGCCTTTTTGTTATGATAACAACGTCTCGACATATTCCTTCGCACTGTTCTCGAGAGTCGGTTTACTTCGCTGGTGGGTTTGTGATTTGTCTGGTGGTATGTTGTGATTCACTGATGTTTTGAATAAACGATGTTGCTATATGACACCGAATTGCTTAATTTTCGATTATTTAAGCTATGGCCTTTTCTATTATGTTTTTTATTACCACTGCCTTTACCTTTTACCTGAGAGGAAATTATATCAGAAACAACTGTATATACCTGGCCGGAAAAATCTACGGTGGTGACGACATGAACGGATGATTTGGATTTTGATACGGAATTTTGGCTGTCAGGTTTCGTTTTGTGATTTATTGAGGTTTATATTTTATTTTTCCTACTTTTTCAGCTATGAATCTTTTATATGTACATATCTATGTTTCTTTAGGTTGAGAGGGTTTAAGTAATGTTTAATCTTGATTGGTTCAATACTGATAGTGTTTCATGTCGGTATTTTATCATTTTTTTGCTTTCAGTTATCGTTTCAAGGAAAAATAGAAAGTAAAGTGACGGGTTTAGTTTGTGAATATATTGAAGGCGAGATACCGACCAGGTGTTTGATAAAAGTCCTGACACAATAAAAATTTTCGTAAGTAACCAGCTTTAACTTTCGGTTTTTCTATAATTACGTTTAAACTTGCTTTTCCGATGTCAATGTATTGGTTATTGAATGTGTCAGTTTTCGAATCGATCGATGACACCTTTTAGGTATGGGCAAAGGCATTGGAGAAAGCTTTCCCGGCTGTTTTGTTGTTTCATGCGATTTGAAGAATGGTGGTTTCGTTGGTTCAAAGGATGGAGGTATGTGTTTCGATTCATTTGTTGCAAAAGAAAGTTTCAAAATTTATGCAAGTATTCTAAGATTTTGGTTTTTACTGCGACATTCAGTTGGAGAGGAAATCATGTTTTCTTTATTTGAAGCTCATTTTTGTTTCTCTTTGGTTGAAAAATATGATAAAAGTAATGTTGGTGGTGGTTGGTTTAGGAATCAAGTACTAATTTTGTGACTTCTTTTCTGGATCCAGATGGAGGTACAAAGAAGACCATTGGTTTCTGTACCATTTAGACCTGCTACGAAGTTTCATTTTGAAATACAAAAGTTTAGATATTTCTCAATGGTAATTTGCACATGTCTAATACAGCTTTGGAAATTGTTATATATCAGGGGCTTAAAAAAATGTTACTGTAATGACGCCGTTCTATGTTTGTGCAGGTAAATATATACATATCGTATGGTAAATTGGATGATGGCCTTCGTTATCACTTATGAGCTACTTAAAGAAGGGTACATCATATTACGTTAACTCTTATTTACAGATTTTTACAGTACACTTTTGAACATCCTATGCAATTGTTAGTTTCGTCATATATGAGCGCTTCAATGCTTTTGTAGTTTTTGTGTTTTCCTCCGTCTTTATGTAAACATGGAGTATGTATAAGAATGGTTTTAATGAATAAATAGTTACTTATACTTGAGTGCTTTTTTATTGCTGTTCATAGCGAAGGTAGGAGGTTATATGAAGGTATTGGAGCTCCATTGAGTAAAGGAACTTCTCATTTGACAATCTCAATTGTTGGCACCGAAATCAGTCTCGCCCAATATTAGGTACGATTGTTTTGTTCATTCATTTTATCCCAAAGATTATTATACTAAATAACCATTCTATACTATTTGAAATTGTAATTTGTAGGTTTTCATCCGATTGTATAATACAATTACACTATCACCAAAAGAAGATATAGTTTATGGTGATGCTGTCATACTTACAGTTGCTGAGGTAATTGAGGATTTGTGCTCCTCATCATCATAAGACAGCTTTGACCAATGCGGATTTGGAATGCTTGATGGCCGGTCAGATCTTAACATTCTAATCAAAATGTCAAATTTGGTCACTATGGATTATGCTGTGAAAGCATATAATTTACTTTTGGATTTTATTTGCAGCTGTAGATATGTTTCCTGGAAAAAACATTGGACCTTGGATTTATAGAGTTGTTCGGGTTATCCCTGGGTTTGCTTTTATTTTGTTATCTTTATTTTTGCATATTCTATTTAACATCAGTTAGATGAATTGTGTGTCTATGGTTCAGTATTAGCAAGACAATCTTGCTGACCACATGCTAAATTGATGAACTTGCCGTATCTTATATCATTTGTACACATAATCTAACGATGACTTTGCTGCTATTTTCAGCTGGGATGCGTATACGCGTGTCTGGGTCTTTCAATTTGTTAGAGAATAAGAGACATTTTGAAAACGAAGTAAAAACATATGGACCGATTCATCGCGATTAACTCGGAGAGGTAATATTTAGGTATTTCGGTAAAATGAAGCTCGAAATACAATCGCACTGTGGTTCTTAATTATTGATAAATGTATGTAATGTATACCTTGAAGAATCTCAAGGCGTTTTCTCATCTGAAGCTTTTCATTGGTCAAACATTGTTAAGGCAAAGGAGATTGATATGTGTCTAAATACACATATATTTGTATTATATAAACCCACAAAACAACCAAAACACACAAATGACTCTCAAATGATACATATTCATAAAATGTGTTTTATGTGATTCAGTACAAAGATTGAAAACAAGTGAAAATGATCAATTTCACAACAATTGTCATTTTCATCCACTGAGTTACTAAAATTGTCAAAACTAGTCCCTAAATGTTTTAAATGATAGAAAAGTCAACTTAAGTCCTTGGGGAACCAAAATATTCACAAATGATCCACGGATGAAAGTTTACACAAATGGCAACTTTACCCTTCGTTACAAAATTGGCAAAATGGTCCTCGGTATTCAAAACTTGAAATTTCACAAAATACCCTTGTACTATGCATGAACTTACAATTTGGAACAATTTTGATAAACTTTTGAAAATTTACACTTTAGTCCCCCAAGAATCCAAAATTTACACAAATGGTCCTTTTAAGCATTAAAATGTTTTAATTAACAATATTGGTCCTTGTGTTTATATAAATGGCAGGTTTGGCCCTTCAAAGGAAGTTTGGAATGTTCACATAATTGGTCCCTCAAGATTGGCAGATTTACATAAGTGGTCCTTGTATACTAGCTAAACCAAACGGACCTAAATTAAACCAAGTCCAAATCCAATCCTAACCCAGCTGGCCCAATCACCCCAAGCCCAAACCTTTTGTTAATAAATAAAACAGCAAACCGGATCCTTTTTCCTCTTCTTCCACCTCACACACACCAGTAACACCACCTGTAACACTTCCCCTCCACCGTACCCCATTTCACAACCTACTCCCCACACCGTCATCCCTATCCCACTCCACCATTTAATGTCATTCCACCTTTTTCAACTAAACCCACCACCGTAGCACCTATTCCTCCTGCTTTTCTTCCATAACACCCCAACTTGGCCATAAAAATATCTCAAATGTTCCCTACAACTCTCCACAACACTCCATAATGCTTTAATTGTTCTCAAACCACCTCTAATCCACGTGTAGCAATTTGGCGCCAAAATTAGATTTGAATGGTCAAGATCAAATACAGACTTTCAAGGGCTCAGATCAATGTGGGAAAGTATCTGGAAGCTAGTGGGAAGAGAATAGGTGATAAATACAGAAGAAAGAAGGAGAAGAAAGTTATCACAATGTAGACATAGTTTGTGATCACTGTAGTTTAATGAAACTAGTTGTAATCTTAGTGTAATCTTTAAATTTCTGTTCTCAGTTGTTCATTACCTTTGCTAAAGTGTAATAACATACTTGGTTTACTCAATTTTAATCTATCTTTCAGTTTTCAAAGTAATTTTAATGTGTCCCATTTTATTTCATGTCATTTACTTTCCTGTTGATGAATGTTGTTTAAAAGACTCCAACAAACACTATGTAGTTCTCAGTAAGCTATATAAGCTTGTGGATTTAGTTAATCAGCAATAATCACTTAAAAATAGAAAATCACTAAAAATGGAGAAAATCATTAAAAAAAAATCAAAAATGGTGTGATCTTGATGAAGATGATGAAGCAGGGTTGAATTTGGAATGCTATGGGTATTAGGAGCTTATTGGTAAGCTAATAGGTGTAACCTTGTCCATGTGTTCTTGGTCTCAGTCCTATTCTCATTTGTAAGCCATTTTTACCATTTTTACAAGTTCACTGTTTCACAACTTTTCATGTTTTGATTTTCATGTTGTCCTGCTTCTTTGTTGTTGTTTAGTGTTATTATAAGTTAATTTAAGCATTTTGTTCATTAAATTCAGTTGTGCTTTAAATTGGAAAATACTCAGTTAAAATGCAAATATGACAAATCTGTGTTCTTAACTGTGTTCTTGACTGTTTGAAGCTCAAATGATCTTATTATGTGATATTATAATGTTTGGAGTCTGGTTTATGCTCAGAATCATTTAAAACTTTGAAGTTCATTTGACAAGTGATAATCAAAGGGTTGTTTGGATTTGCTGATAAAAAAGACTTCCTGTGTATTTCTGTTGTTGTTTTTCATTATTATATGTCACTTTAGCACCTAAAAGCTAAGTCAAGTCAATAGATATAGTTTTTGTTTGATAAAAGTCAAAATTCCAAATCCTATGCTTTAACAGTTCACTGTTGGAATTTTTAGTTGCCAAATTCATAATTTTAGCTTAAAAGTATGTTATCTAGCTTACTTTAGTTTTATTATAGCTTAATATAACATGTATATTCAGTAGATTAAGATCCAAGTTCAGATTAGTCAAACCTTTTAGTTTTTAGTAAAAAGTCAAATTTTCTTAAGGTCTGTTTTTGAATAAAATCTAAAATTTTATTGTGTGCTCATTAGTGAGTTTTAGCTTAAAACCTTCTAGTATGTTTAAATTTTGTTGCTTATCTTAATTTTAAAAATTCTAGTTTACTGTTTCTCAGCTTTTTAAGTACTAAATTTCTAGCTTATTCTTAATCTTTTTCTGTTATCATGCCCTGCACCACAGTTATAGGGTCAAGTTAATGAGCTTGCATAAGCTTCATGACTTGACCCTAGCTTGTGCATTTGGCTTCTTTATGTAGCCTTTGTGGTCTAGTCTTTATGTGTCTTCTTATTTTTCAGTTTTCAACTTATTTGCATAGCTTAATTACCCAAATTTTTTTGTCCCATCTCATCCACTACACTGAAGCAAACAGTGTAGTGGAGTAATTTTCAAAAGCTTGAAATAAGCTCCTCAGTGAGCTTGAGTATGTGAACCTTGGCTTTTCACAAAGCCAAGGTACCCATCTCAATGCCTCAATATGAGTTGAGCTTATTAGAGCTTGTTTGATAAGTCTTGTGAGCTTGTGTTTGCCCATTCCTACAGTTCAAACCATGAACTTGCACCATTTCCACAAGCTCACACCAAGCTCCTTAGTGATCACTAGTCTTTGTGGCTTGACTTTTTAGGAAGCCAAGCTACCCAGCTTTATGATCATGTGCTTAAATATCACCTTGCAGCTTATTAACCAGGACTGCAAGTAGCTTTTAATGTGTCCCATTTCACTGAGTACATTGAGAAATCAGTGTATTCAGTGATACTTCATAAGCTCCTCACAAGCTCTCTAGTGGACTTCACTAGGTGAGCTTGGGCTTTTTGGAAAGCCACCCAGACCATCTAGCAACCTCAACTTTTATTTTGGCCTTTGAAGCTTATTTACTAAGCTCAAACGGCCATTACAAAAGACGAGGGTGTTTGGGTGCATGTCTCTGGAAGAGCTTATGAGCTTATTAGAGCTTATTAGTGATTCTCGGTTCACATGCTTGTGTATATATGACTAATATACTTATACATATATATTTTTCCTTTTATTTCCACTTTATAGCTTATTTCAAGCTTATTAGAGTTGAGCTCCAACAATCAAGCCAAAAGCTTAACTGTTGGGCTCTTAAGCTCATGTTTTGCTTATTTCTTATTTTGTATAGTTGTAATTCATTAAATATACTTATATAAGTAATGTATATATGCTAGTTCTATATAATAGAAAAGCCCAAAACAAGCTTTATGTACAAATGTTAGCTTCTATGTGGAAGCTTTAGGCTTATTTAGCCAACTGTTGTGGAAATAAGCTTCCACAGAGCTTATTTCCATGTTTTGAAAAAGTTGGTTTTGTTAAAGTTAATTATTTTTAGTTATTATTAAGTTTTGCAAAAAGAAAATTCCAAAAATAAATGTTTTTGCAAAAAGGGTGGAGGCAGGCTCGAACCTGAGACCTCCACCCCTTTAAGAATGATTGAATGTGTACCTGGAACCATAAGCGCCCTTGGGTCTTTCTTGTCATGGGTTGCACACTTAATCACTTAACCCTTTTGTCCCATATTTAGCTTATACGTACATTAAGCTTATTTGTAGCTTATTTGAAGTAGCTTTTTCAGTGTTTGTATTTTTTATAAATTTGTAATAGTATAAAGTATTTTTACAAAAAGTTTCAGATTTTTCCAATAAGTTTTAGTATTTTTAAACATTTAATTAGTGTAAAATCTTAATTAAATCATAATAAAAAATATAAAAGTAAAAAATATAAATCTTTTTCCAAAATTTTCTTTTATCATATATTTTGTAAGAAAATTGATTTTACACTTGTAGGCCTTTTATTTCATAAATTTTACGCTTTATCTTGCGCCCAGCCGCTATTTTCGTAAATAACGCTGCTTTAGTTTTAAGTAACGTTTTTTAGTAATTTAAGTTTACGTTTTAGTTAATATAGTTTATTTAAGTTATTTTATTTTATAAAATCATAAACGCTCATCGATCCGTAAAAATAGTGATAGCGTTTATTTAATAGATTTTAATTTTAATTTCTTTTAATTTGCATTTAAGTCGCTAAGACATGCAAATCCTTATTATAGTTATAATCGTTTTGTTTTATACGTTTACGTACTAGTTAAACGTCGTTTGTATATCTTTTACGTTTTAGGTTTACGATTATGCGTTTTAACAACGTAGTCGTGATGAGCTATTACTATTCACATTCGGTGTTAGTCAATCGATTCTGTTTTCCTATACTTATATTATTTTTCAACCAATCACAAGTCATTGTACCGAACATCACGCCTCACCAGACATAAACGATCCAAGGATATTTAATCCTTGGTAAACTTGCATTTTCTCCCGGCCGCCGCCTTTTATCATCTCGTTACGGTTGACCGCTCGCAAGCGGTTGATAAGTGTGACGGAGAAATAAAGAGGGTGGTTCGGGAGAAATCAATTTTGGCGCCACGGGAGGCTAGCTGCGTATTATGACTTGTATTTTGTACTTTGTTGAAATACCTATCATTGTATGTAAATTACATATACTTCATTTCATATAAACAATATGAATTACAAAAGATTTTATGGTTGAAATCTATCCGTGTTTTGATTTGCATTTGATCATCAATTTTCCTAATCTTGATATTCCTAGGTCTAAATTTTGGCTAAACACCATGTTTACACTAAAAAGGATTTCTTGTGCTTAGTATAATTCACGGAATGTGATAGATTAGGTTTAAATCGATATCATGTATTAAAATCTCATTTAGGTTTCCTTTTTAGCCATTTCTATGTATATATATAAAAGTTAAAAATACAAAAACATTTTTCCTTTGCACACAACTTGCCCGGTTTGATAAGTCCCCGGTTACAACATTTGGTTGTTGGTCATTTCGATTCTTGAGCTCTGTCGACTCCAGATTCCTTTCGAGGGCGGTTGTTAGGAATTTCTTTTGTACATATATATATATAAACCTTAAAAATACAAAATATTTTCCACTTTTTTATAAAATCAAAATCAAAAGATTCTTCTCGCTTTTCTCGAGTTTCTTTCTAAGATTCTTAGACTCATCTTAGTGATGATTATTCATAATTCCGTGAGTGGCAATCCCACTCCAAATTCTCACCCATTCTTCGAGTGGCAATCCCACCCGGTTTCCCCATGAACAATTTAATTCGGGTCAAGTCAAGCTAGTGACTTGGTTATCAAAACAAGCCACAAAATATGGGTTTTCACCCATATTTCATCTTTATCCCCCACACTGGGTGGTAGAAAGGGTAATAACCCACCGTTGTATATATAAAACTTTGAAAATTGTAAATCTGAGAAAAAATAATAATAAAATAATTGTTTTGTTTAGCCTACTTAGTTTTGAATATTGAGGACAATATTCATTTCTAAGTGTGGAAATTCGCGAATTTGATCATAAATGTACCCTTTTAGTCCCTTTTTCCCCAAAATGGCCAAATTTTAAATTTTTTTATAGTGGAAGTACTATGTACTAAACACAACAAATGGTAATCATCCACCATGTCTAACCCACATAAGGATTGGCTAATCCAGAGCAAACGGCTCTTGGTAAAGATATCTCAAATCCGTTTATGGCTTGCAATTTGCTTAAAATTGTATGGTGTTCACTCACCATATCCTAAAAAGTGAAGAGTTGGCTAGCCCATGAAGTTTATGGCTTGTGGTAAAGGCGCTTGAAAATCCATAATTGGTAATCGACTCACCAAAGATAATATTGATAATTTATCTAAGAGTTGGCTAGTCCGAAGCAAACGGCTTCCGGTAAAGACAAATTAAATCCGTTTGCGACATGATTTGCTCAAAATCATTTGGTTATCATTGTACCAAAGTTCTTACTTGAACTAAAACATTTGGCTACTCCGTGATGGCTTTTGGTAAAGAGTTTTCAAATCCATTAAAGTTTTCATAAAAGATTGCTAGGGACTAGCAATAGTTTAGTGTGGGATTTGATATGTGTCTAAATACACATATATTTGTATTGTATAAACCCACAAAACAACCAAAACACACAAATGACTCTCAAAATGATACATATTCATAAAATGTGTTTTATGTGATTCGTGTACAAAAGATTGAAAACAAGTGAAAAATGATCAATTTCACAACAATTGTCATTTTCAGTCCCTGAAGTTACTCAAATTGTCAAAACTAGTCCCTAAATGTTTTAAATGATAGAAAAGTCAACTTAAGTCCTTGGGGAACCAAAAATATTCACAAATGATCCATGGATGAAAGTTTACACAAAATGGCAACTTTTACCCTTCAAGTTACAAAATTGGCAAAAATGGTCCCTGGGTATTCAAAACTTGAAATTTCACAAAATAACCTTGTACTATGCATGAACTTACAATTTGGAACAATTTTGATAAACTTTTGAAAATTTACACTTTAGTCCCCCAAGAATCCAAAATTTACACAAATGGTCCTTTTAAGCATTAAAATGTTTTAATTAACAATATTGGTCCTTGTGTTTATATAAATGGCAGGTTTGGCCCTTCAAAGGAAGTTTGGAATGTTCACATAATTGGTCCCTCAAGATTGGCAGATTTACATAAGTGGTCCTTGTATACTAGCTAAACCAAACGGACCTAAATTAAACCAAGTCCAAATCCAATCCTAACCCAGCTGGCCCAATCACCCCAAGCCCAAACCTTTTGTTAATAAATAAAACAGGCAAACCCGGATCCCTTTTTCCCTCTTCTTCTTCCACCTCACACACCACCTGTAACACCACCTGTAACACTTCCCCCTCCACCTGTTACCCCAGCTCACAACCTACTCCCCTACACCCTGTCATCCCTATCCCACTCCACCATTTAATGTCATTCCCACCTTTTTCAACTAAACCCACCACTGTAGCACCTATTCCTCTGTTTTTCTTCCATAACACCCCAACTTGGCCATAAAAATATCTCAAATGTTCCCTACAACTCTCCACAACACTCCATAATGCTTTAATTGTTCTCAAACCACCTCTAATCCACGTGTAGCAATTTGGCGCCAAAATTAGATTTGAATGGTCAAGATCAAATACAGACTTTCAAGGGCTCAGATCAATGTGGGAAAGTATCTGGAAGCTAGTGGGAAGAGAATAGGTGATAAATACAGAAGAAAGAAGGAGAAGAAAGTTATCACAATGTAGACATAGTTTGTGATCACTGTAGTTTAATGAAACTAGTTGTAATCTTAGTGTAATCTTTAAATTTCTGTTCTCAGTTGTTCATTACCTTTGCTAAAGTGTAATAACATACTTGGTTTACTCAATTTTAATCTATCTTTCAGTTTTCAAAGTAATTTTAATGTGTCCCATTTTATTTCATGTCATTTACTTTCCTGTTGATGAATGTTGTTTAAAAGACTCCAACAAACACTATGTAGTTCTCAGTAAGCTATATAAGCTTGTGGATTTAGTTAATCAGCAATAATCACTTAAAAATAGAAAATCACTAAAAATGGAGAAAATCATTAAAAAAAAATCAAAAATGGTGTGATCTTGATGAAGATGATGAAGCAGGGTTGAATTTGGAATGCTATGGGTATTAGGAGCTTATTGGTAAGCTAATAGGTGTAACCTTGTCCATGTGTTCTTGGTCTCAGTCCTATTCTCATTTGTAAGCCATTTTTACCATTTTTACAAGTTCACTGTTTCACAACTTTTCATGTTTTGATTTTCATGTTGTCCTGCTTCTTTGTTGTTGTTTAGTGTTATTATAAGTTAATTTAAGCATTTTGTTCATTAAATTCAGTTGTGCTTTAAATTGGAAAATACTCAGTTAAAATGCAAATATGACAAATGTGTTCTTAATCGTGTTCTTGATCGCTTGAAGCTCAAATGATCTTATTATGTGATATTATAATGTTTGGAGTCTGGTTTATGCTCAGAATCATTTAAAACTTTGAAGTTCATTTGACAAGTGATAATCAAAGGGTTGTTTGGATTTGCTGATAAAAAAGACTTCCTGTGTATTTCTGTTGTTGTTTTTCATTATTATATGTCACTTTAGCACCTAAAAGCTAAGTCAAGTCAATAGATATAGTTTTTGTTTGATAAAAGTCAAAATTCCAAATCCTATGCTTTAACAGTTCACTGTTGGAATTTTTAGTTGCCAAATTCATAATTTTAGCTTAAAAGTATGTTATCTAGCTTACTTTAGTTTTATTATAGCTTAATATAACATGTATATTCAGTAGATTAAGATCCAAGTTCAGATTAGTCAAACCTTTTAGTTTTTAGTAAAAAGTCAAATTTTCTTAAGGTCTGTTTTTGAATAAAATCTAAAATTTTATTGTGTGCTCATTAGTGAGTTTTAGCTTAAAACCTTCTAGTATGTTTAAATTTTGTTGCTTATCTTAATTTTAAAATTCTAGTTTATGTTTCTCGCCTTTTAAGTACTAAATTTCTAGCTTATTCTTAATCTTTTACATTATCATGCCTGCGCACCACGCTTATAGGTCAAGTTAATGAGCTTGCATAAGCTTCATGACTTGACCCTAGCTTGTGCATTTGGCTTCTTTATGTAGCCTTTGTGGTCTAGTCTTTATGTGTCTTCTTATTTTTCAGTTTTCAACTTATTTGCATAGCTTAATTACCCAAATTTTTTGTCCCATCTCATCCACTACATCAAGCAAACAAAGGTAGTGGAGTAATTTTCAAAGCTTGAAATAAGCTCTCGGTGAGCTTGAGATGTGACCTTGGCTTTTCACAAAGCCAAGGTACCCATCTCAATGCCTCAATATGAGTTGAGCTTATTAGAGCTTGTTTGATAAGTCTTGTGAGCTTGTGTTTGCCCATTCCTACAGCTCAAACCATGAACTTGCACCATTTCCACAAGCTCACACCAAGCTCCTTAGTGATCACTAGTCTTTGTGGCTTGGCTTTTTAGGAAGCCAAGCTACCCAGCTTTATGATCATGTGCTTAAATATCACCTTGCAACTTATTAACCGGATCGCAAGTAGCTTTTAATGTGTCCCATTTCACCGAGTACATTGAGAAATCGGTGTATTCATGATACTTCATAAGCTCTCACAAGCTCTCTAGTGGACTTCACTAGGTGAGCTTGGGCTTTTGAAAGCCACCTGCACCATCTAGCAGCCTCAACTTTTATTTTGGCCTTTGAAGCTTATTTACTAAGCTCAAACGGCCATTACAAAAGACTGCAGGGTGTTTGGGGTGCATGTCTCGGAAGAGCTTATGAGCTTATTAGAGCTTATTAGTGATTCTCGCTTCACATGCTTGTGTATATATGACTAATATACTTATACATATATATTTTTCCTTTTATTTCCACTTTATAGCTTATTTCAAGCTTATTAGAGCTTGAGCTCCAATAGTCAAGCCAAAAGCTTAAGCTGTTGGGCTCTTAAGCTCATGTTTTGCTTATTTCTTATTTTGTATAGTTGTAATTCATTAAATATACTTATATAAGTAATGTATATATGCTAGTTCTATATAATGAAAAGCCCAAAACAAGCTTTATGTACAAATGTTAGCTTCTATGTGGAAGCTTTAGGCTTATTTAGTTGTTGTTGGAAATAAGCTCCACAGAGCTTATTTCCATGTTTTGAAAAAGTTGGTTTTGTTAAAGTTAATTATTTTTAGTTATTATTAAGTTTTGCAAAAGAAAATTCCAAAATAAATGTTTTTGCAAAAGGGTGGAGGCGAGCTCGAACCTCGAGACCTCCACCCTTTAAGAATGATTGAATGTGTACCTGGAACCATAAGCGCCCTTGGGTCTTTCTTGTCATGGGTTGCACACTTAATCACTTAACCCTTTTGTCCCATATTTAGCTTATACGTACATTAAGCTTATTTGTAGCTTATTTGAAGTAGCTTTTTCAAGTGTTTGTATTTTTTATAAATTTGTAATAGTATAAAGTATTTTTACAAAAAGTTTCAGATTTTTCCAATAAGTTTTAGTATTTTTAAACATTTAATTAGTGTAAAATCTTAATTAAATCATAATAAAAAATATAAAAGTAAAAAAAATATAAATCTTTTTTCCAAAATTTTCTTTTATCATATATTTTGTAAGAAAATTGATTTTACACTTGTAGGCCTTTTATTTCATAAATTTTACGTTTTATCATGCCCAAATATTTTTTCGTAAATAACGCTCGTTTTAGTTTTAAGTAACGTTTTTTAGTAATTTAAGTTTATGTTTTAGTTAATATAGTTTATTTAAGTTATTTTATTTTATAAAATCATAAACGTTCATCGATCTGTAAAAATAGTGATAGCGTTTATTTAATAGATTTTAATTTTTAATTTCTTTTAATTTGCATTTAAGTCGCTAAGACATGCAAATCCTTATTATAGTTATAATCGTTTTGTTTTATACGTTTACGTACTAGTTAAACGACGCTTGTATATCTTTACGCTTTTGGTTTCGATTATGCGTTTTAACAACGTAGTTTGTGATGTAGCTATTACTATTCACATTCGGTGTTAGTCAATCGATTCCTGCTTTCCTATACTTATATTATTTTTCAACCAATCACAAGTCATTGTACCGAACATCACGCCTCACCGGGACATAAACGATCCAAGGATATTTAATCCTTGGTAAACTTGCATTTTCTCCCGGCCGTCGCCTTTATCATCTGTTACGGTTGACCGTTCGCAAGCGGTTGATAAGTGTGACGGAGAAATAAAAGAAGGTGGTTCGGGAGAAATCAGAGATATAGCCCAATTTCAAGCTTTATTAGAGAAATTGCAGATTGTAAGCTAATAATACTTCTGTTAATTTTTGGCACCCGTCTTCTATAAACCATATATTACAATGTTTTCCTTTTAATTTCAGGTGGAAAAATCAGGTACCAGGTATCGTTGGGTACAAAAGATTCATTTTGTGGAGATAGACGCAAAGTGACATATTTTTTAAGAGTTTTGATAGGATGTGGAGATTCTTCATTTTATGTTTACAGGTATTTGTCTCTTTTCATACAACGCAAGTTGCTTTTAACAACTTTGTTCTATTGATCAGCCAGCCAATGCACTGCAAACTTTAGTTTGGGGATGTTTTTATCATTGAAATTGCTAACAGGTTGGGAATGACCGTATCTTGGCATGGCGTTTATACTAACGCAGCCATGCCGGGTTTTTAGTGAAATAAATTGAGGAGTCTTTTGTAGGCCTCGATCGTAGTAATTTGAGGATACAAAACGGTGCATGTTATTGTCGTTTTGATTCACGGCTCATTGGCCCAGTCCATTGCGTTTACTCAAATCCATCAAACCCATTCCTAACCTCCAAAATCAGTTGATGCTCAAAGAAATCGAAAGGTATGTTTTGCTGTGATTTTGTTCCCTTTCTTTGAACATTTTTGGGAATTTTTTCTTTGGGAATTATGTTGCATTTGTTTTTGTGATTCATTTTGTATTAGCTAATTCATCTTCTGTAGATGGAGTAATTACGGGCTTATGGGACCTCGAAACTTGGAGTTATTCATGGATCGGTTGAAGAGGGTGGATATAATAGGGGTTTATCTTCTTTACAGGTCCGTCTATATGTAACCGATTGTTTTTGCTGTCGCTTTTTTACTAGGTCGTTTCCAGTAACTCGATTCACTTTGGGTTACTTCAGCTCATGATTTTTGGTTATTGGTTATGAAATTGTAATTTACTTACTTATTTTTTCATTTTGATCAGATGAGAGTCATGATTTTTAGTTGACAATCTCATTTCAATTCCGCTATTAAGATTGATTGTATCACGACAAATAATACTAACATCAATGATTTATAGATATCCTAATAATTATAATAAACAACTGCAATAATACATCGCATGTCTACATATAAAGTTACTGATATGCCTGTAGATATAAGTTCTCCGAATTTACTAAAGCTTTCAAATTTACGATATACTGAGAGAAATTGTTATGAATTTTTTTTAAAGACCTACAATAGTGGATGAACTAAGGACAACCATATAAAGTTTAAAGATTGTTAGCCTCTTAAGCCAATCCTAATCCCCAACTATATTACAATATATTGGAATATTGAGGGTGGATGGATGAGTCAAATCCTAATGTCCACCCAGTTGCTACTTTTAGAACACTATTTCTTCTAGATAAGTCCAATCCTAATCTTGCTGAATATACATTTTAAACCCATTTACTGTTATAGGGCTTATAGCATATTATATTGTTTTAATCGACGTTAAACACAAAATGTGATTTGGATTCTTTTCATTTAACACGGGGGCTAATGAGATGGGTTTAGAATTAAGACATACAGAGATTTTGTAATACTTCCACCCATAAACTTTCATTTTGACCAACGTAATGAGGCACGATGGGGATTGACTTTTTGATTTAGCAGTTACTCTACATGTTTAGAAGATCATACTTGGAACTTTCAACTTTAGCGCTATCTCATGTCAGTTTTTATATCCATGATTATATTGAATTTATATGTTTGATGTAACAGGAAACGGAAGCTATTGCAAGGCCGATGCAACCTTTGAAATGGGTGGCTTTTGGGTGACGAAATGGGTGGATTTTGGGTGACGAAATGGGTGACTTTGGGAGCTGAAATTTGCCAGTTTGGGGGCTGAAATGGGTGTGGGATTGAGGGCTTAACTAGTGGCTGAAATGGGTACGCTTGGGAGCTAAAATGCTGGCTGAAGTGGGTACTTTTGGGGCTTAAATGGGTCAGTTTGGGGGCTTAAATGGGTGTGGGATTGAGGGCTGAACTAGGGGCTGAAATGGGTACGTTTGGGAGCTAAAATGGTGGCTGAAGTGGGTACTTTTGGGGCTGAAATGGGTGGCAGAATAATCTTTGGGTAGATGTCTTCGTAACAGGTACTTAAGCTTTAGGCATTTGTATTCTCATGTGGTCCCTTTGATAAACATTGTAACTTGATGTTTGTTTTTCGTTTTGCAGCATCTTTTGAATACTTCAATGACAGAACTATACGATGTTACAATGAACTTTATCAAAACACCAAGTGTTTGGAATTATAAGTATTTAGGTTAGCTCTTAACATCCAACTTCATGCTAAGTATGTTTCTTGACTTCGAAGTTGTTGTGTTTTACATTTGAGTTTGGCTTTTATGAAACGTATAGAGTTTCGAACGCTTCATGTGAAATTCAGTTAGTACGGCAAATTCTGATTCGCTTTTCATTATCAAGGTCTGTTACGGGACTGGATGCCAGATCAGCTGCCATTGTCATGCATGACGCCAAGAATTTTCCTAAGACAGGACAAACAATTGTTTGTGCCATTCACCAGCCGAGCAAGGACATTTTTTAGGCTTTTCATGAGGTAAACTTTGAATATCTAATAACTTGGTCAGTATCTCAACTGGAACATGTCAGCTGCTTTAGTATATATTCACAAAGCTTGAAATATTAACAAAAGTTGCTTGAAATATTAACAAAAGTTGTTAATGGTTGTGAGCATTATTAACTAGAATTATACTCATATTAGTTTTATTTCATTGCCTGAAATATTGTCAAGTGGAAGCCAAAATAAATTACATCATAAGAATTAGAGAATTATAATCATAGGTAGTTTATTGAAGTAGTCAAATACAACTAATTGAAACTTCAAATCAATACATTTTTTTTAAATGGACATCTAAGCCCTGACCACTTAAATGAACGTAACAATCATCGTTGTTACTTTTTATGTTATCGTGAAACTTATTACACTATATTTATGGTTGGAAATATTGCAGCTTCAAGCTACATGCTATTATCGATGGGTCATATCTGTTCAAACTTTAAGATGGGTGATTCACACTTCCTTGAAGGCGTTATTATCAGCTTTTTCTGTTTGTTTTCTTTTTAGATCAGCATTGCCACCAAGATTTGGAATCCTTGCAGTTGATGAATTAACTTTTTGGTAGATATATCTTGCAAAGTAGTTGGCGCTACGCAACTTTGTAGAATCCAGGTACCTCGCTACAGAAATGGGTCACTGATATATTGAGACCTGCAAAAATGGGTCACTATCGTTATATTGAGACTCTTGCAATGGTTCATATTAATCATTTGACATGTTTAATGCCATTATGGCATAGGCCAAAACCATACCTTTGGGAATGTTAAAACCGAATTTATCAGCCTACTGGCAACGTTTAGTTATCCAGGTGTACAAATGTGTTTGACATTAGTAGTATAGGCAATGTTTTGGATTGATGGGATTCTTGCTTTTTATTGTTGCAGATCATATAAAACGTCCCGCCGCAACGCGGCGGTTTCGAAGCAATCCTTGTTATGGTAACAATTTCGAAATTGATGAATGTATAAAGTATCTCTATTTTTTATTTGCCTAAATTTATTATGGGTCAATTGCATATATACCTACTAAAACATGCATATATACTCAAAACATGCTTAACTTGCATTGTACATCATGCATTGAAAACTTGTATTTTGAGGAAATATGCAAGTTTTTAAGTTTTAGTGGGTATATATGCAATTTTCCAATTTATTATTATAACATTTAATCAACATTTAGCAATCTATACTACCTTATAATGCATTTAGGCCTTCTAAAATTAGAAGGCTTAAAATTCATATTTTTAAAGTTACTTATTATGGAAAGATATATGTGTATTGCTAAATTAATATTACACACACTCCCTCTCTCTTCTCTCTACCTTAGCCGGCCACCCTCTTCTCCGACAACCACCGCCATCGTCCGGCCACCACCACGGCGAAATCTTTTTCTTGCCGATTCGATAGATCGGTTAACCTACATCATTTTTGGAGATTTTGAGCCCTCGGCTCCCACCACAGCGCTACCACCGCCGCTGTCACCACCATCTCATCACATCACCACCTCAAAATGATAAATCAGACCCTCGTGGTCATTTCTATGCAATGCACGCGCTGTGAGAACCCCTCACGCGTGGTACATCTTGAATATAAAGATTCGGGTACGGGTTGTTTTGAGGTGAATGTATCACCACGGCCACCACCGTCGTCTTCCCCCTTCTCTTATTTTTTTCCATCTCGTTGTGGTAAGTGGTCGCGTGAAATAAGTGAAAGATGTTGTGATGGTGGCTGATGAAAAAAATGTGTATTATGGTTGTGAAATAAGTAATGTGAATATGGGATTAAGATGTGTTATTGGGCAGTAGAGTGTCTATCCGGTTTATGAGGGGTTGGGCTTGCTAATTTGCTAATGGGCTGACTGATTTATTTGAGTGCACTACAATTGGTATATAAACATTCAGCTGGTTATTCTTTAGTAGTCGGGAAGAAGCGAGTTGAAAAGAGAGCTTACTGAATTAGGCGTAAAATGAAAAATATTTGTTATTCTGAAAATAGTAAGCAAGACTGCGCCGCCGCGTTCTTGGCATGCCTTCTAGTTATTTCTAAGATATGTACATGATTCAGACCATTTATAATTCGAACAAATATAAAATTCATTTTGAAAACAAGAATTCTTTCATTTAACTCGAGAAAAATATAAATTATACAAACCTGATCCTTTTACAATCGCGTTGCGCCAAACCGTTATTGCGGGTATACCATAAATCGAGTTTGGAAATTGACTATAGTCGATTAAAACAAAACCAGATTAAGACAAAACCACATGAAATCTTCAAAATAAAGGAAGGAAAAAACCGAACAACAAAAACAATTTGTTAAAAGAACCGACTAATAGAAAACTAGTTCATACCTTTGATCTAGAACGTCAACCTCCGTTTTGAAAGTCAAAGCTAACTGTTACGAATTAGACGATCGTTATTTCAGATCCACGAAAATAAAATACCGATCTATAAAAAACGTTTAAGCCATCAATTATGCGAATATGAAAAAAATAAGGATCAATTGTGGCACTCTTGGTGAGAGATGTTTGTTATGAATATTTATAGATTTTGTTTTCATGATGGTGATAAATATACTCCGTAAAGTTTTTTAAAAATGTTTTTCCAGATATCCTTATATAAATAAATAAGAATTACATGAGTCATTTTTTATAAGTACAATCACGTATATTTATTTTTATATTAAATAAATGATATATTTGCATCTTGGCTCGTACTCGTTCAATTTTTACCTCACTTAGTTGTGTGGCTCACGGCGCTATCGCAATGAAACACAACATATCTTTATAAAGGATATCAGTTGTTGCCCCCAAATGTAGGACCACCATGAACAATTTCGTGTATTACATAAAGAAAATAAATTTAGAGAAAAAGTGACCATTTCAACTCAGGCCGACCTATTTTGACCGGTACCAAAAGTTTCCCAATTTGCTATGAATGTAGCATAGATCAATTCTGAACATGTTGCAACATATATATTTATCATCATTATAGCTTAGATAATCTCAAAATTGAGTCATCTCAATGATGAAAATTTAGTCACACTCCTTTATTTCACCAAGTTTATATCAAAGCATCATCACCAACTCTTACATAAACTCACAACTCATCTTACTCTTGAAACTTTAGTCACAATCCCTCCTTATTTTAAGAGATTATATATATTCTTTTTTTTTATGTAAATTTGATTTGTTTTCATGTTTCAAAGAGACAACCTCAGTCATGTTTAAATGTTATCTTTATGGCTCTACTTGGTCATTAAAACCCGTAGATTGGTGAATACGTTAGTTGAAAACTTTAAAACGAAAACAAAATTTATAGAGATGATGATTGAAAGAACATATACAACAAATTATCGAGTGCAAACCCCATCAATGCAACACAATAACATAAATTATCAACCTAGTACATAGTGAATTTATATATAAATGTAAAAGTACCAGACTCCTAAGTATCGATTATTTCATTACCTTCAAAAGTACGCGCACCATAGTTGAATTAGCAGCTCACATAGAAGCTGATTTACTATAATCAATATATAGTTCGAATCAGTTGTGTAATCATGGCACAAAGAGTAATTGTAATTAGATTGGTTGCTATTCTAGTCAGTTGCTTTTCATGTAGTTCCGATAGTCACGACAACATGATTCCTCAAGTACTTCCTAGCTAGTCTTTGAACAGGTTTAAGCATTGTTGCACTAAACATATAGTCATCCTATATAACTTTCTTTCTGATCAAGCTACTGGATTCCTTTTTTCTCATCAAGCTCTTGGATCATCTTTATTCTCGGGTTTAAGCTTACTTGATGGCAATATGGTATTGCATCAAGAACACCCACAACTTGGGCTCAAAACACATATCAACCATACAATCAGCCTTATCAAGAACATCAATAATAAATTAATTTATTTAAAATATAATCCATCTTTAAAGAGTCATTAAGACGCCCTGGCATCGCAATGACAACCTTACACCATGTCTAATCTTAAACCCTTGTTCAATCAACCGCCCACAACCACTCGAAATGAAAGGTTTTAATGGATATTTAAATAATAGTATGTCCGGATTCGAACTCGAGACTTCGGGATTGCACACATTACGTATGAGAATTGATGTACATAATTAATATAAATAAAACGTTATTGTTATTAATTATTAATCACTAAATAAAACATAACGATAGTTAAATAATTAACGAGGTTTGGTTAACGGTCGTTAAATATTAACTAGAAGGACTAGAGATGAAATTGTAAAGTCGGAAAAGTTCTAGAATCCCTTTTGGGATTGAATGGCCGATCGGTGGGGGGGTTTCCAAACCCAATCCCACTCAAACTTGGACTCCAAGATATGTTAACTATAAATACAAATCAATGTATTCATTATTGACTAACCTTGGATCACTTGATAACCTAATTTCTCTCCTTCTCCTCTCCTCTTTGTGTGGCCGGTCGAACACCCTCATCCCCAAGGGTTTTCGATTTTGTCTTAGCTCAAAGATAAAGTGTTTGGTTTATTAGTGATTCAAGGAACTAGCTTCTCCACATCAAATCGCTATTAATGCGTGTGTACAAGAACGAAGAACAAGCACACTTGAGCTTGTAATCCTTGGTGGTCGATTTTTGGGTTGGACGATTTGTATAAACCCTAGTTTAGGGTTTTGGGTTTTGTTACTTGATCACATAATCGTTTGATTGCTTGAATTGCTAAAAGGTACGCACTTTCTTGTTTGGTTAATTAATTACATATATTATTCCTATAGTCTTCCGCTGCTTGCTTTGATGATGTATTTGTTTTATGTATAATTGTTATGAGTATAAAATTCCAACAGTGGCATCACGAGCCGTTAATATGATGTAATTAATTACCGAAACACATAAAAATTGAATCTTTATGATTATTTGCATGTTTTTTATGGTTTCTAGGGTTTTGAATTCGAAACCCTAATTTTTATATATATGGGTCGATTACCCTAATATTTATTTATTAGGTTTTAATTTTGTAAAACTTGTAGAAACCCTAGGATTGCATGCTAATTTTATGTGGTTAATTAATGAATAATTGTTATGTGCCATGTAATATGCGTATCTTGGGTGATAATTGTTATGCGGAATCCATGGTGGAACATGCATGTTTTGCCATGGAGTATTGTTTATTGTATATTGATTAATTGTTAAGTGATACACATGTTTTATTTATTTAATAATTATAAAATTGGGAAGACCTCAATTATAACTAATAAAATTAGTTATGTGCTATTTGGTATACTATTAACTTGACTTACGTAATCGACTTGTCGATGTATGTGGCTCATCTACCTTGCGAGATGAAAGTCCTAGTTAATGTATGCATTTATTTACGCCTAGAATTGTTATTAGAGTTTATTGAAATAATTATGCATGTGGCTAATTGTTTTACATATGTTAAATTGTTTAGTTATATGTTTATATTATTTGAGTGTGTTTAATTTTTATTAAAATGCTTTTTGTTTATATATTGTTTTGACATGTTAGTAAGCAAAAGGGTTTTTATGAATAGAAAATTAAATGGACTAAATAATGGCGAAATTGGTTTTTATCTAAGAATTATTCTTGAACTTTTAATCGATGATCGACTGTACTAAATGGTTAGAACGGCTCACCCACTAGAACAAACTATAAAGGGTATTTAAGAAGTGAGCATAGTCTCACCGAATGGATGTCTAAGGTTATGCTTGGTACTTACACCGGTCCTCTGCCCCACAATGCGTTCGATTGGAGCTACCTAGTATAACCATTCTATGTACGAAGCATCTTAGTGCAAAGTTGTAAGTTTCTCAACGCATCGATTAAAACTTTGTAGAATTCAATCTTAGCAATTAAAATCTTTTAGTAAGTTTTTCGAAAATTTTATGTTATAAAGTTGTATGCATGCTTCTTTATACATAAGTTTTGATTACACATCAAAATTGTACCCTTTAAAATTTAAGTTTATGCCATCTAATGATATGAAACACTTGAAGTTGTAATTTAGTTATGTGAGACCTTGATCTAGATTACAATAACGAGGTGAATTATTTTGTTGTGTGAGACCTCAGCTTTATGATTTGCGGTTTCTAAATTAGACAACTTAATTAAGTTAGTTAGTGAGACCTATAACTTAAGGCATAAGATGGGATAAAACATGCTTACGTTTTGCATTAATTGTTTTGGCAAAATTGTAAATCCCATAACTTTTGGAATTGAAAACTTGTTTGTCAATTATCGTTTTCAACGATTACCTATTCTATACTTTCACCACTAGCGGATCAAGCGATGTGGTGGAACTATGATAATGAGGATCCAAAATTCAAGGAAAATTCTATGGTTAATATGAATATTGACCAAAGGGTAATTTTATTTTCTTGAATGTTTACTTATCGAAAGTACTAACTTTTGAACTTTTATTTCGTAGAAATGGCTCAAGTGAATCTCTTGCACTAGCCTCGTCGTTCAAATCTATGTTTGATCGAGAGAATTGACCGTAGCGCAATTTCAATGATTGGTATCGGAACTCGAATTGTCTTGAGGTTGCCAAAAGACTCAATTATTGACTACGCCTTGTCCTCCGAACTGCGGTGATGCTCTTCTTTGAAACACGAGTGCATGGCAATCTGAGTATGACAAGTATAATGAGGTCGCTGCATTATGCTCGGGAGTATGAACTCAAGCTTGCAAAAGCAATTTGAGAATTACTTCCCTAATCTCATCTTGGAAGAATTGCAAAGGTTGTTTGAAAAGCACATGTTGTAGAGTGTATGACTTGATTGATGCTCTTCATAGTTGCAAGCAAGGAGATGGGAAACACATGGCGCCCATGTCTGGAAATGATGAGTTACATGGACCGGTTAGGGCGTTTGAACTATGTCTACCCTAATGACATACAAATTGGCACGATCAACGGATCCCTTAACAAGGAATTTGATGGTTTCGTGCGCAATTATAATATGCATTGCAGGGAAGGCAATCGATGAGGTACATGCAATGCTCATTGATTATGAAAAGGTTTGCCCAAGAAGGCCTCTACACTGCGGTTTTGACCATCCGGAAGGGTAGAATTTCTAAGCCTAATAAGCCGCTAGCGAACAAGAAAGGAAAGGTAAGGGTAAAGGCGATAAGGAAAACAAGTTATGACTTATCGGCAAGAACCCAAGTACCCTCCCAGCGTGAGAATCCGAAGAAGGATCGGGCTTGTCATCACTGCACCGAGGTTGGACCTTTGGAAGAGGAATTGTCCATTGTACCTTGATGAGTTGCGCAATAAGAGGTATAAAAATCTTGGCACCGTGGCGATGCTTGTACTCTTTTGATGATAGAATTATTTGCTTTTCCTCATAAAATAAATTCACGGTATATGATCTTGGATGTGGTATTCACATATGTAATACACTGCGAGGACTTAGAGGAGCAAGGAAGCTTGCCTATGGACGACAATACCGCACGTGGGTAATGGAGCACATGCGATCGTTGAAGCTATAGGCACGTTTGATTTAGTTTACCTTCGGGTTTAGTCTTGTCATTAAACGATTGTCATTCGCACCTTCCATTGTTAGGGGTGTCGTTTCATTTCCTTGTTAAAAGATATTGGTTTCGTTCATACATTTCTTGATTATGGAATTTCATTTCTTTAAATGATGTTTTTACTTTAATGTTATTCCGATAAATGGTGTGTTTGAAATTGATTTGCATGATAATGTGAATGATAAAAATAATTACATCTTTAGCATCAATAATAAAAGAATCAAAAGTGATTTGGATTCTTCATTTCTTTGGCATTGTAGACTTGCTCATATAGGCAAGAAACGCATGCAACAATTTGCAACACGATGGGCTTTTGCAAGACATCAATGATGAATCATTTGATAAATGCGAATCTTGCATATCCGGGAAGATGACCAAGAAACCTTTACAAATAGTTTAGAAAGGGCTTCGATCTTCTTGGTGTGATACATCTTGGCGTATGTGGACCACTAAGACATGTGTCAAGAAAGGGTGCTAGCTACTTCTTAACCTTCTTGATGATTTCGATCGTTATGGTTATGTTTATTTACTTAAACATAAACATGAAGTCTTTGAAACATTTAAGGTTTTAAGAGTGAAGTAGAACGCAACTAGGAAAGAAGATTAAAGCTCTTCGATCGATAGAGGTGGTGAATATTTAAGCCAAGAGTTTAAAGATTATCTAGTGAGTGTGGTATTGTCCAAGAACTCACATCTCCTTATACTCCACAACAAAATGGTGTATCCGAGAGAAGGAATCGTACATTGCTAGACATGGTGCGATCGATGTTTAATCTTACTACTCTTCCCTTATCCTTTTGGGATTATGCTTTGAAGCTACATTTCGCATATTGAATATGGTTCCAACTAAGAAGGTTGATAAGACTCCTTATGAAGTGTGGTATGGGAAACCTCCCAACTTGTCTTACTTAAAGGTGCAGGGTTGTGAGGCGTTTGTTAAGCGTGACTCTGGCGATAAGTCGCAACAAAGATCATTAAGTGTGTCTTCGTAGGATACCCAAAGGAAACTATGGGTTACTACTTCTACTTTCCACACGAAAACAAAGTAATTGTTGCTAGGTATGGAGACTTTCTTGAAAAGGATCTCATATCTCATGAATTCGATGGGAGAGTATATGATCCGGAAGATGATCAAGAAGATACAACACCTTACGAAAACACTAGCCAACCTCAAGTAGAACACGAAAGTCCAGGCGTTCCACGAGATTGAAGTGGTTCCCATTCGTAGATCCGCAAGGACTACGCGTGCACTGGCGTCTATGTCTCAACGTAGAAGGCGAGGAAAATATGTTAGGGGATCTTGGTGAACTGCTAACTATAAAGCGCCATGATGAGTCACGAAAAGGAAAAATGGCGAGTTGCAATGAATGGGAAATGCAATCCATGAAAGACAACGAAGTGCGGATAGAGGTTGACTTACCTCCAAATGCTAAGGTAGTTGGAAGTAAGTGGCTCTTTAAGATAAAGACCGACATGGATGGCAATGCACACACCTATAAAGCTCGTCTTGTAGCTCAAGGTTTTACTCAAACCTATGGGGTAGACTACGAGGAGACATTTTCTCCTGTAGCGGACATTAGAGCTATTAGGATTCTTATAGCCATAGCTGCGTACTATGACTATGAGATATGGCAAATGGATGTCAAAGCGCCTTCTTAAGCGGTCGCCTAGATGAGGACATCTATATGGCGCGACTGAAGGGTTTGTGAATCCAAAGTTTCGAGCGTGTATGCAAACTTCAAAGATCCATTTATGGGTTGAAGCAAGCATCAAGGCAATGGAACAAGAAGTTTGATGAAGAAATCAAGAAATTTGGTTTCACTCAAAATCTTGATGAGCCATGTGTGTATCACAAAGCTAGTGGGAGTAATGTTATTTTCCTTGTCTTATATGTCGATGACATATTGATCATGGGAAAAGACATTCCAAGTATGCAAGATGTAAAGTCTTATCTTGGAGAGTGCTTTTCTATGAAGGACTTAGGGAAGCGACATTTATTCGGGAATCAAGATCTCTGAGAGATAGATCAAGGCGGTTAATTGGACTAAGCCAAAGTGCTTACATTGATAAAATCTTGAAGAGATTTAGTATGCAAAATTCCAAGAAGGGATATTTGCCAATGCAAGTTGAACATGGCTTAAGTAATAAACTTTGCGCGTCAACACTGGCGAGGTGGAATACATGAGAAAGTTCCTTATGCTTGGTGTAGGATCTATCATGTATCTTTGTGAGATGTACAAGGCACGATGTGGCGTTTGCACGAACATTACCGGTCGGTATCAACGAACCAGTGTGAAGCATCGGCAGTTGTTAAGAACATTCTTAAGTATCTAAGGGCTACTAAAGAAATGTTTCTAGTGTATGGAGGAAATCGGATGCGAAACTTGATGTTCTGAGTTTTTGCGATCGTCATTCCAAACGATAAAGATGATACGAAGTCTCGAGACGGGTTATGTCTTTGTCATTAATGGAGGAGCGATTGTTGGAAGAGCAAGAAGCAAACAACGGTTGCGATGTCTATTCTGATTTGAGTACATAGTTGCTTGAAGCTGCGATGGAAGTCGTTTGGATTAGGAAATTCATTTCGGGACTCGGAGTAATGCCCTCAATCGAATTACCTTTAAATGTGTATTGTGACAACTCTGCGCAATAACATTTGCCAATGAGCCCGGAGTCATGAAGGCGCGGACATTTTCCTCGTCGATATCACTATGTTAGAGAACAAGTCGACATAGGTGAAATCAATCTACTCAAAGTTCATACGGATGAAAATCTAGTGATCCCTTTACGAAGCCTTTGCCAAAAGATAAACTTCTTGACCATCTTGATGGGATAGGACTTCGTTTAGCTAGTAGTTTCATGCGGATCTGTGATTAGTATTTGGATAAAGGATGTTATGAACAAATATTACTTTAATGAAATAAAATAGTTGTTTATGTTTATTTTTCATTTTCTTAATATTATATCCTATATTTGCATGTTTAATCCATGAGTAACTTATGTTATTCTAAATAGTCCGTTGTCGATCAATGATGTGGGAATGTCATTGAATTAAGACAAATCGAGTTTTGGTAGAATATACTTTTAAAGTATATTGATGCGTGGGACATACCAGATTCACATGATATTCAATGAATTGAATATAGGACTCATCCCAACTTTACATGATGATACTTTTGGATTTTATCATTAAGTATATCATGAAGTGTTTATCCTCGGACTTGAGATACCGGATAAGCGATATGAATGTAGTGCATTTGTGTAAGATAGTCTAACGCTATCCGTAATCGGTAGTTATAAGGGCTATTTTCGGAAGTGTTGCAAAATTCATGAGTTATGTTTGTAGTCAAGAGAATTTGTTCCTTTGAATTTGTTTCAAAGCATAATACTATATTTGGGCCCTCGTAGGGTTGACAAGATGTTTGTATGGCCATACCCAAGATCTATCTCGGAATACGTTCGGATGATTTGGTAATCTTGTTCAATCATATACAACGAGAAGCAGAATATTAACTTATGAAATGACTTGATCCATATTCATAGTTAATGTAGTATTAGTAACAAAAGGATAAGTAAAATGATGAATCATTAAATGGTTTTCGAGGAGACCATACTCGATTCGATCCGGGGCGTTGGCGTGTGAAAGCTAGACTAACCAATGTCATTACTATATTTAGTAATATCCAGTGGGAGCTGAAAGGTTTTAATGGATATTTAAATAATAGTATGTCCGGATTCGAACTCGAGACTTGGGATTGCACACATTACGTATGAGAATTGATGTACATAATTAATATAAATAAAACGTTATTATTATTAATTATTAATCACTAAATAAAACATAACGATAGTTAAATAATTAACGAGGTTTGGTTAACGGTCGTTAAATATTAACTAGAAGGACTAGAGATGAAATTACAAGTCGGGAAAGTTCTAGAATCCCTTTGGGATTGAATGGCCGATCGGTGGGGGTTTCCAAAACCCAATCCCACTCAAACTTGGACTACAAGATATGTTAACTATAAATACAAATCAATGTATTCATTATTGACTAACCTTGGATCACTTTGATAACCTAATTTCTCTCCTTCTCTTCTCCTCTTTGTGTGTGGCCGGTCGAACACCCTCATCCCCAAGGGTTTTCGATTTTGTCTTAGCTCAAAGATAAAGTGTTTGGTTTATTAGTGATTCAAGGAACTAGCTTCTCCACATCAAATCGCTATTAGTACGTGTGTACAAGAACGAAGAACAAGCACACTTGAGCTTGTAATCCTTGGTGGTCGATTTTTGGGTTGGACGATTTGTATAAACCCTAGTTTAGGGTTTTGGGTTTTGTTACTTGATCACATAATCGTTTGATTGCTTGAATTGCTAAAAGTCGCACTTTCTTGTTTGGTTAATTAATTACATATATTATTCCTATAGTCTTCCGCTTTGCTTTGATGATGTATTTGTTTTATGTATAATTGTTATGAGTATAAAATTCCAACAACTTACTTAATGAGCAAGTGATAAACAATAACCTTCCACTGAGTTCTACAACCAAACGCAACATCTTATGTTATTTATAAACATTAATATCATATTTTAATGTTACTCTAATAAGAATATCAAGCACACCACCATTTTAGAACATAATTACTATTATAATCACATTGTAGTTTTACGTATTACTTAGTCTACATCAGTAATCGAGAGTTCCGGGTCCTAAGTTCAGCAGCTCACCAAGCAAATGGGACTTCTTTCTTCTAACAACAGAAAAACTTAATAATTTGTTGAACTATACATACAAACTTATTCCATATCATTGGAGGTAAAAGCTCGAAAGTTATATAATTGATGTTCTAGAGTTGATTATGCACACATCTTATAATCACAATGTAGTTTTACATAAGCCGACAGTCGTGCATGATGGATACACATATCTGGCAGCTGATTTTGTACGTGTGGGATGGGAACATCAGTAACTGTAACATATAGGGACAAATCTAATTTCCCACTTCATAAATTAAAACATCAAACTTCCTACATAAACAAGAATCAAAATCATACAACTAATAAAAAAAAATCACTGCTTTTAAATAAAAAACATACCTTAGAACCACAACTAAAAACACCCACAACAATCAAAGAATATGTACCTATCTCCTCTCACCGCAAACGCCTTGCCACATTTCCTGCACATAAAAGGCTTGATCGCATGCTTCCATTGTAATGTGTCTCAAGGGTTCTGATCTTTGAGTGGTTTAGCCAGTGGATGATCCTTAACATCGCTGTTGGTTGTGTTCCCCTTAAGGATTCCTGGTCAGTGGCGGATCTAGGATTTTAAGATAGGGTGTGCACTACATATAATCTAATATTAAAAATTTGTAGTTCAATTTTTTTTCCCGGGTCGGGTTTATCGAGTCATATTTTTCGGGTCGCATTTTCAAAACAGTTTTCTTATTTAATGTTCGACCAACAACTCAAAATATAAGCTAATAAAGTAATTACACATTAAAAGGATCAAAATGACCCAAAATGTGAAGTTAATGTTTGAAACAAAAAGTCACGGTAACACAAGTAGCCTCGTCGAGCATGCAAATTTTGAGCAGGACCAAATCAATCTAATATTCCTACTAATTTCTTTTCTTTGTTAACATGCTTAACTCAGTTACTGAATTGTGTATCTTGATAAAGCTACAACAAATTTTGAAGTATGCCCGTTTGCTAAGGCCTAAACATAACATCAATTAGGCAATAAACACATATTTGGTTTTATCAGTTTCAAGGGGGTGAAGGACTGGAAGGAGACGGAAGGGAAGCTGAAAAGAATAAAGATGGGCAACTCCATTCTCGAGGTCAACGTGGCTAGGTATGCGAAAGAGAATGAGAAGATGGGGATTGGTGTGACAAAAGCTCAAGAAAGGGTCAAGCAAGTACAACAACAACTTCCGAAAAATAACAAGGAAGGAATATGGGATGGAAGGTCTTTTAACGATGTTGTTAAAGGCAATGAAGGAACGGCAAGCAAAGAAGTAGTCCTGCAGGTTGATCAGGCGGTTAACGAGATGGTTGATATCCATGGTATGGCTCTTGTGGCAAGATGTCTTAGTTTCTCTTCCCTTTCGAACATTGGTGTGTGGCTGGGGAGCCTGGAACAACGTCCTGCAAGCCTACAATTCCTTGGAGGGCTTAGTATGCTTTTGATCTTCGACGGTGTGAAGAAGGCTAATGAGTTTCATGCTAATCAAGGATTGTGGAGTAGTTGGCTTTGCAAGGTTGACGTTTGGCGTGGGCAATCTCTACCATTTGAGCGACTAGCATGGGTGGGAATTCATGGTGTCCCGCTTCACCTTGCCTCGGCCAAGACTTTCGATGATATCAGGGGTCTATTTGGGAAGGTAGTGTTCTCTTTGTCGAATAATAGCAGGAGTGTTAATCGGGCAGTGGAGAACATAGGAATTCTAATGGGCGAGGGAAAGGAGTTAAGAGAGTGCATCTCCCTTGCATGGAGGAAGAAGAAGTATCGTGTGTGGATCACGGAGAATACAAGCGAATGGTACCCAAATTGTGATATTGGTGGCGCGGTGATACAAGGGTGGGGGGAGGCTCACATGTCTTTACCCCGTCGGCGGCGGAATCAAATGATCTGGAAGATGGAGAGGTGAGAAGAGTAGACGAAGAGATGGTGCATGGCATGGATGAGGGTCCCGAGAAGTATATGCATGGGAAAAAGATAGTGAGTCCCAAGGTGACTACCGGAATAATGAGGCGTTGCATCTTGATTTTAGCAATGAGGTGGGGTCCAACCACAATTTTGCCTTTAATTCTAACGTTAGGAGCTTGGGGTCATAACAAAAGAAAGATGCTAATAATAATAATAATAAGGAATGGAACAACTTTTCTTTTGGGCTCACTCCTAGGCTGACAAACGCCCGAGAATCGGATCCTTTCTCTTTGGATAAATACTTGGGCCTAAATGGAAGTAAAGAAGGAAAAGGGTTGAATATGGAGGTGGATGGTCCAGTTATTAACTTAGAGGCAGATAGTCAAGGCCCAAGTCTTGACCTTAATAATATGCCTTGATTTGAAGGACGAATCCTCCGTTTGGTAATAGGAGCGAGATCAATGGGGTTCGAAGGAAATGGAAGATAAAGAAAAGCAATTGTTGAAGAGGCAGTGGAGACATTAAAGTTAGAAAGGGTGGTGGGAGCCGACCTCTTCGAGAATCATGAAGAAATAAGGAATTTAATAGAGGATGAAGGTAATAATCTTGTTTCATAATGAATATTTTATCAATTAACATTAGAGGGTTTGGAGGGGAGAGGAAATCGAACTGGATTAGGAAGATTATTGGTAAAGATAAGGTCTCTTTTGTTGCTTTTCAAGAAACTCAAAGTCAAGACTTAAATCTCCATAATGTGAAGAGATATTGGGGGAGGAATGACTGTGAGTTTGAGGTGGTTAATCCGATGGAAAGGTCAGGGGGAATGATTAGCGTATGGGACCCAGGTGCGTTCAAGAAAACGGAGAGCATTAAGAATGATAATTTCTTGATTGTTAAAGGGGTAATTAAAGGATCGGGTCTTGTGGTGTTTGTAGCGAATGTGTATGCTCCTCAGAACAGGAGAGATAAAAAGAGAGTGTGGGATGAATTGTTAGAGGTTATATCCAGTAACAGTGGGGAATGGATTCTAATAGGTGACTTCAATGCGGTGAGGAGTTGTGACGAAAGGAGAGGGTCTAGATTCAAAAAATCTTGTGCAGTTGAGTTTAACGACTTCATTGAGGTGGCTGACCTCCTCGAGTTCCCTATGAAAGGTGGTCAGTTCACTTATTTGAAGGAAGATGATAGGGGTGTCAAGCTTAGTAAGATTGACCGTTGTTTGCTAAGTAGGGGAGTTGTTGATAGGTGGCGGGGCGTGCTTGAGGTTTCATGAGATTACTCTCGGATCATAATCCTATTTTATTATCTTTACTGGATAATAACTTTGGTCCCAAACCTTTTCGAGTCTTTAACTCGTGGCTGGAAGTTAAAGGATGTAAGGAGGCGATTGTTAAGGCCTTGGACGAATTTGCATATGTGGGGGCTCCTGATGCTAAACTCACGTGTAAATTTAAATGGCTGAGACAACATCTTAGGAAGTGGAGAGATGAATTAATTCAGCAAGAAAACGACGAGCTAGAATTATGTAAAAAAGAGTTAGAGGAACTTGATCTTCAAATGGAAACGTCGGTTTATCGAAAGATGAGTTGTGGATAAGGAGCGAATGTAGGAGAAGGATGGAGAGATTGATGGTAGGAAATCCAAGGACTTAAAACAGAGGGCTAGAAGTAAGTGGGCGGCGGAAGGCGACGGCAACAACCGCTACTTTCATGGGCTGATAAATAACAGGAAGAGAAATAATTCGCTTCAAGGTCTTAACGTGGGAGAGGAGTGGGTGTCGAAGCCAAAGATGATTAAAAAGTTTACGTTTGATTTCTTCAGAAACAAGTTCAGTGAGCCTTGGGAAAATAGACCTTCGTTGGAAGGTGACTTCGAGTCTAAACCGGCGGAGGAGAAGGTCTTTTCTAATTAATAGGTTCTCAAAGAGGAGATAAAGCGTCTTGTGTTCGAGTGTGGAGAAGAAAGGCACCTGGTCCGGATGGCATCACATTTAAATATATCAGAAGCTTCTGGAGTCATTTCGAGAAGGATTTTATAGAGGTCCTTGATGCTTTCTTTGAAAGGAATGGTTTTAGTAGGGGTTGTAATGCAGCTTTTATAACCTTAATTCCAAAAGTTAAGGATCCTAGTTTACTCAGTGATTTCAGACCTATCACCCTGGTTGGCGCGGTTTGTAAGGTGATCTCCAAGGTCTTGGCAAATAGACTCAAGCAGGTCTTGAGTCCGTTGATCTCATGCAACCAGTCGGCGTTCTTAAGCGATCGTCTAATCCTAGACGGCCCTCTAATTTTGAATGAGATTGTGTCCTGGGCCAGGAAATCTGCTAGGAAGATTTTTATCTTCAAGGTGGATTTTAACAAAGCATTCGATAACGTAATTGGGGTTTTTTGATGAAGGTGATGCTTGAATGGGGTTCCCAAATAAATGGTGTAACCGGATTCATGGGATTTTGTCGTCAAGTAGATCACCGTGCTTGTCAATGGATCTCCAACTTTCGAATTTCAGTGTCAAAAAGGAATGAGACAAGGAGACCCGCTTTCCCCATTCCTTTTTCTAATTGTTATGGAGGCCCTATCGAATATAATTAAAAAAGCTGGTGTTAGTGGGTGTTTTAGTGGTCTCTCTCTGCCTAATAACGGGACTGTGGTGTCGCATTTACTTTATGCGGACGATTGCACTTTTGTGGGAAATTGGTCCCTTTTGAATATTAAAATGATAACCCGTATTCTTAGGATTTTTCATGTATGCTCAGGTTTACAAATCAATTTGGGGAAATCCAACCTGTATGGTGTTGGAATGGATGAAAGGGAGATCAAGAGTATGGCGGAAAAAGTTTATTGTAGACCGGGATCGGTTCCTTTTGATTACTTGGGCATTCGGATTGGTGGTAACATGAACAGGATTGTCAATTGGGACTTTTTATCTGACATCTTCAGGACGAGATTGTCTCGATGGAAAGCGTCTGTTCTATCCATAGGGGGAAGAGTCACGTTGATTAAAGCTGTTCTCGAGAGCCTCCCTACTTACTATTTATCCCTTTTCAAAGCTCCAGTCAAGGTCATAGATAGGCTCGAAGGAATTATGAGGAACTTCTTATGGGGAGGATCTTTGGAAGATAAAAAGATCAACTGGGTTTCTTGGGAAAAGGTTACCACCCCGGTTACATTCGGTGGTCTTGGTTTGGGCAGATTATTGGATGCTAATGTCGCTTTACTCTCAAAGTGGATATGGCGGTATAGAACCGAGTCTAGCGACTTGTGGAAGTCGGTGGTGGATGCTATTCACGGAGCGCCTAGGTGTTGGGCGTCCTTCCGGTGAACAATTACATCCGGGGTGCAGTCGAATATCGTTAAGACCATGAATAAGGTCAAGGTTGCGGATGTTCACTTAAGCCAAATGTTTAAAGGAAAGGTGGGAGATGGGAGAAATATTAGATTTTGGTGGACCTTGGGTTTCACGATAAACCTTCTGGAAGTATTTCCTAAATTGTTTAAGAAGGAAAAGTGCAAGAAAAGCTTGGTTTCGAGACTTTTATAATTCGGAGCGTGATAGTTTGGAGGGTTTCTGGACCGAATCGAGTGGGTTATGGTCTGAGGAAGAGATAGCCGAAAAGATTAGCATAGAGAGATGCCTGGAGAATCAGAATTTGGATAACGGCAAAGATTCTTGGTCATGGCTTGGTAGAGATCGTAAGGGTTTTAGCGTGAAAGCTGTTAAGAACTTCCTTAGAAGTGGGCTTGATCATAGTGGGAATTTCGTTCTTAGTTGGTCTAAATGGATTCCAAAGAAGTGCAATATTCATATGTGGAGGTTGGGGCTAAATCGTATTCCAACGATGATGGCTCTTAAGTCGAGAAACTGTGACTTGGGACCTCGCTTGTGGCTTATGTGGCTCGGCGGATGAGACAGTGACCATCTTTTTGTGATTGCGAATTGCTATGGAAGTTTGGAACTATGTTGGGTCATGGTGCGATTAGCGCCTATTTTTCTTTCTCTAGGATGGATATTTTGATATTCATCGGTGGAGGCTTGAACAAAAAGGTAAAGAGATTGTTAAAGGAATTATTTACACTACAGGTTTGGTGTTTGTGGAAGGCTCGGAGCGAGAGCGCTTTTCAACATTAGTATTGATAGTCGGAGGATTCTACAAGACATTAAAACGTATAGTTTCTTGTGGTACTCCAATAGAGCTAGTAGACAATCGATTGATTGGAAGAATTGGTATCTCTTCAATATTTTGTAAGGTCTTTTGTATGGTGTTGCGCCCCGTTGTTTTGACGGGTGTCGCGTGTTTGTGAATAATAGTCAACTTTCAAAAAAAAAATATAACCAAGTTAATTATATCAATTCATTCTCTTTGAAGTCTTTAAAAGAGAAAATATGGTTACCCATCAGTTGGTTACCAAGAGCAGAAGGAGGAAGAAAAATCAAGGCATCAAGCAATTTCCATTTTCCAGCAACAAGCCTACAATTGAGATTAGGTTTTGTCACTTTGTGTTGGGCTTTTCCCCTTTCAATATTTTCACGGTAGGATTAAGACTTCATGAGTTTATATGTTAATCTATGTTTTGATGGTAATTATTTCATTCTTATTTTGAGTTTTGGTATTTTTGCTGCTTTTTTTTTTTTTTTTTTTTTTTTTTTTGCCGCTCATTTTTTCCCTTTTCCCACTCTGTTTCAGGTTTCTTTTTTGTTTTTTGATTCTAGGGTGTGCACAACTTTTTTTTCACATTTTCAAAGGGTATGCACTCTATACAATATATTTATAAAAATTGAAAAAAATATTTTTTTTTACACTAACTCGACGATTCGTTGGGTATGCACGTGCATACCCGGGCTATGCTACAGATCCGCCCATGTTCCTGGTGCACAACATATGATTAGTTTGGTCTCATAATAAACTCATCAAGCAGGTGTAATAAAGCCCCAAATTACTCATGACATATGTTGAACTTTACCATCTAACACACCTAAATCATCAATGAAAGCACAAAAACATAAACCCGCAACTCAATTACCTAAAAAAAACCATACGTCCTATTATAGATTACTTGCTGATATAAATTTAAAAAGTACCTTTGATTAACCAACAATCCCGTTTTCCCATTGTGATTGCCATCTATACAAACATAAAACAAATTTTTAGATCCACATATGTGTCCACGACGGTGGTGGTCGAACGATGATGAAGGCGCAATTGGATGAATGTAAGGGTTGGAGGTGGAGGTGGAGGTGGAATCGTTTTTTTTTTTTTTTTTTTTGGTCGATTGATGGGTTAAGGGTAGGATTTGTGTGTTTACATTAACGTCCTTGAAGTTTTAAATATTTATTCCGCTTTTTAAGTTTTTCTTTTACATTTTGACACATATGTTTTTGTGGTGGATTTTTCCTTCTACACGAAATTTATCAATTTTGACTAATTTCAATTTAATTTTGACTTTTTATTAACCAATCATGTTGCCCGATTCCGCTTACATGGCAAAATCAAGCTCTCTTATTGGTCTAATTTTTTTTCAATGAGAAGTGTTTTGCAAAAATCACTCAGAAATGATGTAATTCTTTTATTATATAAAAGATATAATAAACGGTTTTGAAGGATAATGATGCTATTTTTATGGAAGATTAAATTCCCAATTTGCCCTTAATTTAAAATTTTCATCCAAATAAAGCTACATATATTTTCAAAAATGCCATTTTGCATTAATATATTGTACATTGTGTATTATTAGCGATAAAGGTTGGTTCTCACGTTCTCACATTTTATTTGGTTACGAATATAACCTCACATTATATATATATATATATATATATATATATATATATATATATATATATATATATATATATATATATATATATATATATATATATATATATATATATAGTAAGGATCAGTTGGATTTTTTAATTCGATGCGGATGTGCGGATGGATCTGGACCGCCCATTCAGATCGATCTTGACTTTTGTAAAAAGTCAAGATCTGCACTAATTCACGGTAGTGATTGACCATGTATAGCGATTTTTTAATTTTTTCCTTTTGAGGGATCGTTCTATTGTTATCTTCTTTCATTTTTTAATTTTTCATATTTTTACGAGCAATTTTGTTTTTTTTTATTATGAGTTCTATCGTGATATTAACGATATTATGAGTCCTCTTGTGATATTAACAATTTTACTTAATATCAACGCCTTTTTATTACGATATTAAGAAAACTTACGGTGATATTAAAAAATTAACTTTGATATTAAGAAAACATGTAAAAAGTAACGGGATATTAACAATTTTACTTAAAAGTTACTTTGATATTAGAAGAAAACTTAATATCATCGCTAGTTTAGAAACTACTAGCCTTAGTGAAACTACTGCTAGCCTTAGTTAATAGTGATATTAAGAAAGCTTGATAATTACGGTGATATTAACAAAATTCATAATATCATTGTACCTTTTAACCATGAAAATGATTTTTTCCGAATTTTTTTCGTGATTCTTAATAAATTGTTGTTCTCTTCTTTTTAATTTTTTCGATTTTTTGAATTAATTTTTTTTGAATATTCTTTGTGATATTATCCGCAATCCTACTTAAAATGTAATCACTTCCGATCCTTCCATATATATATATATATATATATATATATATATATATATATATATATATATATATATATATATATATATATATATATATATATATATATATATATATATATATATATATATATATATATATATATCGGTTCCATTGAGAAGGTTTTTATTTTGAGAAGATTGAGAAATATTCGTTTGAGCAAATTGATTCATGTTTTTGATTTGATTCACAAGTAAACATCATTTTATAGTGAATCGAATCTATAAATCACAAATTTGATTCACAAATCATTGTTAAAATCGAGTTATGGTGATGATTCATTAAATTTATATGAGATGATTCAAGATTCTACATTTATTGCAAATCGAGAAATTTTTAACATTGATTCAAATTTTTTTACACATTTTGAATTTTAATCACATTAAAATGAGTTTTACGCTTGAAAACATGAATCAAAGTTAAAAATATATCGTTTTGAAAACCTTCTCAATCTTCTCAAAATAAAACCTTCTCAATCGATCCGGATTCTATATATAGTTTTTGTTTTTTTTTTTTTTTTTTTTTTAAGATATATTTGTATAAAATATGATTTCTTTATACTTTTTATTTGGTGGTTACTATAACACATATTTGATGATAGGTGTGACAGTGTGTTAAATAGTGATGTGATGTTAACGAACAAATAAAAGATTTAGTGAACATAACACTATCGTATAAACTTTATTTTCTAAATTCCAAGGACTTATTGACAAATTTGCATTCCTATTACTCGAGATGCCATTTATTTCACGTTTCAGTTAAGGTGTTTTTTCTAACTTTAATTATTACACACTACACACACCTAATAAAGTAAAATTAAACTGGTAGAACGCACAAGATTTTTATCAACAAAGCTAACTTATATTAGAGCTTTTGTTACATAAATAAAACTTGAAATAAGTAGCATAGTGTTTGATATCTTGTAATCAAAAAGATAATGGAATGTTTATTTCATTGGAATGAAAAAAGGTGTTTGTAATGGCTCAGTCAATCATTACAAAGACGCTTTTTTTCACCTTATCAGCAGTCGAGCAATTGGTTATTTCTCTTTTCTATTTTCTTATGTATATTTATTTAGATGATTGATTGGTTTTTCTTTTATATCAACAGAATTGGACTTTGTAATATATTTGTGACATTATAATGGTAAACATCATCCTATTCGATGCATGCACGAACCAAACCAACAACATACAAAGATTTAATTTTCTTATAATACGAATTGAAAATAACTTACGTAGGGGCTATTTCTTTAATATGAATTGAAATATGTGACTAACAAGTAAGAGAAACCCGCCGCGATGCGGCGGGGGTGTTTTCATAAAGGTCTGGAAAACACAATTAGCATCATCTTCATTCGTGGCGGGATGCGTTTTGTATAGTGTTTATGGGTCGTAACATATGATGTTTTTTTATAGTTGGATCATTGTGTCAAATATTTACAAATAACGATACATACCAAATAGTCAATCCATGGATACAACAATGTGCAACGAAAATGAAAAGTTCAGTATGATAATACATCTACTTAATAGCATATGCTACTGAACCATGTCACTTGACTCTTTTCCTGTAATTCATTTTTGCTAGTGCATCTCCCCCCACAGGTTGAACAAAAGCTAAAATCCCTGTCCATGAGGCAAAGTGTAACACACGTTAGTATGATAATACAATTTTTACCTTCTCAACCTGAAGAATCTGGTATGGATCAGTCATGTTTATGAATACATACCCCTTGCTGCATTTATCATGTTAACTATGAAGAATATAACTCCATGAATGCATTATTTGTAAACATAAAAGGTAGCTAAAGTGAATAAAAATGTCGTCAACTTATCAAATATAACTTGTTGGTTAACCCTTGCGTGACCAATGAAAAAAGAAAAGAAACATAAATGATATAAAATAAATGCATAATTTACCGAAATATCTTCTTATAATATATATATGCTTGGGTTAAAAACTCTTAGTGAATCGTCAAGTAAGAGTTTGTACCAAAATGGATGATGTAGCAACTCGTAAATTTTCATAAGGTAAAATGACTATTTTACCCTTTGACTTCTTAAAAGTTGACCTTGACTTTGACTTTTTACTATTTGACTTTTACCGTAAGGTAAAACCAAATATTGTAACTGGTAGTAACCGGTAATTTTTCAAGTTAAATAATTCACTATGTTTCGAATTATTACACTTTTGTTCACCTATGACTATAATTAATTATTTAAAGTTGTTACTTTATTAATTACGAAAGTTTAATTGTGTAAACTTTCCTCGCGGTTAACGCAAGACTACAATAAGTCTAGGTGTTCAAAATACTCTATTTTCACCAATAGTCATATTTTATATGAACTATTGCCACTTTGTTTTTCTTACGTAAATATTTTACTCTTTACGTAATACGCGTGCTCAAACCTACGTTATTAAGTTTTAACAACATAAGCGCATTCCATTAGACTTATCACACAGTTAATATACCTAGTTGGAGTATATTGATAAGTTTAGACATTTTTATAAGCATTATATTCTTATGTTACTCAGTTTTAAGTTTTGTAACTTAAAAGCTTAAAGTTAGTAATTACCGGGATCAAACTATAGCCTCTAAACACATTATTATACAAAATAAACAAAACAAAGCCATTCTATCTTTTGCTTCTTAGACAAAACGCCCAACACATTATATTTTGATGATTCACAAGGCCATGCTTCATAAAGATAAATATCTAAGACACATGTTTACTCATTCTTGTATGCATAGTTGAGATAAGGACCATTCTACCACATAAGTCAACAAAAAATTAAGCATCTCTTTCTTTCTTTTTCTTTGGTCAGATAACATAAATCACCAACATAATATCACCATTTAATTTTGTTAGTTTCATGATCTTAAAGTTGTTGACTAGTGATCCTTGTGAAGTCTCCTTGGTTAAGTTATCCTTAAAATTCCATCTCTTGTCCTCCTCTTTATTGCCGTGACCTAAACAAATTTCACCATCACCATGTTTACCTCTTGTTTCACTTATTTCTTGGTCAAGGATTGTAGGTCTTGTGGTTCCAATATGGTTCTTGGGTTATTTTGATCATCAATTGGGTATAGTGAAGGTTATAAGGGTTTGATCAAGAGGTTTATGGGCTGAGGTTATGAGGATCTTACAAGGGTTATAACAAAGGTTTTCTAAGGCTAAACTAAGGTTGGGTTGAAGATTCAAGACAAGGGTGAAGATTTGAAAGAAGTTAGGCTTGATTATTAGTAACTTTTCATCCTATCCTTTGTAAGGTTTGAGGTTATTTTCATATTCATTCAATATGGTTGTATGGTTGTAATAGTCTCTATTATTATTAGATGTAATTTGATAGTATATGTAATATGGCATGATTGATGTTGTACATGAAGTTTGTAACATGAAAAGAAGCTAGAACATGCCTTGGGTAGGTTTTATGAACCTGAATTATGTAACAGTCCCAAAGATTGATTAAACTGATCATCTCAGTAAACTTTGAGGTTAAATCAATAAGATAGGCTTTTAGAGCTATGTCTTACGGTCGTTTCGCCGAGTGGCACACCTAATAACTCATCTCGATGAGTAAATGAGAGCCAAAATGGCAAAACATGTCAAAATCTGCACACCAAATTTCATTTGAGAAAAGCCCATGGTTCGCTTCATTTCTGGAAGCGACCCAGTTTTATGAAATGTAGTTAAGACCTAAACTTGAAGTTTGGCGAAAGCCGCGCGTCGAAACAAGTTGTAGAACTCAACTTATGGTCATTTTGGCAGGACTGAATGTGCAGCCAAACTTTCTGCAATGAAATATAAGTAATAACTTGTTATTAGACGATTGATATGTTCGAAAATTTAGTGCACTTGTGGGATTAGTTCACACCTTGTAATGGGTTAGGAGGTACGGAGTGTACACCTATAAGGTCCATGAACATCCTGACTCTAATAGTGGTTTGTATTGGTAGTGCTAATGGAAAGTACCGCTTGTGTTTCCACCGGCGGTGTTTTCATCAAGGCGATGTATCCATCGCTAGCGCTATGAAAGTACCGATGAAAGTCTTGCTTGTAACGGCTTTGACCTATTCAAGTGGCGGTTTAACCGCTTAATGACCACGCTTAATTGGTCATGTAACCACTAACTACTATAATGGGGATAATTATGAGGCTATTAATGGGCCGATTAATACTCATAATTCCATTTGATTAGCTTTCCATTTGATTAGCTTAGAGTAAACTCCTATAAATAGGAGATCTGATTATGCATGAAGGACACACAGAAAACTATTAACACTTATAAGCGCAAGGGTTATTGATTGGTGCCTAATTCAATAATATACATTTGGTCTTATCCCAAGTAGAAATTCGTGTAAAACTAGGGTTGTAAACGAGCCGAACCGCTCGTGAAAAGCTCGGGATCGGATCGGTAAAAAGCTCGAACGAGCCGAACTTAAACGAGCTCGAGCCTAATTTTGGGCTCATTTAATAATCGAGCTCGAGCCCGAGCTCGTGCACAAAAGCTCGAGTAGGCTCATGAGCCTAAACGAGCTCTAGAATTATATACGTATATATCGCTCATACGTATAAACGAGCTTAAAAGTAGTAAACGAGCTCGAGCTTTATATAATTAACGAGCCGAGCTCAAAACATCATAAAATTAGTCGAGCCTTGAGCCGAGCTCGAGCCAGAAAATTTTCACGAGCCGAGCTCGAGCTCAAAGTATAAGGCTCGAACGAGCTCGAGCCCGAGCTCGAGCTTTATATATATAAACGAGCCGAGCTCGAGCCTTAACGAGCTCGGCTCGGCTCGTTTCCACCCCTACGTGTAACCCAGGCATTAGGGTCGAATAGTTTACTTTGGAAAGTGATCACACGATTCCAAGTGATATCTGGTAACCACCTAGTGGTACTTGTTTCTGCTGACATTGATTATCTTACCTTTTTCTGGGAGTTACACACCAACAATCAAAGTAAACTATTTGTGATAATCAATGGCTGCTGATGCAATGAAACACATGGCCTCAAACTTTGCTAAGCTTTATAAGTTCAAGGGTGGACTTTGGAGATGGCGTAAGAAGATGCACTTTGTCGCTGCTACATGAGTGTGTGTATGTGCTAACTACACCTATTCCCGATGATGGGGATGATGCTACGGTTGAGCGGATCGGGAGGAGGAGCAAATGGGAGAATGATGACTACATTTGCGAGGTTTAATCCTCAATGGTATGTCCGATTCTGTTTGATATTTATCGAACTTTGAATATTCCAGCAATCGTGAGATTCCTGGATGCCAAATATATGGTCGAGGATGCATCAAGTAAGAAGTTCCTTGTAAGTAATTTCACAAATTACAAAATGACCGATTCAAGACTAGTTATGGAACAATACAATGAACTTCTTGGTATACTTGGAAGGTTTACGCAACACAATATGCACATGGATGAGGCTATTCAAGTCTCTTGTGTCATTGATAAACTTCCCTTCGGAAAGATTTCAAGCATACCTTGAAACATAAGAAGGAGGAGTTAACTCGGTTGAGTTGGCGATCATCTGCGCATCGAGGAATCTCTCGAGTGCGTGGATAATGACAAGCCAAATAGTAGCAATGCTATCGGTGCATCATTGTCAATATGGTGGAGCATAACAACTCCACCGCCACAATGACAACAAAGGCAAACGCAAATATCATGACAACACAAGGCGTATCCTAACAAGAAGGCAACACCTACTTGTTGGAAATGTGGCAAACCGGTCACATTAAAAGGGATTGCAAGGGTGTTAAAATTGGTGGTAAAGCCAATGGATCGGCACTAATGGTTCGTGGAGTGGTGGTTCAACCAACTCACCGAAAGGTCGAATATGTTTAATAAGTCTTTTCGGTTTATTATGTTACATATGTATCTGAATCTAATTATGTGCGGGATGATGATGTTGCGTGGTAGGTTGACTCGGTGCAACAGTTCATGTGTGCAAAGATAGCACCGGTTCAAGACTTATGAGTCAACGAATGATGGTTCTATTCTTCACATGGAAATGAGTCAACAACCTTGGTGCATGGTCGTGGTTGTGTAGATCTTAATTTTAGTTCGGAAAGATTATAACTTTGTTTAATGTTATTCATGTTCCCGATATAAGGAAGAACTTGGTTTCAAGTAGTATTTTGAATAATCATGGATATAAACAAGTTATCGAGTCCGATAAATTTGTTCTTTCTAAGCATGGTGTTTTTATTGGTTTTGATATTTGTGTAATCAAATGTTCAGCTTAATATTGTCACCGATAGTGTTAATTCAAAGATTCATGACCACCACCGACATCGACTTCTACCCTATGGCATGCAAGACTTGGCCATGTACACTATAAAAGAATGCAAGATATGTCTAAGGACGGTTAATCCCACTTTTGACATGGACACCAAAAGTGTAAAACTTGCATGTTGACCAAGATTACCAAGAAACCTTTTCGTGGTGTTAGTCGTGAGACTAAACTCTTGGAGCTAATACACAATGACCTATGCGATTTGCATGCCACCCTTCTTGGGGAATAAGAAGTACTTTGTGACATTTATTGATGAAGCATTAGATAAATTCAAAGTGTTTAAAACGAAGTTGAATTACAACTGGTCTTTGATCAAAAGATTAAGGATCGATAGGAGGTGAGTACATAGATACTCAGATTTTCATCTGTTGGTATAATCCATGAAACGATCGCTTCTTTATACTCCTCAAAGAAATGGTATTTCGAAAGGAAAAAAGTCTTGTCAAGGAGATGGTTAATTCCATGTTGTCCTATTCAGATCGACTCATGGTTCGGGGTGAAGCTATGTTAACATTGCTATTTATTAAATAGGGTCCCAACAAAAGGAACAAGGTTACCCTTATGAACTCGACTAAAAGGAAACCCAACCGAACTATCTCAAGGTTTGGGGTTGTAGGGTCATGTAAGACTCCGATCCAAAGTCGAAAACTTTGGGAAAGAGGCATCGATCGCATCTTTGTTGGATATGCCGAGCATTCCAAGGCTTTTAGGTTCTATGTTATTGAACCTAATGAATATGTTTCGCTTAACTCAATAATTGAATCAAGGATGCGCACTTTGATGAGAATAGATTCTCATCGGTCCTAGACCAAGTCGAGGATTCCTAATGGAACTCATGACACCGGTGTATCGAGGTCCTGATGATGAACCATCGCTGGTCCCCGATGAGGTTGGTGCAACAACCCCGAACCTCAGTGCTTAGAAGAGCAAAAGGGTCGAGACTCCAAAGTCATTTGGACTCGAGTTTCAACTATACTTAGTTGAAGGAACAATGGATGAGGTCTCGCATCAATACTCCTATTGCTTCATTGTTGAGGATGATCCCAAGACATTTGAAGAAGCAATGAAGTCCCGTGGATATTGCTTTCGGAAAGAAGCCATCAATGATGAGATGGATTCCATCATTGGCAACAACACTGGGTGTTGGTCGATCTACCACCGTTGCAAACCTTTGGGTTGCAAATGGATTTTCAAAAGTAAAATGAAGGTAGATGGAACTATTGAAAAGTTCAAGGCTAGACTAGTCATTTAGGGCTTTAAACAAAAGTCGAATTGACTATTTTGATACTTATGCCCCGTGGCTCAGACGATTCCATAATATCGTTGATTGCTTCGCATCTATTCACAATTTGGTTATTCATCGATGGATGTGAAGACAACTTTCTTGAATGGTGAATTGATGAGAGGTTTACATGAACCAACCTCGTGGCTTCATCATGCCCGCAATGAAAACAAGGTGTAAACCGATTATGTCTCTTTATGGACTTAAGCAGCACTAAGCAATGACATCAAAATTTGATGAAGTGGTTCTGCTCTAGTGGTTATGTTCTTAACCAAGTCGACAAATGTATATAGCAAATTTGATGAACTGTAAAGGAGTCATCATTTGTCTATATGTTGATGACATGTTGATCTTTGCTGACCAAAATCAGTCGACGACAAAGGAATTTTTGTCATCAAGGTTCTCCATGAAGGACATGGGGAGGCCGATGTTATCCTTGGTATAAGGATTAAACATGAAAGTAAAATAATTTCTATCTCTCGCCTCACTATATTGAGAAGGTGTCGAGGAAATTCAATTACTTTGATTGTACTCCGTGAGTACACCTATGGATACTTGTGAGGTTCGATGCCTAATAATGGCAAGGTCAGATCTCTCGAGTATTCTAGGTAATTGGTCGCCTAATGTATGCCATGACTTGTACAAGACCGATATTGGTTTTGCGGTGGGAAAATTGAGCAGTATACTAGTAATCCTAGTGCTCATCATCGCAAGTCGCTCATTGTGGTTCAAGTATTTGAAGAGAACTATGGATTATAGTCTCTCATATATCGGATATCCTTCGTTGGAAGGATACATCGATGCAAGTTGATCAAGAACATCAAGACAATTCGCCTACCAAAGGGTCGGGTATTCTACTGGTGGAGGTGCAATTTCTTGGGCATCCAAGAAGCAAACTTGTATCGCCAGCTCAACAATGGAATATGAATTTGTGGCTTTAGCAATTCCGGTAAAGAAGTCGAATGGTTGAAAACTTGCTTCGAGATTCCATTGTGGCCTAAACCTATAGCACCTATTTCTATCCGGTGTGATAGTGCAACTACATTGGCTAAGGCTTATAGCCGATGTATAATGGTAAGTCTAGACACTTAGGTGTCGACATAGCATGATTCATGAGCTTATCATGAATGGGATGGTATCTATAGAGTTTGTTAGATCTCAATGTAACTTAGCGCATCACTTGACGAAGGTCCGCTAGAGACTTTGTTATAAAGTCTGCTAAAGCGGATGTGTTTAAGTCCAACTTAGTCATCGAATGCTAGGACACCCAACTCCTCCTTAGGAAACTTGAGAGTCGAGTTCAATGTGGAAAGTCAATATTCGGCTGGATCGGAGCACATGTTTTATTTACATCCCAAGGTTGTGCTCGTAACTCACGAAAGGAGGATGAAGTCTTTACTTAATGGTTAATTTTCTTTGAAAAGTGCTTGGTGAGCATGAATAAAGAGGAACCACCTATGTAAATGTTGAAGTTTTGCCGCTCAGTGGAGCTTTTAGACTTTTAGCTTTTACAACATTTATGAATTTGGATATGGACACATGGCTTGTATAGTGTCGAGTCGATAAGTGTTTGAAAATTTGTGTATTTTATCTTCGTGTATTCAAATGGGTCAAGGGTTCAATTCTTAGAACACCCTCGATTCTCGAATATTTGAACGTATAATTTACTAATATGGAAATTCAACTCAAGACATTTTCGCTTATGCACATGTTTTGTTTAAAGTTTGTTTTCATGCAAAGGAAGTGAACTAGATTTGGGAGGATTGTTGGAAAATTTAGTGCACTTCATGGGATTAGTTCACACCTTGAATGGGTTCGAGGTATGCGGAGTGTACACCCATAAGGTCCATGAACATCCCGACTCTAATAGTGGTTTGTATTGGTAGTGCTAAAGGAAAGCATCGCTTGTGGTTTCCATCAAGCAAGAGTTTAATCGGCGAAGTATCCATCGCTAGCGCTATGAAAGTATTGCTTGTAACGGCTTTGACCTATTCAAGTGGCGGCTTTCACCGCTTAATGACCACGCTTAATTGGTCATGTAACCACTAACTATTATAATGGGATAATTATGAGGCTATTAATGGGCCGATTAATACTCATAAATCCATTTTATTAGCTTAGAGTAAACTCTATAAATAGGAGATCCGATTATGCATGAAGACAATACGTAAAACTATTAACACTTATAAGCGCAGGGTTATTGATTGGTGCCTAATTCAATAACATACATTTGGTCTTATCCCATGTAGATATTCGTGTAACCTGCATTAGGGTCAATAGTTTACTTTGGAAAGTGATCACACGATTCCAAGTGATATCCGGTAACCACCTAGTGGTACTTGTTTCTGCTGACATTGATTATCTTACCCTGTTCTGGGAGTTACACACCAACATGATATAAGTAAACTTTGGACTTTGGACTTGATTAAGCTTGAGAAGCTATTAGAGAAAGTAAAAACTAGAACTTGGGCTTTTGAATCACTAAAAAAGGACTTGTGGTTAAAAAGTTATGCCTAGTTAAGTGTTACTAGAGGTAAATATAGTGCTGGAACAAAAAGTTGCTGAAACGATTTTAAAACAAGGTTTTGACCCTTTTCGGGTCCGAATCAGCAAAAGTGTAAAGCACGAAAGTTGCTCAGAATCACGTTTTCTACAAAAACTCAGGTGCACATCGGCAGAAAGTGAACGACAAAGCATTAAAACTACAAAAACTAACCGGACCTGTTGTATATCGAAAAACAACCACGGCTAAGAAACTTTAGTGGTATTTTGATCCTCGAGGTTTAAATGAAGCAAAGGTTGCCGAGGTCATTGTCTTAAGGTCTTTAAACTTAGACATAACCATAGGCATGACCTTGAATATCATCTCAAGTTGTTTAAACATAATTTAGCCGCACGACTAGTTAGGGCTCAATGACCCGAAACTTGTTTTTAAAACTTAGTTCATTGGATTAGACTTTGACAAACTAAGAAAATGACCATATGGCATGTTAAACTACTTCACGACATACAACTTATATCATCATATCGTTACACAAGTCAATCAATAGTCTTTGACGAAACACGACACATGTTTTATATAACATTTGTCTCGTCAAATACTTTACTTATAAATGACAAGTACAATAATAGTAAGGAATTTCATTATCATAAGTGGCCTCTTCGGGGTGTCGTATCGACGAGTTGTGGATTTACGATTTAAAGTGTCCCGGCCCTCACACGCTCACTACACGACCTTTTGATTTTGATAGCCCGAACGATGGTACGAGGTTATTTATAAATGGGCTATAAGCCAAAAACACTTAAGGATACTTTAACTTAAGGATTCATGCACAACATCATATTGAAAGCCAACAAGTTACATGTACTTGTACACTTACATCGTACACTATACTAAAACGCGACATTATGCTTTCAGAGGTAATCGTTAAAGATCGTGATCTTGTCATACTCTACCGTTGATAAACATTATATCGTTACACTCCGCTGCTGATCACTACAGTGAGTTTCATAGCCCCAACTTTTGTTTAACTATTTTATAAACACTTTTGGGGGAGATACATGCTACTGCTTTTACTACATGCTAAAATGCTTTATTATGGACAATTACTTGCAAAACGAATGCCTTGACTGTATTATTGCATACCTAAGTTGTTTATGCCAAAAGTCCCCAACATCATGGACCACTAATAACTGGGAGTGAGCACAAATATTGTGGATAGGCTCATCTAATCGACGAACCCGTCTGTATCTAAATAACAAGGCGCACTATATTTGAGGTTATCTAGGTAAAGGGCAAAATACCTACCCGGCAAGTTATTTATCAGATATATCGTCCGTTGATATATATACAACAAATCGTGAGTGCCATGAGCTTAGAGGAATAATAACTATCAAGAAGATAATTGTACACATTGCAATTATACTACAAACTATAGTGTCCACTACTGTTTTCAAACCTATGAGGTTTCTATCGTTTGTATTGGTCGGTTAGGCAATCAAACGCACTATGGGCATAGAACAACGTAGCCCACTGCTTTCCTAAAATTGATATCTTGTGATCAACTGTTTTACTTACAAACTTATGAACTCACTCAACCTTTGTGTTGACACTTTTTAGCATGTTATCTCAGGTTCGAAAGGAATTAGCTGGCATGGCATGTGAAGGCGCACGGAAAACATTTTGAAGAAAATGCATATATTATCATTTGAAAAACATTACAACTTTTATGTTGTACTTTTTATGATATTACAACCCATGGGACCTCTATTTGCAAACTCGATATTTTAATCGAACGATAATTTATTTCAAAACGCCTCATTTGTAGTCGTTTTCATAACTCAGTCTGTGAACTATGTAAGAATACCCCAAATGACACAATCTTCCGCGATAATTTTTGGGGTGTTACAGATGAGTATAAGGTTTAATTTTGCTTAAAAAGGTACTCTCATAAAGCTTTATGACATCCTACTGCTACTTCTAAGTAAGAGACTGAAGATCATAAGTAAAGGTGGCAAGTTCGACTCATTCACTTCACTTATAATAGGGTCAGTTTGGGTTCGAACCACTCAAATAAATTTAAAGTTGTCTAGAGTCTATTTTATATGTATACACCTCCTCAAGTCATGTTACTTCCGCCATAGACTATGATTATAACTGTTTTGAAATCATAGTTAACAGAATAAATGTTTAGCAAACAAATGTATAAGGGACAAAAAAATGTTTATGGGTCAATGCGGCCAGCCAACTTCAACACGTACCCACTTTGACTCAGTAGCTTACATCCTTTAACCTGCTCTTCAGGCCAACTTTACTCGCATCGATTTGGTTCAAATATTTTCCTATATACAAAGTGTGGCAATGGCCAGTTATGATAATAAAAAATCTTGTCATCTTATGTAAATTTCCTATGCAGCACACATCTTTTAATAAGATACCCATGTTAAAAGTTAGATAAAAATTATATCAAGGAAGCCGAAAACATACAAAGAGGTTTGCTATATAGTTATAGTTCTGAGATGGACAAATATCCAAATTACAAACCTAGTAGTTGTGCTACTTTATATTTGTGTTCTAAAAATTTAACAAAGAATCACACTTTCCAGTTATTTTGTACCTGTGATCAGTAACTTTGATCAGGGGTTCTTTTAGATTGTAAATGACCCACGTTACAATCTAATAGCTATAAAACGATCAGAGAGTGGGTCATTTTATTTATATAATTTCATGGTGCTTTATCGTCTATCCTCATGTTAATGTCTCATATTTTTATGAATTCCTCACATTTGGATTAAACACAGTTCTACCATGTGAGTTATGAGTCACTCGACCTGCAATATTTTGGGGAAAAAGATTATATTTGGAACCTCAACTATGCACTTAAGACTTGTTGGGAGCACCGAGAAACCGTACAATATCAACATGATTAAAGCTATATATTCATAGATATTATAGAACAATTATACGGAAGTCATTAATTTTTAATGCTACTTGCAGGGGTGCTTTGGTAAGCTCATGCATAAAACCTTATGCACATTTGGATAGTCTCAATATAAAGGATTATGCTTGTTAGCTAATGTATCCACAGAAAATTTGTGAATCTTTCAAGATAAGCTTAGGCAAACACCTACGCGCACCTAAACTATACTTAACCAAAGACCCTCCTGCTACAGTGATTAATGATATCAGTAAAAAAAAATATAGTTTCAAACTTAGATCCATATTTGAATTTAGTAATATTTTCAAATTAATACCGAAATGTAGAATTGGAATTCCCTACCACCATCTTCAATGGAAACAACGGTAGCTTGGTTTGAGACAACCTTTATTCGTCGTTAAAGGGAACATCTTCATGGCCATCAATACTAATAGCGTGTGCATTCTTTCTGTTTAAAGCAAGTATAAATTGTTAGTACATAAGACTTAATGAATCAACTATAAATCATGAATAACTCCCTACAATTAGTAAAAACCTGATCAGACAATGTGATTGCATAAGCCAGTGACATCTCTTGCCTCTCCCTTATGATATACCCCAGATGCTACATTTGTTCCATGACGTAAACTGAAAACCAATAGGCAAGTCAACGTAGTCCTCCTAACCCACAATATGTGAACCCAAACACCCTCTTAGTTATTTGTAGTCATTTAACCGTTTAACCTTTTGACACAAAGAAAAGCTTTGAACGACAATATAAACGCAAGTATTTCCACATTGCTCATCTTGTCCCCGACACAACACAACAAATAAAATAATAAAACAGCAAGCGTCAAACTACAATCAACTATACATTAAAAATTATTACCTATAATTGGGAGTAAGCTGTGACCGCGGTCGCGACATTGTGGAAGCTAAAGGAATAGAAGCTAAAGTAGCAGGTGCCGCCATCATATTATGAGTCAGTGCACCTCCGCAGTGGTAACACGCTAGGTCACAATCTCCTATGTCACGATATGGAGGTACCATATCTACATTGAGCAAGTTATAAATGTTAATAAAAATTCCTGTCATAAATGAGTTGCGACTTAGAAGAATGAAATGGCTGGGAAGAAAATGAGGCAGCCTAATTTGGTCTGTATTTGAACTACAATACACTCCTAGCAAGAAAAAAAATACTTAGAACAACTTGCTGCCTAATATGGTCTGTATTTGAACTACAACATGCACCTGTTACAGAACTTCAACATTGAACTACAACATGCACATGTTGCAGATATAACATGCGGCCTAATTTGGTCTGTATTTGAACTACAACATGCACCTGTTACAATGTTGAGAATCACCTCCTGATATGTGGGCGGACTTTCTTTTTCTAACAGCTTGCGCAGCACATTTATGACGTATAGTTTCAAACGTCTATGGAGTGGATGTACATGCAGTAACCGCTACAACAACTGAGTGTGACACAAAGATGATCAGATAATCGTATGCTAACATATTATGACATTTGAAATCGACTGTATATATGAAATAGACGTCACCTTGACTCACGGAAGTGCGGTGTTGTACGCCCCCTTGTTGATTAAGCGATAGAATGTTATAGCAGGTGTTATATCGATGTACATCTCCTACGTACCGGTACTTGTGTAGATGTTTCAGCTGGTATGGAAGGCAGGGCTACACCGTTGCGTCTTACTTGATGTTGAAAGTCCAGCACAATCGGAGGTATAGCCTATCGCCGCCCTATCTATCTACGTGATAGCTTATGTACCATCCCAGAACCAAAATCCCATACAACCGGACCATGCTTCAGAATGTTGTTATAGTTACACTCGCTGATGCGCCGACCGTCAAAAGGCGCACACACCTGCTCCAACAAACAACATACTGTTGATAAAGGCCAAGAGTAATTGGAAAATATTAATGACGCCACCACCAAGAAAAACATACTTGTTGATGTTCATTTTCACGTCAACATTGATCATCATTAACTTCATTCGAAATCAAAATATCATTAGCGGCTGAAAACGCACAACAATAACTAAGACAATTATGAGTAGCAATGAACATGTGAAAAATAACTCACCCGAGCACCCCACGTTGGGACATTACCAAAATGAATACCTACAGGACTACATCATCGGCATGTGCTCCCTAGCTGCCACTACATGCACGTTCATGCTTAAACTCATTTCTGCACAAATAATTAAAAACGATACTAAGTTTAGTTACGCGGCAACCTTAGAGTTGCTTCTGGAAAAAAGAGAACATAATGATACACATGAGTACTAACCCGTGACCGATTCCACAGTCACGTTCAAACACCCTCCCTGGGAATTCAATTCTGCGTTACATGTCTGCAGAAATTTATAAACCATCGGTAAAGCTTCAACACCCCCCGACCAACGTAATTTAATAAAAAAAGAGCTTATTCCTCAGTATCTCATATGGGTTTTATACTTATAGGAATTGCTTCTATAACCAATACGGTACTCAATGGAGCTATTTTACAAATAATCCTTCATGGATTTATTGGTGCTGCACTTTTTTTCTTGGCAGGAACAAACAAAAATTCTATGGGGTTTTCCATTTAATATAAGAATTAAACCTACTTACATTTGTGTGAAAGCATCAACATGGGTCCCCTATTCCGGCAAAAAAAAAACACATAGTAACATAACCAAATAAAATCAGAAGGTTTCAAGAGACTTCATAAATTCCCTGAGTCAAAAAAATTTATCTTCCAGGCCATCACATACATATACTTGTAACTTCTTGAATCTTTTCCGCGGGTCACTGGATACTTATATGCCTTAACAAACGTTGAATACGTAGGATAGATTCCATCGGTAAGATAATATCCACGATTGTAAAGTCGCCCATTTACATAAATGAACTGCTTTCGCCGTTCTATTTCGGCCCGTAAGATACAATGGAGACCGATTCAAAACATTGATATCGTTGTTTGAACCGGTGGACCAAAACGAATGCCAAACCATAAATCATATGAAGCGACGGCTTGCAAGCATAATAGTGTAATGGTGATCACCTCTTATATTGACTTTTCAAACGTCGGAGGACAATTTCGCAGATGAAATGTGTACAATCAAGGCTACCAAGCATTCCATGCGATGTCGTTGTTCATGCGCTTCAATAGCCGCGGCAACGTCGTGGGATGTAGGCTCAAGAACTCTCGCTTATATAATTGATTATCGCGATCGCAAAATTTGTCAAGGCAATCACTACAAATATAAAAAACGAAACATTTTAAAATATATCGACTTATAAAAATACCAAGTTAGAACACAAACATTTTAAAAATAACCTCAAGTTTCGTACATGTTTAGGTAGTCATCATATCTATCTCGAGGTCCACCCGCTGAAGTTGTCGAATGACCGAGCAAGATTTTTGTAACGCCGTGAAACTCGCTCCTCGCCTAAGCCTCTCTTGAAACCATTCGACATTCGCTTCAATATCACCAACAATTTTTACTAACAAGCTTTATTCATACGAAATCTTTCACGAAAAACATTATGGAAACCTTTTCAACGAATAGTCATTCATTAGATTTTCGCTTGTTCACTTAAAACGCTCGACATACCCCCTGCATTACTGCTTGAGCTGTCTTCGAGGGCATCCATTAAGGCTAAAAGGTTGACATGGTAGAACCCGCGGAAGACACGAAGTTCGATGAAGACCTTGAGGAAAACCCGATGACGAAGATGGGCATAAGACGAAGAATAATTCATTATTTTGGCGATACGCTTGAAAGAAAGTTTTGATTTTTTTTTGTTGTAAAAAGTATGTGAAATGGCTGCTTAAATAGAGATGAAATTGAAAGGAATTAAACAATGCAACCAAGAATTTGGAAACATGGACCAGTTTTCTTCACCGCCTTGCCAAGGCCTGCACCACGGTGAATTTCGCCGATGCAAGATAAAGTGGCGGTAGGCCTTGGCCTGCCAAGTTCAAGACCAATTGCCACACCACCCTAAGTGGTTTGAGCGGTATACAACATGGCTACGTGGACTTTTGTTTTACGGACAAGCGCTCTTCCCTGTTTCTTGTCCACACTTGAAAGGGATATGAAAGGACATGGTGCTGTAACAAGAAAATTGAATTCGTACGTCGATCTTTTTCATTTCTTTCTTTCTTTCTTTACTTTTTTTAGTTTTGATGGGCTGCAAATAAGACAACTTATTATCAAGCTTTACTCGAACTTGAGTTAAGTTTGGACTCGACGAATGTTTTTTATCGCCTCGAGCCCCGAGCCTAATAAACCAATTTGAACAGATAATGTCGAGTCGAGCTTTTCGAGCATTAATGTATATAAATATTTTAATCATACATTTCATAAAACAACCTAATTCTAATGAATATTAATATCATAATTAAATATTTTCAGAAGAAAATTTTAAACCCAATGTTTTTTAATGTTTTGTATAAATTTTTGCTATTGAGTTTATCATTTATTTTTTTAACTTTATTGATGATTTTTGCTATCGAATACACTATTTACGTATATATTCGGCCGAAGAATTTTACTCCTGATGATTAAACTCGTATCAAGTTTGCTCGAGGCTACCCTAATAACAACCTTCATCAACTCTTTTTTTCTATCACCACGCTTTTCTCTCTCCGCAACCTATAATAACATTCGTGTCAATAAAGCGTAATCGATATTTTTTTTCTTTTAACAACCTTACCAAAATATTAAAATTACCAAGTGGACATTAATATTATTGAATTCTTTTGTTTATCATTTATGATTTTATCTTGTTACCTATGATTAATAGTTGCATATGACCTTTTAAAAACAAATTAATACTCCTAAGAAACAACTTAAAATGTAGAAAAATAAATTACACATTTATTATCTCTTTCATTCCTCTACCACACGTCATTTATCATCACTCACCAACCCATTCTATCTTTTCCAAACCTGCATAAGTTTCACCTACACCCTCATCTCTATTCATTATCATTATCTTCACCATTGTTCTTAACCAAAATTTAACCAGTTTAAATCCTCAAAAAACATAAGTACACATGTATACATCCTATTTTATTAACCGATTATAATAAGAAAAACCCATCACTTTGTTGTATCCATATCAAGAAGAAAGAAGATTGATCGACAATCCATGATGGCCTTACAAAAAAGTTAAAAATGTCTTATTTTTATTTTTTTTAATAATGTAACGGTAGAATTTTTTTGTTGTTATTGTGACTTGTGACCGAGTGTCAACCAAGGTCGAAGCCCACCCTCATCGCATCCGACCCTCAAAGAATCGAGAATGGCACAACAGTGACTGACCGATGTTCCACCTTAACGATCGAGAAGTCGACGAGCATCTTATTGCGGTAGCCCTAGTTTGCTTTGATTCATCGAGTAAGCTTTTATCGAGCTCAAGCCCGAGCCAAATAAACTAATGAAATGATGAATCACGAGCTCGAGCTTATCGAGCTTTTCGAGCATTCGTATATAAATATTTTAATCATACATATTTATAAAACAACCTAATTCTAATGTGAATATTGATATAATAATTGATTGTACAATAAATCAGACGACTGTGTCTTCGATGGTGATCAAGGGTACGAGGGTGTTACGCTTGCACCAAACTTGTAGCCAATCAATAAGAAATAGAAGACACTTCGTTATAGATTGCCAGGTTAGACCTCGCAACCACCTCCGCCGTAAGCAGTAAGTATGTGATATGTGTTGTAAGTAAGCAGAATGTGAAATGTGTCGAGTGAACATACCATTGAAATGACTGCCCAACCTATTTATAGATAGAGAAATAAGCTGGAGAGTGTTTCACATGTTTGAGATCATGGGCGGCCCCATGATTTGTGGTAACCACAGACTTCATCCCCACTCTCCGCCTTGAAGGAAGCCGAGGAGATAGTGGAACTGGGAGACCAAGTCAATGTTCTCCTTGTCTTAGTGTTCCAAGGTCGACCTCGCGGCTTAGGCCTTCATCGACGACTTCCCAACTAACCATATCAATGATGAATAGTTTTACGCCATCGATGACTTAGGAAGGTAGACTTGGTCCTTCAATACAAATTCGACAGAGGTCGAAGGGAGTCCTTCACCGACGGAGGGTACGTCATCAAGCCCCCACCGAAAGTGATATACGAACAAGGATATATTGCTTACGACTAAAAATACATATGAAACCCTCCTTGTCACAAAACTAAAACGAAGGAAAGAAGTCGACATATATCGAATGCGATTAAATGCATGGTACTAGCCAAACCACCTTTTTCTCGTAATCTAAAATGTTATTTCAAAATTTAAATGCGTGAAATTCTGAAGAAGTACTAAGAGACACGTAGGATAGGATTTAAGATGATAGTAATAAACGCTACATAGTAAACCCTAAATCACTTTTTATCTCGCCAAAAATTTACACCTACAACTCGTTTCCAAAGCAAGCCACCGTAGCGTAAGTGTTCCTTCCTATTTCTACATTTTATTACTTTTTGTGAATAAAAGTATTATGGGTGCCAATTCTAAATTCATCATAAGGCAACAAGGTTGCACTCGACAAGGAAGAGCTCAAAGCTTTCCTCACAGACACCCACCCAAACAGCTTTAAGATCATGTTACCCAAGAAATGCCAAGGCATTTATGATGCCCTAAAATTATGTAGGCTCACACACATGCATTCACCACCAAACTTAAGGATACCTTGCATCCCTATTTCTAGAGCTCCTTCAATATTATGAGGTACACATTCTAGGTTTAACCTGCTTGCCTAGCCAAGTTCACAACCTTATCATCATGTGTAAAGCTTATGGATTTGAACCATCCTGATCGTGCTTGAGGGTTTGTAAATATATACCCGGAGGAGATTGGCTGACTTTGCCAAGAGGGTGAACATGATGTGCCCATTCGATTGAGAAGCCTCACCAACATCGGAATCGGAAAGTAAGTTCTTTTATATCCAAGATACTATTGCGCCTCCCATACCCTCGTTGTCGAACCCATAGTTTCGCTTTGATGAGAAGATATTTATTGATCCCTGCCCTATACCGCGAGGAGGACCTCTCATCAACGCCTCACGTCCATCCAACCGGACCGCCGACTTTTCTGCAGCCAATATTGTTCATATCGGTATTAACTGGGAGGGTTCTCCGCTACATCCTAAATAATGTGTTGTGGAGAAAGTATGTAAATTTCTAATTAAATTAAGATATAGGAACTTATCACCGATATTTATATCTCTTTCTTGTCGATGAATGGCTTTCGTAATTTTGTCAGTGGCTTGGTGCCAAGAAAGTAGCTTCATCCCTGCCGGAAGCGAAGCCGCTTATGGTGTTGTTTCTCCGTATGTCATTGAACAACAACGATGTGGATGCCCAAAGGATCGAGCCTATATCATATGCCCAACCCACAAAGGAAGAAGATCCCGGAGGAGGAAGATCTGCCATGGAGAATGTTGCGATTCGATGACCGCCTTGAGGATCACCGGCAATCGTAGGAACCTCCCAAGATCACCGAGTGGTCCAAGGCAGAAAGGTGCTAGTACGAAATCTACGCATCGCCTTTAAAGAGGAAACTCATATTGCCAACCCTCCATCTCGCATAACCCAAGCAGAAGAGTGTTCGTGGTAGGTAGTTGTTTTTCCAACCATCGGGCGGCCTAGCAATGAAGACATCCATGGTAAATCTCCATTCATGTGTGAAACAAATTTCATCATTGTGTTAGTCTAATAATTATATTGTCACAGTCTTCCTCGACATGAAGGAGCCCATCCCCAACACACTGCCTCAGAGCATGACCCCACCGGCCGGAAGGGGGCGATGGACAACATGTCCTGGAGAAGCTATGCGACCTGACGACAAGAGCTATATGAGGCAATGCATTCGGATAATCAACTCAATACTCCTGACAAGTGGAGCTTGCGCCGTAAACAAAGCTGGAGGAGATGGATGTCATGCTCATGTAGGCTAAGAGACAAGGAGTACGCACTGCAAGCAAATGCGCAGGATGTTATGGAAGATTTCAACAAGAACCCCTAGTCCAAGATCTCCAGCGTATGTTCAAGCTCAAGGTCAATTCAGCCGAAAGTCAGGCCGAGTGCAAAGAAAGCACTCTCAAGGCACTAAAGTCACCGTCAGTAAGGATCAAATGTGTCGACCACCAAGTGTGCTCAAGAAGAGAGGGCAAGGCTTGTTGATCCCAAGATTAAGCTCGTGGAAGAACAGGATGGTTGGATCTTTGTCTCAAGATGTCAAGAAGGATAGAGTAGATCTCGTGACCAAGGTTATCCCTTATGCATATGGAGCTTTATCACAACGATGATTTAGGTGTAATGGTTGGGAACTTAGCTAATGCAACCATTTTCCATGGTAAGTGCACTACTGAGGAGGTGGCAACCACATGTAAACCAAAGGTACTTGGTATTCCATATTACATGTCAACCCATGAGAAGAAATATAACGAAGTAGGTAACGCTTGTCCACCTTGATTTCCCTTCCTTTCTCGAGGTCATTTAAGGACCCTACGGCCCATCGAGGACCTCGTCGAAGAATCCTAGGAAGGTTCAACCTGCTTTCTCGATCCAAGACACAACTGCTGAAATGCATCTTGATAGATCTTGAGCTCGTGGATCGTTATATATGTCTATGTAATCACAAGCACAATAAAGACAATCTCTACTACTTATATTTATCGAATATAAACACAAGTAACAATAACTAAGAACTCGTGATCCTCTATGGATCTTTATATTAACTAAAACCGAAGCTTAATCAAGACATAACTCATTCTAATGTGTTCCTTTATAGACAAGAACCCTAAACAATATCGCTAAACCGCTTCCCAAGAAACGTATAAACATAAACTAAATAAGATATACACAATCACTTCCTAATAAAGCTCATGTATATCCACACTAAATAAACTAAACACGAATAAACACTTCCGCAGTAAAATGCACTAATAACTATTATACTTCACAGACATGTCTTCAGAATCCACTCTTCTTCAAGAGAAACACTTCAAAGAATGAATGATAATCCAAACTTCACATAATTCCAACATCCTCCCTAAACCGAATTTGACTTGGTTAAGTTCCGCTTGATAGATCTTTAACAAACAGCCCGTGAGGATTGTGTAACAACATCAAAGAAGAATCCAAATAAGAACATCTCTATGATGACAAACTTCGAATCTCCGCATCTTTGGCAAAGAATAAATGACAATAGGTACATCAAAACAAATTAGTTTCATACTATTCTCATCACATCCGTGTGTGTAAACTCCCGCGAGAGAATCATTGAAAATAATGGATTTGATGTCTCTTTACCAATAGCCATCACTACCGGAGTAGCCATATGTTTAAGTTCGAAACTATGGTACATCGACATCTGATTTATGGCAAACCAACAACCATAAACGGATTTGAATGTCTTTACCAGAGTCATTGTTCGGACTAATCAATTCTAGAATTGGTGAATTGATAACCAAATATGGAAGACCACCGCCTTTACCACAAGCCATATACATGCGGGCTAGTCAATTTGGATTCCAAAAAAGGAATAAGCCATGGTGAATTGAAACCATACAACACTCATCACCATAATGGTGGTCATACCCTATGATTTTTAGCAAATCATTACAAATTTATCAATGATTTGATGCGTTTTACCAAAGCTGTACTTTTGACTAGCTAACTCTTTGACATACACAAGGTATATCTAGTGAGTCAAGAACCAAATAAAAGTATACAACAAATTAAAAGTTAGATAAACCCAAAAACATTTTTTTTTTTTACTAAGAAATAAAGAAAACAAAGATTACAAATAGTACAATCAAGATGAACCTTTATGTGACGTAAACCGATTTTTAATCAAACCAACACATTGAGAAGCATGAAGCTCATCATTGCCAATCAATTAGAGGCACTTCCAACTTCTGCTCCAAGAACTGCCCATAAAAGTAACCGATAGGATAGAGCTTATCCAGCATACACACATCATACCACATGTGGTCTCAACCACATGGACACAAGGCAGAGGATAAAATCTCCAACTCTCAATTCCCACTTTATGAATTCCAAATAGAATACCCTTACCATTCGAGAATGAATCAAACAACACCAAGATCACCCAACAAATATAAACCGAACCCGCTTGGATGAAAATTATAATACCGAATGACATGTTCATAAAGCATCTTCAAATCATGTCTAGTCACCAAATGAAGAATGTCCTTCAAGAAGTTGAACTCAATAGCAGATCATCCAATGACATAATGTGTTAAGCTTCCCGAATTTTCCAATTAACCAATACCACATGAGTTCCTTCAGAAAACTTCAACAGTCCAACTTCAATAAAGGTAGATTCATCACCTCGAGATCTAAATAAGGAGTCTTTGAAGAATGTTTCCACAGCCCGACAACTCCTTAAGGAATTAAATTTCCTTTTAACCAAACTTTTCTCGCTTTTTATCAATTGTATCTATCGCCTTTTGAGCATCATCCCGACTCCAATGAGTTACCCAAATCCACACTTTGCAACGCTTCAGAAGAAACCAAAGAAGAGTCAAGAACAACCACATCGTAAGAAGGAGTAGTCAGTTGTGGTCAAGAAACAACCTGAGATCACCAGAGGCAAACATCAAAATTATCCACTATTTCAACTGCTTATGTCTCTTTGCTTTAGGAACATCGACATTGAAGCAATTCTTTCCAATTGAGAAGAAAGAACCAGAGAGGAGAACTTCATAATCATATTATATCGTTTAATCAAAGCATCATCGCATAAAGCACCGATTTATGACATACTTAATTATAAATAATGTAATTCTTCACAACTCGCCTCATATGATTCCTCTTCCCAACAACATTGGTTTTCTCTTTGGCTTTATGTCTTTGAGCAATAAGAGTTTCTCCTCACAGAGCTTCGCTTTCCTTAGATTACCAAGAGCCACCATTTGATCCGCAAAATTTTCATTATCAAAAGATGCTCCTAATATAAGTTTTGCAAGATTTGGATCGATGCACCTTGGTAGTATAAGCATCCCATTGATCATCATCAACGTTGCATCAACCATCCTCTCCATTTTGATCCTTAGCATCTTCAAGTATACGGTCATGTATCTCATACCATCAAGATAGAATGAATGGTGGTTATGAAGACTTCACAAATGCATATCCAAAGATTTAGTGTGAAAGATGCAGCTATCATGCATATCCAGTCAATTGTTAGATGTTGGAACGGATGATATGTAATAGATTAGGATTATTAGATCGAGATTTGATGTTGTTAGTACTGTGAAGTCAGAACCTGCTTTGAATGAATGAATGAACCATTTGCTCAATTTGCTTCAAGATTTCTTTTGAATGAATCATATAACTTCAAGACATCATCTTCGTGAGGAAACAAATGACCACTTCAAAGACTTTGAATTCAAGAGAAACAAGCTTAAGCTTTCTTGACCATATTCCAACCGAACAACAACCACTGCAAAATGTAACAAACACGTAAACACACAAACCAACAAAGAAGAAAACACACTAATATTACATTAGCTAGGTTAGAGTTAGATAAAATCAATGATATACAAAATTACATAAAGAAATGCAAAGTTATACACAATTCCTCGAGTATATGCTCTCCCGAGGCTCTACGCTTCCCTTAAACTTTGCGCTATGGTTAAGATACCGATATGGACCACAAGGTGTTGAAACCTTGGTCCATCAAAAGCCTTTGTTAACAACCGCCACATTATCATCGCGTAATTTCACCACTTTTATCAAATTTTTATCATATGCATCTCTTATAAAGTGGTGCTCGATTTCAATATGTTTTGTTCGACCGTGAAAATCGGATTTTAACAATGCATATGGTACTTGATTATCAATAAAAATGTGTTCATGAAATTGTACCCATAATCCAACAACCGATTTTGAATCCAAAGAACCTCGTCCACGCTAATTTGCAGCAAAGAACGTACTCGTCAAGAGATGAGGTAGCCACAATAGTCCTTTCTTGCATTGCCAAGAAATCAATCTCTTTCCAAGGAATTGGCAACTCCAACAAGGACCTCCCATCCGCATTAGCACCAAAGATAGTCACTATCACTATAAGCTTCCAACTTAAAAGGAGACTTTTGGGTACCAAAAGACCCAGAAGAGGTTGGCCTTGAGGTACTTAAAGATCTTCTTACAAAGATTGAGATGGAAGTCATGGAGTAACTTGATGTCGTGAACAAACACTCACAAAAAAGTAATATCGCTCAAGTCATAAATACATCAAAGACCCAATCATAGACCAGACAAATGAACATTCTGTGTGGATCGCTTCATTATTGGTCTTTGTCTTGAGCTCATATGTAGTGGCGCCTCCACACCTCCATACCAAACTTTTTTCAAGATGTCCTCACATATTTGTCCCGACCGACAAGATACCATCAAGCACGAACTCGAAATCTAAAAAGAAAGTCATCTCCCATGGCACTATCCGAAACTCTCCTCTCATAAGCTCCTCAAACTCCCCGCACCAAGCCTTTGTGGATCCAAAATAATGTCATCCACATACACTTGCACAAGAATAAGGTCGCGGTTCTTCATGGAAGAGCTTTATCAATTGCACCTCTTCTATAACCATGCTTCCGTATAAATGTATCTAGCATACCGTGCCGGGTGCCCGATGGAAATAAGAGAGCTTTGACTACCTTATAAACATGATTGATGATCTGATCTTCAAACTTTAGTTGAGCGACATACACTCTCTTCAATCTCACCATACAAGAAGGCCTTTAACATCCATTCGACAGACCATAAAACCCATATAGGATGCATAAGCTAGAAAACTGTATTGCTCAACTCTTGCCATCGGTGCAAACACTTCATCATAATCGATTCCTCCTCTTGTCTATACCGTGCAACTAATCCTGCTTTGTTTTAATGACAACACCGAGCATCTCTCTTATTCTTCGTAATCCATTTAGTCCCAATAGCATACTTACCATCATGTAAAGGTACCAATATCCAAACCCTCCGATTTTGAAACTGCTGTATCTCATCCCCGATTGCTTCAAGCCAACTGAGTCTTCAAGAGCTCGAGTAACACCGTTGGTTCCACTCTGAGAGAAAACAAGCAAACAAACAATGTCATAGTCCGTGGATTGTCTCTCTCCGATTTGAGACATAAGAGATAAAAGCCACCGACCATTTAGAACGCGCCAAGCACTTTTGTTCTAACAGTGCATTAGGATCACCAATAATATTAGATGTGGATGAACATTGTTGATCCTTGTAGTAGTAGTGGTGTTGACATCAATGGAGGAATCAAGATTAGTCACAGAGGTTCAAAGTCAGATCATAGGAAGCGTGGTCAAGATTCCTCGCTTAGGTTGATGATGACCAAGATCAAGGTTTTGAAACCCGGTATAGGTTCTCCAAGGTCCAATGACACTCTAGTAGAAATAGAGTAGAGTCAACATGTCTTCAGCCGAATCGAGAAAGGAGAGAAACAGAACCACTTTCGTTAATTGACATTTCCACCGATCATTCACTTGTACTATTTTCAACATTCCTCCCGCTTCTAAATTGGTCGATACTCTTTGTTTCGGGGCCAGATCCTCAAAGATAATGGAATCTTCACCCACATCGATAATCAGAGACCTACACAGAAGGAGACCCAGTCTCACGGGTTGAGATGACTGATGAGTCTGAACCCAGACTAGCCAGGAATCAAGGTCAACAATACAACTGCCCTGAACATTAGGCTTACCTCTGGGACCATTCGTATTCAATGTCTCTCAATCTTCTTAGTATACATTGTAAACCCCGACGCCTTACTATGAGTGTAATATCCCACAATGTAAATCATCATCGCCTTCTCATCAATTTGCCCAACGGATCACTTGTATTCAAAATTGTCACTGACATCCAAACGGCTTAAGGTAATGAATAATGAACTTTCTAAAAAGAAGTTCATATGGTGTTTGAGAAGGTTCAGTAATGGACACCTATTTAGTACATAACAAGTCGTACTCAACAAATTCAAAACATGGTTGAAGTTTGTAGTCTCAAGCATTGATCTTGGCAAATTTCTATTAAGGTCCTATTTTTCTTTTTCTCGCCACCCCATTTTGTCGAGGGGTTCTGGAGTGTTATAGTCCATTTTATGCTTTGACCCACAAGTAGTTCTATTAGTATAGCATTCTTGAACTCGTCCCATTATCACACCTAATACCTTTCACCTTTTGTTCAACCGATTAATAATAACAAAGTCCACAACACAACCGATGTTTCATCTTGGTCCTTAGAAAGAATACCTAATAAAATTTGTTATATCCATCAATGATCACCGATAAAAATATTTATGATCAATGCTTTCATGAGTTGGACCAAACAGATCCATATGAAGCACCGAAGAGGTTCGTAAATAATGCTAAATTGTAACAGAACACCTTTGTACGAGGCTCGTCGCTTCCTTTGTTGCATGCAACACGCTTATGATCATGGTGAAAACTTGGAAGGAAGACCTCAACAAAGCCCAGTTTTAGAGTCGGTTTATGGTCTTGAAGTTGACATACGGCCTTTTTCGTACCATTTGGTGGACTCATCCACGATGCTTTAGCCACCAAACATGTTAAGTCACCGTTTGACATTAGTTGTTGAATGTATAAAGATTGTGACCACGGTGAACTTTCAGCAGATTGAAGTTTCTTCCTCGGGAGTTTGAAGTTCTAGATAGCAAACACATTCATCCTCTGAAGAGTACTTTGTTCTGGTGTCACTGACGAGAGACCGAAACAAATTGAAGTGTTAAAGTTCCTTGACATAATATACATTCTCAAAGTCCAAATGAGGATTTGATGGTCCTTTCCCGCATTCGCCATCACTTCCTCCAAAGGTTACATTGCCTCCTCCTTCACGTAGGGAAATTATGCATCATATCCTCGCTTCTCGACATACTTCTAGAACAACCATCACAACAATTCCAACATCTTTATGCTTAAGTGGGATGATCCTACAACAACAACAAAAATATACGTGATAATTAGTATCATGGAGGCTCAAGTCATAGCTGATTGAACCCGCCTTTGTGATCATATGAGTTGTGCCATGTAGAAGTATAAGATCCACTATTGTTCTTGGGTTTCATTGAAACTTAGGTCCTCGCTTATTCCAAGAACAACTCGCCGAGGTCTTGACAAGAAGATCCCGTACCTTTCCCATCAACATGTGGTTAACATATCTAGCCAATAACCATTTTTAAAATATTCACTAGTTGTTGAACATATGTTTTCGATTGGTCTTCCAAGGAAAAGAATTATTATAATTAGTAGCCAGAACATAAGGTATATCATTAACATTTGTCCACATTGGTCTAGATTTAGAATCACCACACCTACTCATCCTTGCTCATGATAATCACAACTTAATTAAATGAAATTTACTCCACACAAAACATTTCTTCCGATTAGAAGATTTATTCAAACCAAAAGATGTATTATTACAAGCTAGTATTCAAACCAAAACCATGAAAAGAATTGTTTTAACAAGACTATTATGCAAAGAATTAAAATGTGTCTTCGAGGCAACCGCTCTGGAAGGATTCTTTGGCAAAGAACTCCCGACATGTTTATTGGGTAGGCTAAAAGGTGAAGACTGGGAAGGTCGACTTGTCATTTGAATCACACTGGAGACCCTTGTTGAGGACTTGTCATCTGTAACACAAGAGACAAAGTCATTAGAAGAAGACGGTCCTGCAAGTCCTCGACTTTCTGCCACAGATGGTGATCCATCAAAGTCATTAGGAATGGAAAGGTCAATGGGCATGTGCTCACCTCTAATAGGTCCACGAACAAGATGTAGGTCACCTTCTTTCACAAAATTAGCTAGGCTCACCGATGTAGATTTACGTGTGTCATCCCAGCTTCTAAGCCCACATATTTTTTAAACCCAAAGCCACCGTAAAATTCAAGCTCGACTATCATAAATAAACCACCTAACTTATTTCATTCATTATCCATTCTTTATGCTTAGCAATTTCATTAAGTTTCTCCTTAAGCTCTAGATTTTCTGACCATCCGCCTAACTTCTCGCATATTTTAGCTCATTTTAGCACATTCGAGATCCTTTCAAAACACCTATTTTCATCATACGCATTTGATTCTTTCCGAACCAAACCTTTTGTCTTTCTAGTGTTTTAAAGCCCGCTTATAAGCTTACTTCCACATAGCATTCATTATATTTAGGTTCCAAATATCATAAGCTTTTGAGTGTATTATAACGCCTATTACACCAAAACAAACAGCTTTGTACCGAGAGATGCCCATCAAGGCAATCCGATCATGCCTATCTTCCGCACAATTTTGCAATCAAACCAACATTATCATTACGGACCATCATTATCATCCTGCCTCATGTTGCTTCCAAATTCACATGCTATCAAGAGCGACTCAAAGCACTGATCCCTTTAGTTCCCTCGCCTTCGACATCGCTGATAGAGAGCATCTGTCTCATCACCATTTTCCGTTTTTGCATTCTAGAGAAGTGATCCATCTCTGACATGTGAAGCATTTAACCTCCTCTTGTCAAACCTTGCGGATCTCGTCCTGAATCCAAACTCGCTACCAAGGCCAAAGTTCTTGATATCCATGGAAAGCACGGCCACCGCCACCCGCCCATCTCTTCCATCTCAATCCGGTCCACCCGATCAAAACTCATAAGCCGATCCCGCCGAGGATCATAATCAAGAAAGAAAGATCCAACATCTTCCATAATGTTACTCGATTTAGAGCGAGAACTTGACATGAGTGCAAGATAAGATGATGACGAATATGGGTCGACCATAACTCGCCTTCGAGTAGAGGTTCAATCTAATGTTGTGACTTGCGAAGAAGATGATCTAAAGGGCTTCACATCATGTTCAAGAGCTTTTTAAGTTTACAGTACACCATCAAAGGTAATCATGTCCAAACCACCTTTAGCTTTTAAAGCATATGCTTACGTGTAGCTGTGGATGGAGGTAAAGACCTCAGAAACTTAGAATTACAATCATCATTATCTGCTTTGCCTCGGCATTTATTCAACGACTTAAAATCTTGTGAAACTTGTCATAGCCCTGTGTATTCCTTTTCCTCGTAGATTTGAAAGTCCCCGAACTGTTGTCTCAAAGATGGACTTCTTCGCCTCCTAGACTCCCTCATTCCCAATCGAACTTTGCCTTAATTGCTAACCATATCCTTAGCATCTTGCATGAAGTGAAAATCACTCAAGTGATCCTCGTGAATAGCTTGTAGAAGAATAGTTCACCTTGGTTTCTCTCTCTCAACCGCCAAGAACTCTTCAAACAGATGGGAGGAACATTCATCATCTTACCCGTAGCATCCGGGTAGTTCTCTTCAAACTGCTTCCTTCAAGACTATCTCCCATATATTCCAATCAATGTTGAGATCCATCAGCATCTTCATCGCCTAAAGATCATATTCCTCCCTTTAAGGTAAGAAAACTTAGCATTGCTATTTAGAGACTTAGTTGTTAGATGTAGGTGAGTTTTGTTGGTGATTTGTATCAACATCCGAACCATGCATGATGATTTTGTTATGGTTGTATGGGTGTTCGTAAAACTTGTCCTAGTATCAGAGACCTCACGCAGGCTCGATACCACTTGTTGAAACAAATGCATTTGATAGATCTTGAGCTCAGGATCGCTATATATGCCATGTAATCACAAGCACAATAAAGACAATCTACTACTTATATTTATCGAATATAAACACAAGTAACAAATAACTAAGAACTCGTGATCCTCTATGGATCTTTATATTAACTAAAACTCGAAGTTTTCAACCCACATAACTCATTTCTAATGTTCCTTTTATAGAAAAGGAACCCAAACAATATCGCTAAACCGCTTCCCAAGAAACGATAAACATAAACTAAATAAGATATACACAATCACTTCCTAATAAAGCTCATGTATATCCACACTAAATAAACTAAACACGGAATAAACACTCCGCAGTAGGCAAGAGACAAGGAGTACGCAACCGCACAAAATGCGAGGATGTTATGGAAGATTTCAACAAGAACCCCTAGTCCAAGATCTCCGAGCGTATGTTCGTGGCTCAAGGTCAATTCAGCCGAAAGTCAGGCAGAAAAGAAAGCTAACTCTCAAGGCACCAAAGTCAACGTCAGAAGGATCAAATTTATGTGCCGACCACCGTTGCAGTCTCAAGAAGAGAGGGCAAGGTGTTGATCCTAGATTAAGCCTGTAAGAACAGATGGTTTGGATCTGTCTCAAGATGTCAAGAAGGATAGAGTAGATCCGTGACCCAAGGTTATCCCTTATATTGCTATGGAGCTTCACACTAATTTTACTATATGAATTCAAATTTGGGTTTCATTTACTAAAATCATATCCAATTCAAAAAAATATTTAATTCAGTTTGATTTGATTTTTAACAAATTTGATTTGGTGTTCGATTCAATTTTATTCGCTTCATTTGATTTCCGATATTTGGTTCTTATAGTATTACCCGACTGTGAACACACCCAAAAACCTAAAAAGCCATGTGCTGCTAAATTGCTTAGCATGTGGTAAGGGTGGTGGCAACCATCCCTCACCATCCCTCACTATCCACCAATAACATTCTTCCAACTCATCTCATCCCTCCACACCACCCTCACCATGATTTTAGTAAGCAACTCATGTATCCCTACCCTCACCATTTTTTTTTTTTTTTTTTACCTTTTATATTTAAAATTATATCAAACAATTTAATTAAAACACATAATATTATTATTATTACTTAAAAGAAAATTACAAAATACTTAAAAGAAAATTACATAAAAAGGAAATAATACTTAAAAGAAAAAGAAAACACTAGTTAAATCGAGGTGTGGTAAGTTTTGAGCCGCTACATGCCCGTAAGATCATATCGAGAGGCGGTTATGGATGTTTTCGCCGAGTAACTCCCGTGAGTACATTCGTGTCATAAACCCAAGACGACTGCCGATCCATTATATGAACCTATGATAATGCCACTTCGCTGCCTTTTAAAATCATATTGTGTAATATGACACAAGTATTTACTAGTTTGCGTAATTTTTGGACCGACATAGCTCAAGCGGACTTAATCGGTAAGCATCCATTTTGACTTAAGACGACCAAAAGCTCGTTCGACATCCTTTCTTGCGCACTCTTGTAACTTCTTGAATCTCTTTTCCGTATTGTCACTGGATACTTATATGCCTTAACAAACGTTGAATACGTAGGATAGATTCCATCTGTAAGATAATATCCACGATTGTAAAGTCGCCCATTTACATAAAATGAACTGCTCGGCGCCGCTCTATTTCGCCTCAGTAAGATACAATGAGATCGATTCAAAACATTGATATCGTTGTTTGAACCGGTGGACCGAAAACGAATGCCAAATCCATAAATCATATGAAGCGACGTGGCTTCAAGCATAATAGTCCGGTATGGGTGATCACCTCTTATATCGACCTTCAAATGTCGGGACAATTTCGCCGATGAAATGTGTACAATCAAGGCTACCAAGCATTCCGGAATGTGATGTCGTTGTTCATGTGCCCTCGAATAGCCGGGCAACGTCATGGACGTAGCCACGAACTCCTCGCTATATAATTGGATTATCGTGATCGCAAAATTTGTCAAGGCAATCACCACAAATATAAAAAGCGAAACATTTTAAAATATATCGACTTATAAAAATACCAGAAGTTATTAGAAACACAAACATTTTAAAAATAACTGCGAGTTTTCGTACATGTTTAGGTAGTCATCATATCTATCACGAGGTCCACCCGTCTGCTTGGTTGTCGAAATGACCGACATGTATTTTTGTAACGCATGAAACTCGCCTCCTCGCCTAAGCTGCTCTCGAAACCATTCGACATTCGCCTCAATATCACCAACAATTTTTACTTAACAAGCTTCTATTCATAATGAAATCTTCACGAAAAACATTGGCGGAAACCGGGTTTTCAACGAACAATAAATATTCATTAGATTTTTCTTGTTCACTTTAAACGCCTCGATATACCCCCTGTATTGCTTGAGCTCACGCTGTCTTCGAGGCATCCATTGCGCTAAAAGGTTGATATGGTAGAACGTTGAAATACACGAGTTCGGATGAAGACTCCTGAGGAAACTCCGGTGATGAAGATGAAGATGGCAGATGAAGATTTAATTCATTATTTTTATGATACGCTGAAGAAAGCTTTGATTTTTTTTTCATGTAAAAAGATGTGAAATTGGTTGTGTTTAAATAGAGATGAAATCGAAAATAATTTTTTTTTTTTTTTTTCTAAACAATGGAACTTAGAATATTGGTATCATTGAACCTGCTAGTTCTCTTCATTCCCGCTTCGACTTTTCGCCTGTCACCACGACCCCGCCGAGCCCAGATAGCCATGGCCATTCAGAATTTAGGCCCACTGTGTTCAATGCTATCCCGCCTCTGCCACACCACCCCTAAGTGGTTTGAGCGGTATACAACATGGCTACGTGGACTTTTGTTTTACGGACAAGCGCCTTCCCTGTTTCTTGTCCACACTTGAAAGGGATATGAAAGGACATGGTGCTGTAACAAGAAAATTGAATTCGTACGTCGATCTTTTCATTTCTTTCTTTCTTTCTTTACTTTTTTTAGTTTTGATGGGCTGCAAATAAGACAACTTATTATCGTTCTACTCGAACTCGAAATTTAAATCCTGGACTTGATCAGCTGTTTTATCGCTTCGAAATTTCAGCTCAATAAACTAATTTCAAAGCGGATAATGTTTCTAGCCTCTAGCTTTTCGAAAGATTAATGTATATAAATATTTTAATCATACATTTCTATAAAACAACCTAATTCTAATGTGAATATTAATATCATAATTAAATATTTTTCGCAGAAGAAAATTTTAAACTCCAATGTTTTCGAATGTTTTGTATAAATTCTTTGCTATTGAGTTTATCACGTATTTTTTTTTTAACTTTATTGATGATTTTTGCTATCGAATACACTATTTATCGTATATATTCGAAATTTTCTGAACTGAAATTACCTCGACGATTAAAACCTCCCGGCTATCAAGCCAAGCTCAATACTACCCTAATAACAACCTTCATCAACTCTCATTTTTTCTATCACCACGCTTCTCTCTCTCCGCAACCTATAACAATATTCGGCTCACAATAAAGCGCAATTCTATATTTTTTTTTTTCTTTTAACAACCTTTTTTTTTACAAAATATTAAAATTACCAAGTGGACATTAATATTATTGAATTCTTTTGTTTATCATTTATGATTTTATCTTGTTACCTATGATTAATAGTTGCATATGACCTTTTAAAAAACAATTAATACTCCTAAGAAACAACTTAAAAATGTAGAAAATAAATTACACATTTATTATCTCTTTCATTCCTCTACCACACGTCATTTATCATCACTCACCAACCCATTCTATCTTTTCCAAACCCCGCATAAGTTTCTCACTCACACCCTCATCTCTATTCATTATCATTATCTTCACCATCGTTTCTTAACCAAAATTTAACCGCTTTAAATCCTCAAAAACATAAGCACATGTGTATACATCCTATTTTATTAACCGATTATAATAAGAAAAACCCATCACTTTGTTGTATCCATATCAAGAAGTAAGAAGATTGATCGATAACCATGATGGCCTTTACAAAAGTTAAAATGTCTTATTTTTATTTTTTTAATAATTTAACAGTGAGAATTTTTTGTTGTTGTGACAGATCAGTGACCGAGTGTCAACTAAGGTCAGAAGTTTCAATTTCATCGCATCCGACCCTGTTAGAATCGAGAATGGTTATTAAATCATTTGACGCACATGTCGACCTTTAACGATCGAGCTCTACGAGCATCTTATCTGTCCGTAGTTCGAAGTTTGCTTCGACTTGATCGAGTCAAGCTTTTATCGAGCTCAAGCCCGAGCCAAATAAACCACTTTGAAACAGAGCATGTTCGAGCCTCGAGCTTTTATCGAGCTTTAGCATTCCCCGATATAAATATTTTAATCATACATATTTATAAAACAAACCTAATTCTAATGTGAATATTGATATAATAATCGAATGTATAATAAATCAGACGACCAGCGTCACGATGGTGATCAAGTGGCACGGAGGGTGTTACGCCAGCACCAAACTTGTAGCCAACTGCAACAAGAATAGATATCATATCAAGTGATCGATCATGCAGTGGTTGCACTCGGCTAACCACCTCCGCCTATGAAGTAAGTATGCGCTATACGCTATTGTAAGAATGTGTAGAATGCGAAACGCGTCACGATGAACATACCATCGTCGAAATCATTCAACCTATTTATAGATAGAGAAATAAGCTTCGAGAGTGTTCAGCACATGTTTCTTTGGAGATCACTGAAGGCCCCATGATTTGTGGTAACCGCTAGACTTCATCCCCACCTCTCTTTCTTCAAGCTGGGAAGTCGAGGAGATAGCTGGAACGCTGCAGACCAAGTCAATGTTCTCCTTTGTCTTAGTGTTCCCAAGGTCGACCCCGGCGGCTCAGCCTTCATCGACGACTTCCCAACTGTAACCATATCAATGATGAATAGTTTTACGCCATCGACGATTTTAGGAAGGTAGATTTGGTCCTTCATATACAAATTCAGCAGAGGTCGCAGGGAGTCCTCCTTCATTGGACTGAGGTAACATCAAGCCCCCAATGAAAGTGATATGTACGAACAAGGATATATTGCTTACGACTAAAAATACATATGAAACCCTCCTTTGTCACAAACCTAAATCGAAGGAAAGAAGTCGATATACATCGAGTGCGCATTAAATGCATGGTACTTAGCCAAACCACCTTTTTCTCAGAGAATTTAAATGTTATTTCAAATTTAAAAATGCGCTTGAAATTCTGGGTTAGGTGAGCTCAAGAGACACGTAGGATAGGATTTAAGATGTTAGGGTATATAAACGCTACATAGTAAAACCCTAAATCACTTTTATCCTCGCCCAAAAATTTACACCTCACAACTCTCGCCTTCCCGAGTCAAAGCAAAGGGTAAGGTGTTCCTTCCTATTTCTACATTTTTATTACTTTTTTGTTGAAGCAAATTATTATGGTGCCAATTCTAAATTCATCATAAGGCAACAAGGTTGCACCCCACAAGTGAAGAGAGCTCAAAGCTTTCCTCACAGATTACCAATACCCAAATGAAGCTTTAAGATCATGTTACCAAAGAATGCCAAGGCATTTACGATGCTCCTAAAAATTATGTGGCTTGTACACACATGCATTCACTAATTTCAAACTTATGGATACCTCGCATCCCCTATTTCTAGAGCTCCTTCAATATACGAGGCACACATATCTAGGTTTAACTCGCTTCGCCCAGCCAAGTTCACAACTTACATTGTCATGTGTAAAGCTTACGGATTTGAACCATCCTCGATCGTGCTTGGTGCACGGGAAATATATACCCGGAGGAGATTAATGACTTCGCCAAGAGGGTGAACATGATGTGCCCATTCTCGATTGAGAAGTTTTCACCAACATCGGAATTGGTGGAAGTTCTTTTATATCCAAGATACTATCAGGCCTCCCTATACTCGCGCTGTTGAACCCATAGTTTCACCATGAGTAAGATATTTATTGATCCCTTGTCTTACATCGCGAGGAGGGACCCTCCGCACTCAACCGTGTCGCCATCCAACCGATCGCTTTTACTCTTCCAGAGCCAATATTGTTCATGGTCATTACATCGAACGCTGGGAGGGTTCTCCGCTACATCCTCGAAATAATGTGTTGCTGGAGAAAGTATGTAAATTTCTAATTAAATTAAGATATAGGAACTTATCATGCCGATATTTATATTTCTCCTTCTTGTCGCATGGCTGGTTTCGACTTGCGCAGTGGCTGGTGGTGCAAAGGAGGGCGCAGTTCATCCCTCCGAAGCCAAGGAAGCCGCGGCAAGGTGTTGCCCGCATGCAATGTCATAACAACAACGGCGCGGATGCCCAAAGGATCGAGCCCATATCATATGCCCAACCTACAAAGGAAGAAGATCCCATGAGGAGAAGATCTGCTGCAGTGGAGAATGTTGCAGATTGGGATGACCCCGCTCGGAGGATCACCGGCAATCGTAGGAACCTCCCAGATCATCGATAGGGTCCAAGGCGCAAAGCGTGCTAGTACGAAATTCACGTTAGCCCGCCTTTAAAGAGAAAACTCATATTGCCAACCCTCCATCTCGCATAAACCAAGCTATAAGAGTTGTTCGTGTAAGGTAGTTGTTTTTCCGCCCATCGAAGTGGCCTAGCAGAACAAGACATCCATGGTAAATCTCTATGTCATGTTGGAACAAATTTCATCATATTGTGTTAGTCTAATAATTATATTGCTTCCGCAGTCTTCTCCGATAGTAAGGAGCTTCCATCCCTAGCCTGCTACTTGCTCAGAGCGCGACCCCACCGGCCGGAAGGGGGGCGGATGGACAACATGTCCTTGGAGGAAGCTTCATGACCTGCACGACAAGAGCTATACGAGGCAATGCATTCCGGATAATCAACTCAATACCTGGACAAGTGGAGCCTTCGCTGTGAAACAAAGCTTGGAGGAGATGGATGTCATGCTCGCCAGAGAGAAGGTAAGAGATACAAGGAGTATGCGCCTGCAAGCAAAATGCGAGGATGTTATGGAAGATTTCAACAAGAACCCCTAGTCCAAGATCTCCGAGCAGATGTTCCAAGTCTCAAGGTCAATTAGCCGAAAGCCGTAATGAGCGCAAAGCAAGTTAACTCCTCAAGGCAATTAAAGTCACCGGGTCAGTGATCAACAATTTATGCCGACCACCAAGTGTGCAGCTAAGCAAGAGAGAGCAAGGCTTGTTGATCCGAAGATTGCTCGTGTGGAAGAACAGTGGATGGTCTTGATCTTTGTCTCAAGATGTCAAGAAGGATAGAGTAGATCTCGTGACCAAGGTTATCCCTTATATTGCATGGAGCTTTATCACAACGATGATTTAGGTGTAATGGTCAGAACTTAGTGAATGCAACCATTTTCCATGGTAAGTGCACTACTCGGTGAGGTGGCAACTACATGTAAAACAGCTGGTACTTGCAGGTATTCCATATTACATGTCAACCCATGAGAAGAAATATAATGAAGTAGGTAACGCTTGTCCATCGCTGATTTCCCTTCCTTTCTCGAGGCTAGCGGCGACCCTACTACTCCATCGAGGACCCGTTGTCGAAGAATCCTAGGAAGGTTCAACTCGCTTTCTCGATCCAAGAAGACATAACTGCTGAAACAAATGCACCTTCGATAGATCTTGAGCTCGTGGATCGTTATATATGTTCATGTAATCACAAGCACAATAAAAGACAATCTCTACTACTTATATTTATCGGAATATAAACACAAGTAACAAATAACTAAGAACTCGTGATCCTCTATGGATCTTTATATTAACTAAAACTGAAGTTTTCTAACTCCAGACATAACTCATTCCTAATGTGTTCCTTTTATAGACAAGTGAACCCTAAACAATATCACTAAACCGCTTCCCAAGAAACGTATAAACATAAAACTAAATAAGATATACACAATCACTTCCTAATAAAGCTCATGTATATCCACACTAAATAAACTAAACACTTAATAAACACTCCACTGGTAAACAGTATTAATAACTATTATATCAAAACAGATTATGTCTTCGGTGAATTCAATTTCTTCAAGAAGAGAGAAACACTTGACAGTAATGTCAAGATAATCCAAACTTCACATAATTCCCAACAATCCTCCCTAAACTGGAATTCGACTCGCTAAGTTCCAGCTTTGATAGATCTTTAACAAAACAGCTCAGAGGATTGTATCGAACAACATCAAAGAAAGAATCCAAATAAGAATATCTCTATGATGACAAACTTCGAATCTCCGTATCTTTGCAAGAACAAATGACACAATAGGTACATCAAAACAAATTAGTTTCATACTATTCTCATACACATCCAGTAAACCTCGCGAGAGAATCATTGAAAATAATGGATTTGATGTCTCTTTACCAATAGCCATCACTACCGGAGTAGCCATATGTTTAAGTTCGGAAACTATGGTACATCGATAACTATCTCGATTTATTGGCAAACCAACAACTATATAAACGGATTTGAAATGTCTTTACCCGTAGCCGCTTGCTCGTGACTAGTCAATCTTAGAATTGGTGAATCGATAACCAAATATGGAAGACTTCACCGCCCTTTACCACAAGCCATATACATGCTGGCTAGTCAATTCTTGGAATCCAAAAAGCTATAAGCTATGGTGAATTGAAAACCATACAACACTCATCAATCAAGCACGGGTGGTCAGATACCCATGATTTTTAGCAAATCATTACAGCCTTATCAATGTATTTGATGTGTCTTTACCAAAGTCAGCACTCTTCGATCTAGCTAACTCTTTGATACACACAAGGTATATCTAAGTGAGTCAAGAACCAACAAAAGTATACAACAAACCCGCAGTAAAAGTTAGATAAACCTAAAAATATTTTTTTTTTTTTTTTTACTAAGAAATAAAGAAAACAAAGATTACAAAATAGTACAATCAAGATGAACCTTTATGTGATGTAAACCCATTTTTAATCAAACCAACACATTGAGAAGCATGAAGCTCATCATTGCCAATCGAATTAGAGGCACTTCCAACTTCCTCCTCAAAGAACTGCTCCATAAAAGCAACTGATAAAGCGATAGAGCTATCTCCGAAGCATACAATCATCATACCACATGTGGTCTCGAAACACATGGACACAAGGCGAGGATAAAATCTCCAACTCTCAATTCCCACTTATGTGAATTCTTCCAAATAGAATACCTTTTACCATTCGAGAATGAGAATCAAACACCAAGATCACCTAACAAATATAAACGTAACCCGTTGTTGATGAAAAATTATAACATCGAATGACATGTTCATAAAGCATCTTCAAATCATGTCTAGTCACCAAATGAAGAATGTCCTTCAAGAAGTTCAACTCACAAGCAGATTATCCACCGATAACATAGTGTTAAGCTTCCCAAATTTTCCAATTAACCAATACCACATGAAGTTCCTTCAGAAAAAACTTCAACAGTCCAACTTCAATAAAGGTAGATTCATCACTTTTGAGATCTAAATAAGGAGTCTTTGAAGAATGTTTCCCAGCCGCCTCGATGTAACTCCTTAAGAAATTAAATTTTTTTAACCAAACTTTTTTCCTTTTTATCAACAATTGTATCTCAGACGCCTTGTGAGCATCATCCCGACCTCCAATGAGTTACCCAAATCCACACTTTGCAACGCCTCTCGTAAGAAACCAAAGAAGAGTCGCAGAAACAACCACATCGTGTTAGGAGTAGCTCGTAAGTCAGGTCGTCAAGAAACAACCTCAGAGATCACCAGAGGCAAACATCATCAAAATTATCCACTATTTCAACCTGCTTTTATGTCTCTTTGCTTTAGGAACATCGCATATCGAAGCAATTTTTCCAATTGAGAAGAAGAAGTAGAACCAGAGAGGAGAACTTCATAATCATATTATACCGCCTAATCAAAGCATCATCGCACAAAGCATCGATTTGCCTTATTGACATACCGTAATTATAAATAATGTAATTCTTCACAACTCGCCTCATATGATCTCTCTTCTCAACAACAATATTGGTTTTTTCTTTCGCTTTATGTCTGAAAGTAATAAGAGTTTCCTCTCATACACCGCTTCTTGCTCCTTAGATTACCAAGAGCCACTCATTTGATCCAAGAAATTCTCATTATCAAAAGATGCTCCTAATATAAGGTTTGCAAGATTTGGATCAGATGCACTGTAGTAGTATAGCATCCCATTGATCATCATCAACGTTTGCATCAATCCATCCTCTCCATTTTGATCCTTAGCATCTTCGTTTATAATCGGGTCATGTATCTCCGTACCATAACAAGATAGAATGAATGGGTGGTTATGTAAGACTTCACAAATGCATATCCGCAGATTTAGCGTGAAAGATGTGAGCGATCATGCATATCCAACAAATTCTTAGATGTTGGAACCGATGATATGTAATAGATTAGGATTATTAGATCATGTAGATGCATTTGATGTTGTTAGTACTGTGAAGTCAGAAACTGCGTTGAATGAATGAATGAACCATTCGCTCAATTTGCTTCAAGATTTCTTTTGAATGAATCATATAACTTCGTGACATCATCTTCTGTGAGGAAACAAATGACTCACTTCAAAGACTTTTGAATTCAAGAGAAACAAGTTTAAGCTTTCTTGGACCATATTCCAACCTAATGTAACAACCACTTGAAAACAGTAACAAACACGTAAACATACACAAACCAACAAAGAAGAAACACACTAATATTACATTAGCTAGGTTAGAGTTAGATAAAATCAAACAGATATACAAAATTACATAGCAAAATGCAAAGTTATACATTAGGTCTCTCCTCGAGGCAGTTTCCTCCCGAGGTTTATGCCTTCCCCTTAAACTTTGCATTAGGGTTAAGATACCGATATGGACCACAAGGTGTTGAAACCTTGGTCCATCAAAAGCCTTTGTTAACAATCGCTACATTATCATGCGCAGAATTTTCGACCACTTTTATCAAATTTTTATCATATGCATCTCTTATATAGCGCAGCCCGATTTCAATATGTTTTGTCTGGACGCGCAAAAACTCGGATTTTTAACAATGCATATGGTACTTTGATTATCAATAAAATTTGTTGTGTCTAATGAAACTGTACCCATAATCCAACAATCATTTTTGAATCCAAAGAACCCGTCTGCTAATTGCAAAAAGAACGCATTCGCCTCAGAGACGAGGTAGCCACAATAGTCTGCTTTTGCATTGCCAAGAAATCAATCTTTCCAAGGAATTGGCAACTCCAACAAGGACCTCCCATCCGCATTAGCACCAAAGATAGTCACTATCACTATAAGCTTCCAACTTAAAAGGAGACTTTTGGGTACCAAAAGACCCAGAAGAGGTTGGCCTTGAGGTACTTAAAGATCTTCTTACAAAGATTGAGATGGAAGTCATGGAGTAACTTGATGTCGTGAACAAACACTCACAAAAAAGTAATATCGCTCAAGTCATAAATACATCAAAGACCCAATCATAGACCAGACAAATGAACATTCTGTGTGGATCGCTTCATTATTGGTCTTTGTCTTGAGCTCATATGTAGTGGCGCCTCCACACCTCCATACCAAACTTTTTTCAAGATGTCCTCACATATTTGTCCCGACCGACAAGATACCATCAAGCACGAACTCGAAATCTAAAAAGAAAGTCATCTCCCATGGCACTATCCGAAACTCTCCTCTCATAAGCTCCTCAAACTCCCCGCACCAAGCCTTTGTGGATCCAAAATAATGTCATCCACATACACTTGCACAAGAATAAGGTCGCGGTTCTTCATGGAAGAGCTTTATCAATTGCACCTCTTCTATAACCATGCTTCCGTATAAATGTATCTAGCATACCGTGCCGGGTGCCCGATGGAAATAAGAGAGCTTTGACTACCTTATAAACATGATTGATGATCTGATCTTCAAACTTTAGTTGAGCGACATACACTCTCTTCAATCTCACCATACAAGAAGGCCTTTAACATCCATTCGACAGACCATAAAACCCATATAGGATGCATAAGCTAGAAAACTGTATTGCTCAACTCTTGCCATCGGTGCAAACACTTCATCATAATCGATTCCTCCTCTTGTCTATACCGTGCAACTAATCCTGCTTTGTTTTAATGACAACACCGAGCATCTCTCTTATTCTTCGTAATCCATTTAGTCCCAATAGCATACTTACCATCATGTAAAGGTACCAATATCCAAACCCTCCGATTTTGAAACTGCTGTATCTCATCCCCGATTGCTTCAAGCCAACTGAGTCTTCAAGAGCTCGAGTAACACCGTTGGTTCCACTCTGAGAGAAAACAAGCAAACAAACAATGTCATAGTCCGTGGATTGTCTCTCTCCGATTTGAGACATAAGAGATAAAAGCCACCGACCATTTAGAACGCGCCAAGCACTTTTGTTCTAACAGTGCATTAGGATCACCAATAATATTAGATGTGGATGAACATTGTTGATCCTTGTAGTAGTAGTGGTGTTGACATCAATGGAGGAATCAAGATTAGTCACAGAGGTTCAAAGTCAGATCATAGGAAGCGTGGTCAAGATTCCTCGCTTAGGTTGATGATGACCAAGATCAAGGTTTTGAAACCCGGTATAGGTTCTCCAAGGTCCAATGACACTCTAGTAGAAATAGAGTAGAGTCAACATGTCTTCAGCCGAATCGAGAAAGGAGAGAAACAGAACCACTTTCGTTAATTGACATTTCCACCGATCATTCACTTGTACTATTTTCAACATTCCTCCCGCTTCTAAATTGGTCGATACTCTTTGTTTCGGGGCCAGATCCTCAAAGATAATGGAATCTTCACCCACATCGATAATCAGAGACCTACACAGAAGGAGACCCAGTCTCACGGGTTGAGATGACTGATGAGTCTGAACCCAGACTAGCCAGGAATCAAGGTCAACAATACAACTGCCCTGAACATTAGGCTTACCTCTGGGACCATTCGTATTCAATGTCTCTCAATCTTCTTAGTATACATTGTAAACCCCGACGCCTTACTATGAGTGTAATATCCCACAATGTAAATCATCATCGCCTTCTCATCAATTTGCCCAACGGATCACTTGTATTCAAAATTGTCACTGACATCCAAACGGCTTAAGGTAATGAATAATGAACTTTCTAAAAAGAAGTTCATATGGTGTTTGAGAAGGTTCAGTAATGGACACCTATTTAGTACATAACAAGTCGTACTCAACAAATTCAAAACATGGTTGAAGTTTGTAGTCTCAAGCATTGATCTTGGCAAATTTCTATTAAGGTCCTATTTTTCTTTTTCTCGCCACCCCATTTTGTCGAGGGGTTCTGGAGTGTTATAGTCCATTTTATGCTTTGACCCACAAGTAGTTCTATTAGTATAGCATTCTTGAACTCGTCCCATTATCACACCTAATACCTTTCACCTTTTGTTCAACCGATTAATAATAACAAAGTCCACAACACAACCGATGTTTCATCTTGGTCCTTAGAAAGAATACCTAATAAAATTTGTTATATCCATCAATGATCACCGATAAAAATATTTATGATCAATGCTTTCATGAGTTGGACCAAACAGATCCATATGAAGCACCGAAGAGGTTCGTAAATAATGCTAAATTGTAACAGAACACCTTTGTACGAGGCTCGTCGCTTCCTTTGTTGCATGCAACACGCTTATGATCATGGTGAAAACTTGGAAGGAAGACCTCAACAAAGCCCAGTTTTAGAGTCGGTTTATGGTCTTGAAGTTGACATACGGCCTTTTTCGTACCATTTGGTGGACTCATCCACGATGCTTTAGCCACCAAACATGTTAAGTCACCGTTTGACATTAGTTGTTGAATGTATAAAGATTGTGACCACGGTGAACTTTCAGCAGATTGAAGTTTCTTCCTCGGGAGTTTGAAGTTCTAGATAGCAAACACATTCATCCTCTGAAGAGTACTTTGTTCTGGTGTCACTGACGAGAGACCGAAACAAATTGAAGTGTTAAAGTTCCTTGACATAATATACATTCTCAAAGTCCAAATGAGGATTTGATGGTCCTTTCCCGCATTCGCCATCACTTCCTCCAAAGGTTACATTGCCTCCTCCTTCACGTAGGGAAATTATGCATCATATCCTCGCTTCTCGACATACTTCTAGAACAACCATCACAACAATTCCAACATCTTTATGCTTAAGTGGGATGATCCTACAACAACAACAAAAATATACGTGATAATTAGTATCATGGAGGCTCAAGTCATAGCTGATTGAACCCGCCTTTGTGATCATATGAGTTGTGCCATGTAGAAGTATAAGATCCACTATTGTTCTTGGGTTTCATTGAAACTTAGGTCCTCGCTTATTCCAAGAACAACTCGCCGAGGTCTTGACAAGAAGATCCCGTACCTTTCCCATCAACATGTGGTTAACATATCTAGCCAATAACCATTTTTAAAATATTCACTAGTTGTTGAACATATGTTTTCGATTGGTCTTCCAAGGAAAAGAATTATTATAATTAGTAGCCAGAACATAAGGTATATCATTAACATTTGTCCACATTGGTCTAGATTTAGAATCACCACACCTACTCATCCTTGCTCATGATAATCACAACTTAATTAAATGAAATTTACTCCACACAAAACATTTCTTCCGATTAGAAGATTTATTCAAACCAAAAGATGTATTATTACAAGCTAGTATTCAAACCAAAACCATGAAAAGAATTGTTTTAACAAGACTATTATGCAAAGAATTAAAATGTGTCTTCGAGGCAACCGCTCTGGAAGGATTCTTTGGCAAAGAACTCCCGACATGTTTATTGGGTAGGCTAAAAGGTGAAGACTGGGAAGGTCGACTTGTCATTTGAATCACACTGGAGACCCTTGTTGAGGACTTGTCATCTGTAACACAAGAGACAAAGTCATTAGAAGAAGACGGTCCTGCAAGTCCTCGACTTTCTGCCACAGATGGTGATCCATCAAAGTCATTAGGAATGGAAAGGTCAATGGGCATGTGCTCACCTCTAATAGGTCCACGAACAAGATGTAGGTCACCTTCTTTCACAAAATTAGCTAGGCTCACCGATGTAGATTTACGTGTGTCATCCCAGCTTCTAAGCCCACATATTTTTTAAACCCAAAGCCACCGTAAAATTCAAGCTCGACTATCATAAATAAACCACCTAACTTATTTCATTCATTATCCATTCTTTATGCTTAGCAATTTCATTAAGTTTCTCCTTAAGCTCTAGATTTTCTGACCATCCGCCTAACTTCTCGCATATTTTAGCTCATTTTAGCACATTCGAGATCCTTTCAAAACACCTATTTTCATCATACGCATTTGATTCTTTCCGAACCAAACCTTTTGTCTTTCTAGTGTTTTAAAGCCCGCTTATAAGCTTACTTCCACATAGCATTCATTATATTTAGGTTCCAAATATCATAAGCTTTTGAGTGTATTATAACGCCTATTACACCAAAACAAACAGCTTTGTACCGAGAGATGCCCATCAAGGCAATCCGATCATGCCTATCTTCCGCACAATTTTGCAATCAAACCAACATTATCATTACGGACCATCATTATCATCCTGCCTCATGTTGCTTCCAAATTCACATGCTATCAAGAGCGACTCAAAGCACTGATCCCTTTAGTTCCCTCGCCTTCGACATCGCTGATAGAGAGCATCTGTCTCATCACCATTTTCCGTTTTTGCATTCTAGAGAAGTGATCCATCTCTGACATGTGAAGCATTTAACCTCCTCTTGTCAAACCTTGCGGATCTCGTCCTGAATCCAAACTCGCTACCAAGGCCAAAGTTCTTGATATCCATGGAAAGCACGGCCACCGCCACCCGCCCATCTCTTCCATCTCAATCCGGTCCACCCGATCAAAACTCATAAGCCGATCCCGCCGAGGATCATAATCAAGAAAGAAAGATCCAACATCTTCCATAATGTTACTCGATTTAGAGCGAGAACTTGACATGAGTGCAAGATAAGATGATGACGAATATGGGTCGACCATAACTCGCCTTCGAGTAGAGGTTCAATCTAATGTTGTGACTTGCGAAGAAGATGATCTAAAGGGCTTCACATCATGTTCAAGAGCTTTTTAAGTTTACAGTACACCATCAAAGGTAATCATGTCCAAACCACCTTTAGCTTTTAAAGCATATGCTTACGTGTAGCTGTGGATGGAGGTAAAGACCTCAGAAACTTAGAATTACAATCATCATTATCTGCTTTGCCTCGGCATTTATTCAACGACTTAAAATCTTGTGAAACTTGTCATAGCCCTGTGTATTCCTTTTCCTCGTAGATTTGAAAGTCCCCGAACTGTTGTCTCAAAGATGGACTTCTTCGCCTCCTAGACTCCCTCATTCCCAATCGAACTTTGCCTTAATTGCTAACCATATCCTTAGCATCTTGCATGAAGTGAAAATCACTCAAGTGATCCTCGTGAATAGCTTGTAGAAGAATAGTTCACCTTGGTTTCTCTCTCTCAACCGCCAAGAACTCTTCAAACAGATGGGAGGAACATTCATCATCTTACCCGTAGCATCCGGGTAGTTCTCTTCAAACTGCTCTCAGCAGAAGGTAAGAGACAAGGAGTATGCGCACTGCAAGCAAAATGTGAGGATGTTATGGAAGATTTCAACAAGAACCCCTAGTCCAAGATCTCCAGCGGATGTTCGGCTTCCTCAAGGTCAATTCAGCCGAAAGTCCGTCTTGAAGGCAAAGAAAGCTAACTCTCAAAGCGCTAAAGTCATTTGGTCGTAAGGATCAAATTTATGTCGCGACCACCAAGTGTGCAGGCCTCGAAGAGAGGGCAAGGCTTGTTGATCCGAAGATTAAGCTCAGGGGAAGAGCAGTGGATGGTTTGGATCTTTGTCTCAAGATCTCGAAGAAGGATAGAGTAGATCTCGTGACCAAGGTTATCCCTTATATTGCTATGGAGCTTTATCACAACGATGATTTAGGTGTAATGGTTGGGAACTTAGTGAATGCAACCATTTTCCATGGTAAGTGCACTACTCTTGAGGAGGTGGCAACCACATGTAAACCGGTGGTACTTGCAGTATTCCATATTACATGTCAACCCATGAGAAGAAATATAATGAAGTAGGTAACGCTTGTCCTTTGTTGATTTCCTTCCTTCTCGAGGCTACGAGAGGACCCTACGGCCTCCATTGAGGACCTCGTTGTCGAAGAATCCTAGGAAGGTTCAACTGCTTTCTCGATCCAAGAAGACACAATGCTTGAAACAAAGCAGACCTTGATAGATCTTGAGCTCGTGGATCGTTATATATGTCTATGTAATCACAAGCACAATAAAAGACAATCTCTACTACTTATATTTATCGTGGAATATAAACACAAGTAACAAATAACTAAGAACTCTGTGATCCTCTATGGATCTTTATATTAACTAAAACGGAGTTTTCAATCACATAACTCATTCTAATGTGTTCTTTTATAGACAAGTGAACCCTAAACAATGTCGCTAAACCGCTTCCCCAAGAAACGTATAAACATAAAACTAAATAAGATATACACAATCACTTCCTAATAAAGCTCATGTATATCCACACTAAATAAACTAAACACAGAATAAACACTTCCGAAACAGACTAATAACTATTATACTTGACAGATTATGTCTTGGTGAATCCACTCTTCAAGAGAAACACTTCAAAGAAGAATGTCAAGATAATCCAAACTTCACATAATTCCCAACAATCCTCCCTAAACCGAATTTGACTTGGTTAAGTTCCAGCTTGATAGATCTTTAACAAAACGACTCAGGAGGATTGTGCACGAACAACATCGACAAAGAATCCAAATAAGAACATCTCTATGATGACAAACTTCGAATCTCCGGATCTTTGCGAAGAACAAATGACAATAGGTACATCAAAACAAATTAGTTTCATACTATTCTCATCACATCCGGTGTGTAAACTCCTGTGAGAGGTGAATCATTGAAAATAATGGATTTGATGTCTCTTTACCAATAGCCATCACTACCGGAGTAGCCATATGTTTAAGTTCGGAAACTATGGTACATCGATAACTCATCGGATTTATTGGCAAACCAACAACCATATAAGCGGATTTGAAATGTCTTTACTCAGAGCCGTTTGCTCGGACTAGTCAATTCTAGAATTGGTGAATTGATAACCAAATATGGAAGACCACGCGCCTTTACCACAAGCCATATACATGCTGGCTAGTCAATTCTTGGATTCCAAAAGGAATAAGCCATGGTGAATTGAAACCATACAACACTCATCAATTAAGCATGGGTGGTTGCATACCTATGATTTTTAGCAAATCATTCACGTTTATCAACAGATTTGATGTGTCTTTACCAAAGTACCACTTTGGACTAGCTAACTCTTTGACATACACAAGGTATATCTAGTGAGTCAAGAACCAACAAAAGTATACAACAAACTGCGAGAAAAAGTTAGATAAACCCAAAAACATTTTTTTTTTTTTACTAAGAAATAAAGAAACAAAGATTACAAATAGTACAATCAAGATGAACCTTTATGTGACGTAAACACGATTTTAATCAAACCAACACATTGAGAACGTGAAGCTCATCATTGCCAATCGAATTAGAGGCACTTCCAACTGCGCTCTCGAAGAACTGCTCCATAAAAGTAACCGATAAAGGATAGAGCTTATCTCGAAGCATACACAAAATCATACCACATGTGGTCTCAACCACATGGACACAAATGAGGATAAAATCTCCAACTCTCAATCTCCCACTTGTGAATTCTTCCAAATAGAATACCGCTTTACCATTTGAGAATGAGAATCAAACAATACCAAGATCACCCAACAAATATAAACCAAACCCGTTCTTGGATGAAAATTATAATCTTGAATGACATGTTCATAAAGCATCTTCAAATCATGTCTAGTCACCAAATGAAGAATGTCCTTCAAGAAGTTGAACTCAATAGCGGTATCATCCAATCGATAAATAGTGTTAAGCTTCCGACTTTCCAATTAACCAATACCGCATGAGTTCCTTCAGAAAAACTTCAACAGGTCCAACTTCAATAAAGGTAGATTCATCACCTTGAGATCTAAATAAGGAGTCTTTGAAGAATGTTTCCTAGCCGGTCGACAACTCCTTAAGGAATTAAATTTCTTTTAACCAAACTTTTCGCCTTTTATCAACAATTGTATCGTCAGACGCCTTGTGAGCATCATCCCGACCCAATGAGTTACCCAATCCACACTTTGCAACGCTCGGAAGAAACCAAAGAAGAGTCAAGAAACAACCACATCGGAAGGAGGTAGCTTGAGAGTTGTGTCGGAAGAAACAACCTGGAGAGATCACCAGAGGCAAAACATCATCAAATTATCCACTATTTCAACTGCTTTTATGTCTCTTTGCTTTAGGAACATCGAGACATTGAAGCAATTCTTTCCAATTGAGAAGAAGAAGTAGAACAGGAGGAGGAGAACTTCATAATCATATTATCTTGTCTAATCAAAGCATCATCGGACAAAGCACCATTGCTTCATTGACATACGTAATTATAAATAATGTAATTCTTCACAACTCGCCTCATATGATTCCTCTTCCGAACAACGATCATTGGTTTTTCTCTTTGGCTTTATGTCTTTGAGCAATAAGAGCTCTCCTACATCTGTACCGCTTGCTTTCCTTAGATTACCAAGAGCCACCATTTGATCCAGAAAATTCTCATTATCAAAAGATGCTCACAATATAAGTTTTGCAAGATTTGGATCGGATGCACCTTGGGTAGTATAAGCATCCCATTGATCATCATCAACGTTTGCATCGATCCATCCTCTCCATTTTGATCCTTAGCATCTTCGTTATCGGTCATGTATCTCCGATACCATCAAGATAGAATGAATGGGTGGTTATCAAGACTTCACAAATGCATATCCAAACATTTAGTGTGAAAGATGTGAGCGATCATGCATATCCAACAAATTGTTAGATGTTGGAGCGGATGATATGTAATAGATTAGGATTATTAGATCATGTAGATGCATTTGATGTTGTTAGTACTCGTAAAGTCATAGCTGTTTCTTGAATGAATGAATGAACCATTTGCTCAATTTGCTTGATTACTTCTTTTGAATGAATCATATAACTTCAAGACATCATCTTGAGAGGAAACAAATGACTCACTTCACAGACTTTGAATTCAAGAGAAACAAGCTTAAGCTTTCTTGACCATATTCCAGCCCGAGCAGAACAACCACTACGCAAAAGCAGAACAAACACGTAAACATACACAAACCAACAAAGAAGAAACACACTAATATTACATTAGCTAGGTTAGAGTTAGATAAAATCAAGCGGATATACAAAATTACATAGCAAAATGCAAAGTTATACACAATCCTCCTCGAGGTATATGCCTCCCGAGAGGCTATACCTCCCACTAAACTTTGCGCTTAAGGGTTAAGCATACCGATATGGACCACAAGGTGTTGAAACCTTGGTCCATCAAAAGCCTTTGTTAACAAATACGCCACATTATCATCGATTGAATTTTGACCACTTTTATCAAATTTTTATCATATGCATCTCTTATAAAGTGGTGCACGATTTCAATATGTTTTGTTCGACCGCAAAAACCGGATTTTAACAATGCATATGGTACTTTGATTATCAATAAAATTGTTGTGTTCATGAAATTGTACCCATAATCCAACAACCGATTTTGAATCCAAAGAACACCGTCTGACAAAGAATTTGCAGCAACAACGTACTACGCTTGATGATGAGGTAGCCACAATAGTCCATTTCTTGCATTGCCAAGAAATCAATCTCTTTCCAAGGAATTGGCAACCTCCGTTGTGGACCTCCTATCCGTATTAGCACCAAAGATAGTCACTATCACTATAAGCTTCCAACTTAAAAGGAGACTCTTTGGGTACCAAAGACCTAGAAAGAGGTTGGCCTTGAGGTACTTAAAGATCTTCTTTAAAGCATTGAGATGGGAAGTCGGTGGAGTAACTTGATGTCGTGAACAAACACTCACAAAGAAAAGTAATATCAGCCTTCAAGTCATTAAATACATCAAAGACCCAATCATAGACCTGTCACAAATGAACATTCTGGTGGATCTCGCTTCATTATTGGTCTTTGTCTTTGGAGCTTCATAAGGTGTAGTGGCAGATCCTTACACCTCCATACCAAACTTTTCAAGATGTCCTCACATATTTGTCCCGACCGATAAAGATACCATCGGGTTTCTGCTTGAACTTGAAGACCCAAAAAGAAAGTCATCTCTCCCATGGCACTCATCGAAACTCTCCTTCATAAGCTCCTCAAACTCCACGCACCAAGCTTCCTTTGTGGATCCAAAATAATGTCATCCACATACACTTGCACAAGAATAGTATCGATTGGAATTCTTCATAAGGAAAAGAGTCTTATCAATTGCACCTCTTCATAACCATGCTTGAGAATAAATGTAGAGGCCTAGCATACCGTGCTCACGGGTGCCCGATGTAGGCCATGAGAGCTTTGACTACCTTATAAACATGATTGGGATGATCCGGATCTTCAAATCCTTTGGGTTGAGTGACATACACCTCCTCTTCAATCTCACCATACAAGAAGGCTCCTTTAACATCCATTTGATAGACCATAAAACCCATATAGGATGCATAAGCTAGAAAATCAGTATTGCCTCAACTCTTTTGCCAATCGGTGCAAACACTTCATCATAATCGATCCCTCCTCTTGTCTATACCCTGCAACTAATGCGGCTTTGTTTTAATGACAACACCGAGCATCTCTCTTATTCTTCGTAATCCATTTAGTCCCAATAGCATACTTACCATCATGTAGTGGTACCAATATCCAAACCTGCCGATTTTGAAACTGTTGCATCTCATCCCGCATTGCTTCAAGCCAACTTGAGTCTTCAAGAGCACGAGTAACACCGGTTGGTTCCACTTGAGAGAAAACAAGCAAACAAACAATGTTCATAGTCCGTGTGATTGTCTCTGCGATTTGAGACATAAGAGATAAAAGCCACTTTGACCATATTTAGAGCGCGCCACGGTACCTCTTGTTCTAACAGTGCATTAGGATCACCAATAATATTAGACCTGTGGATGAACATTGTTGATCCTTGTAGTAGTAGGGTGTTGACATCAATGGAGGAATCAAGATTAGTCACGGTGAGGTTCAAAGTCAAGATCATAGGAAGGTGTGTTGAAGATTCCTCGCTTTGGGTTGATGATGACCAAGATCGAAGGTTTTGGAAACACGGTATAAGGTTCTCCAAGGTCTCATTGACACTCTAGTAGAAATAGGAGTAGAGTCAACATGTCTTTCGGCCGAATCGGAGAGGTGAGGAGAAGCAGAACCACTTTCAGAAATTGACATTTCCACCGATTGCTTCACTTGTACTATTTTCAACATTCCTCTCAGACTTCTAAATTGGTCGCATACTCTTGTTTCTTCGGCCCCGCGGATCCTCAAAGATAATGGAATTCATCTTCACCCACATCAAGATAATCTTTAGTGTTGTCACCTACAAAATTGTTAGGGAGAAGGAAGGCACTACAATGGGTTGTTCATCATCTTGGACCCACCGCCGAATGAGCATCCAAAGTTCTCAGACGGTAGTTGGAGATGCTTGAGAATCAGATTTTGGTTAGCCATATGTCTAGAATAACCCAATAATCGGTCAAGTAATCAAGGTCAAATGACCAAACATGACCACTCGCCTTGAACATTAGGCTTGTCTTCTAGATACCTCAGATTCAATGTCTCCTCAATCTTCTTAGCGATACATTGTAAACCCCAGACGCCTTACTATGAGCGTAATATCCCACAATGTAACCATCATCGCTTTCTCATCAAATTTGCCCAACGGATCACTTGTATTCAAAATTGTCACTTGACATCCAAACGGTTTAAGGTAATGAATAACGAAACTTTCCCAAAAAAGTTCATATGGTGTTTGAGGTGTGGTCTAGTAATGGACACTCTATTAGTACATAACAAGTTTTACCTGCTGACAAATTCAAAACATGGTTGGAAGTTTAGAGTCTGCTAGCATTGATCTTGGCCTCTATTAAGGTCCTATTTTTCTTTCCGCCACCCCATTTTGTTGAGGGTTCTTGGAGTGCTATAGTCCATTTTATGCCTTTTGACCCACAAGAGTTCTATTAGTATAGCATTCTTGAACTCGTCCCATTATCACACCTAATACCTTTCACCTTTTGTTCAAGCTGATTTTCAATAAGGGTAACAAAGTCATCAACACACCGATGTTTCATCTTTGGTCCTTAGAAAGAATACCTAACAAATTTGCTATATCCATCGGTGATCACCGACAAAAATATTTATGATCAATGCTTCTCACATGAGTTGGACCAAACAGATCCATATGAAGCGGTGAAGAGGTTCGAAATAATGCTTCGGTAATGTGAGAACACCTTTGTATGAGGCTACGTCTTTGCTTTCCTTTGTTGCATGCAACAGTTATGATCATTGGTGAAAACTTTGGAAGGAAGACCTTGAACAAAGCCCGGTTTAGAGTCGGTTTATGGTCTTGAAGTTGACATGGGCCATCCTTCAGTACCATTTGGTGGACTCATCCACGATGCTTTAGCCACCAAACATGTTAAGTCACTTTGGTTTGACATTAGTTAAGTTGAATGTATAAAGATTGTGACTACGAGGAACTTTCAGTTGATTGAAGTTTCTTACGGGAGTTTGAAGTCTTTAGATAGCACAAGACATTCATCCTCTGTGAAGAGTACTTTGTTCTTGGTGTCACAGATTTGTGAGGCGAAAACAAATTGAAGTGTTAAGTTCCTTGACATAATATACATTCTCAAAGTCGGTGAGGTGATTTGATGGTCCCTTTCCCGATGATGCCATCACTTCCTCCAAAGGTTACATTGCCTCCTCCTTGATAGGGACAAAATTATGCATCATATCCTGTTTCGACATACTTCTAGAACAACCACATCAACAATTCCAACATCTTTATGCTTAGGGGATGATCCTACAACAACAACAAAAATATACAGATAATTAGTACATTATGGAGGCTCAAGTCATAGGTGACTTGAACACCTTGGGATCATATGAGTTGTGCCATGTAGAAGTATAAGATCCACTATTGTTCTTGGGTTTCCATTGAAACTTAGGTCCTCGCTTATTCCAAGAACAACTCGCCGAGGTCTTGACATCCAGATCCCACCCTTTCCCATCACTCGTGGGGTTAACATATCTAGCCAATAACCATTTTAAAATATTAACTAGTTGGTTGAACATATGGTTTTCAGATTGGTCTTCTCCAAGGAAAAGAATTATTATAATTAGTAGCTTGTGGAACATAAGGTGGTATATCATTAACATTTGTCCACATTGGTCTAGATTTCCTAGAATCACCACACCTACTCATCCTTTGCTCATGATAATCACAATCCTTAATTAAATGAAATTTACTTCACACAAAACATTTCTTCCGATTAGAAGATTTATTCAAACCAAAAGATGTATTATTACAAGCGAAGTATTCAAACCAAAACCATGAAAAGAATTGTTTTAACAAGACTATTATGCAAAGAATTAAAATGCAAGTCTTGAGAGGCAACTGTCTTGGAAGTGGATTCCTTGGCAAAGAACTCGACATGTTTATTGGTAGCTTGGGTGCGGCGGGGTGAAGACTTGGGAAGGTCGGACTTGTCATTTGAATCACACTGGAGACCCTTGCTTGGAGGACTTGTCATCTGTTAACACAAGAGACAAAGTCATTAGAAGTAATGTCGAGTGCAGCAAGTCCTCGACTTTCTCGCCATCGGATGGTGTGATCCATCAAAGTCATTAGGAATGGAAAGGTCAATGGGCATGTGCTCACTTCTAATAGGTCCAGAGAACGACATGTAGGTCACCTTCTTTCACAAAATTAGCTAGGCTCATTGATGTAGATTTACGTGTGTCATCCCAGCTTCTAAGCCCACATATTTCTTAAAACCTAAAGCCACCGTAAAATTCAAGCTTGACTACTATAAATAAAACCGGCTAACTTATTTCCATTCATTATCCATTCTTTATGCCTAGCAATTTCCTCATTAAGTTTCTCCTTAAGCTCTAGATTTTCCGACTCAACATACACGCCTTAACTTCTCGCACCATTTTAGCTCATTTTAGCACATTCGAGATCCACTTCTAAACACCTATTTTCTCATCATACAACTATTTGATTCTTACAAAACCAAACCTTTTGTCTTTCTAGTGTTTTTAAAGCACATTATAAACTTCTACTTCCACATAGCATTCATTATATTTAGGTTCCAAAATATCATAAGCTTCTTTGAGTGTATTATAACGCTTCATTACACCCAAACAAACAGTTTTGTACCGAGAGATGCCCATGAAGGCAATCCGATCATGCTATCTTACGAGTACACTTGCAATCAAACCAACATTATCATTACGGGACCATCATTATCATCCCGCTTCATGTTGCTTCCATCCACATTGCTATCAAGAGTGACCAAAAGCGGTGATCCGCTTTGAGTTCACGCCTCCTTACGTCACTGGCTGATAAGTAGAGTATCTTGTCTCATCACCGACTTTCCACTCTTTGCATTCTCTGAGAAGTGATCCATCATGACATGTGAAGCATTTAACCTTCCTCTTGTCAAACCTTGTCGGATCTCGTCCTTGAATCAAACCTTGCGACTTTGCGCTCAAAGTTCTTGATATCCATGGAAAGCATGGCCACGCCACACTCGACTTCATCTCTTCCATCTCAATCGGGTCCACCCGATCAAAATCTCATAAGCCGGATCCTGCCGAGGATCATAATCGACAAAGAAAGATCCAAGAACATCTTCCATAATGTTACCGATTTAGAGTGAGAACTTGATGAAGGAGCGACATAAGATGATGATGAATATGGGCTTGGACCATAACTCGTCTTTGGAGTAGAGGCTCCAACGAATGTTGTGTGACTTGCGGGAAGAAGATGATCTAAAGGGCTTTACATCATGTTCAAGAGCTTTAAGTTTATGGTACGACTCATCAAAGGTAATCATGTCCAAACCACCTTTAGCTTTTAAAGCAATGCTTACGTGTAGCAGGATGGAGGTAAAGACCTCGAAACTTAAATTACAATCATCATTATCACGGCTTTGCCTGCGGTGATTCAAGCGACTTAAAATCTTGTGAAACTTGTCATAGCCCTTGTGTATTCCTTCCTCTTGAGAGATTTGAAAGTCTGGCTTGTTGTCTCGAAGATGGACTTCTTGATCTCTAGACTCCTCATTCCCACGAACTTTGCCTTAATTGCTAACCATATATCCTTAGCATCTTGCATGAAGTGAAAATCACTCAAGTGATCCTCGGGAATAGCTTGTAGAAGAATAGTTCGACCTTGGTTTCTCTCTCGAACATGCCAAGACTCTTCATTGATTTGGAGGAACATTCATCATCTTACCCGTAGCATCCGTGGTAGTTCTCTTCAAACTGTTTCCTTCAAGACTATCTCCCATATATTCCAATCAATGTTGGAGATCCGGTTCTGCATCTTCATCGCCCAAAGATCATATTCCTCCCTTTTAAGGTAAGAAAACTTAGCATTGCTATTAGAGACTTAGTTGTTGCGGATGGGTGGAGTTTTGGTTGTTGGTGATTTCAAGGTATCAACATCCGAACCATGCATGATGATTTTGTTATGGTTGTATGGGTGTTCGAGAAAACTTGTCCTTAGTATCGTGAGACTCTCACGAGGCTCGATACCACTTGTTGAAACAAATGCAGGACCTTGATAGATCTTGAGCTGTGGATCGTTATATATGCCTATGTAATCACAAGCACAATAAAGACAATCTCTACTACTTATATTTATCACCGAATATAAACACAAGTAACAAATAACTAAGAACTCTGTGATCCTCTATGGATCTTTATATTAACTAAAACGGAGTTTTCAACCGGTGCATAACTTCGTTCTAATGTGTTCCTTTATAGAAAAGGAACCTAAACAATATCGCTAAACCGCTTCCCAAGAAACGTATAAACATAAAACTAAATAAGATATACACTGATCACTTCCTAATAAAGCTCATGTATATCCACACTAAATAAACTAAACACGGAATAAACACTTCCGCAGAGAAGGTAAGAGACAAGGAGTATGCAGACCTGCAAGCAAAATGTGAGGATGTTATGGAAGATTTCAACAAGAACCCCCTAGTCCAAGATCTCCGAGCAGATGTTCAGAAGCTCGAAGGTCAACTAGCCGAAAGCCGTGCTGAGTGCAGCAGGCTAACTCTCGAAGGCACTAAAGTCACTGGCTGTAAGGATCAAATTTATGTGCTGACCACCAAGTGTGCAGGCCTCGAAGAAGAGAGGGCAAGGCTTGTTGATCCGAGATTAAGCTCAGGGAAGAACAGGTGGATGGTTTGGATCTTTGTCTCAAGATGCTGAAGAAGGATAGAGTAGATCTGGTGACCAAGGTTATCCCTTATATTGCTATGGAGCTTTATCACAACGATGATTTAGGTGTAATGGTTGGGAACTTAGTGAATGCAACCATTTTCCATGGTAAGTGCACTACTCTTGAGGAGGTGGCAACCACATGTAAACCAGTGGTACTTGCAGGTATTCCATATTACATGTCAACCCATGAGAAGAAATATAATGAAGTAGGTAACGCTTTGTCCACTGTTGATTTCCCTTTCCTTTCTGAGGCTACGAAGGACCCTACGGCCTCCATTGAGGACCTGTTGTCGAAGAATCCTAGGAAGGTTCAACCTGTTTCTCGATCCAAGAAGACACAATCTGTTGAAACAAACAGACCTTGATAGATCTTGAGCTCGTGGATCGTTATATATGTCTATGTAATCACAAGCACAATAAAAGACAATCTCTACTACTTATATTTATCGGTGAATATAAACACAAGTAACAAATAACTAAGAACTCATGATCCTCTATGGATCTTTATATTAACTAAAGCGAGTTTTTCAATCGGTACATAACTCATTCTAATGTGTTCCTTTTATAGACAAGGAACCCTAAACAATATCGCTAAACCGCTTCCCAAGAAACGATAAACATAAAACTAAATAAGATATACACAATCACTTCCTAATAAAGCTCATGTATATCCACACTAAATAAACTAAACACGGAATAAACACTTCCAGAAATGCAGACTAATAACTATTATACTTGATTATGTCTTGGCGGAATCCACTCTTCTTCGAGAAACACTTCAAAGAAGAATGTCAAGATAATCCAACTTCATAATTCCCAACACAATCTGCTAAAGTTCCATCTCCAAGATCCGCCGATTACTCATTCAAAGGTTTGAAGAAGGCTACCATGTGGTAGTTATTTGATCTCTAGGGTGGTGTGTACCCTGTTAAAACAATTGTCTTGTGTTCCTTTCCAGGTGTGATGCCTGATGAAACAATTTACTTTGTGTGTTTGGTGAAGGATACGGCCTTAAGACAATGCTTGTTTGGTGATCGTTAAGGCTTCGGCTTCTAGACTAGTTAAACTAGTCTTTAATGAATATCTACTAATGGCCTCTAGGGCCTACATTTTGTTTAAGTTTGACTCTTCTCATACGTTTCATTTGCACGTAACTTATTTTACAACCTAAGGCATATGGTAGATGCATAGCCTCATTGTGTGTAAATTCTGCACCAAGAATATAGCAATTGTATAATTTAATTGCTGACAGAGGGTCGCGACCCACCCCGTCTTCATCCTTTGGGTAGCATAAGGCTTGGAATACCTTAAGACCACTTAGGAAAGTTAATGTAAAGTTTAGATGGATGTTATGCATTTGATCAAGACTTATTGTTTGTCTTGTTACATCCCTTCGACATTGAAACTTATAAAATGACTTGGCTGGAAAATCTTTGTTGTATTAGAACGAAACAAGAGATTTGAGGGAAATGTGTTATATCATTAAGTGGGTAGGGAGGATTACATCATTTTAAGAAATGAACACTAGACGCCTACCATTAATGCTTCTTTCCCCAAGTGAGAAGAATGCAAATACATTGATTGAAAACAAAGTAAAAAATGTCCTTAGACATTGTAAGTTTTATATGTAAAACTTACGAAGGGTAGTGCCATTCCAAGTCCTATCAATAGCGTCTCCGTCAAGGGTTTCCAGCTTGTAGGCTCCGTTGCCATATGCTTCCGTTACGACGTAGGGCCCTTCCCATGTAGGCCCTAGTTTTCCCTGATACTCAACTTTACTTGCACTGTTGAGTCGGAGGACGTATTCGCCTAGCTTGAATGTCGAAGGTCTAACCCTGCTATTGTAATATTTTTCAATCTTTTGTTTGTGAATAGCCTCCCTTATCGAGGATATTTCCCTTCTTTTTTCAAGTAAGTCCGGATTGCTACCGAGTCCTTCTTCATTTTCTGTTGCTTCGAAGTTCATGAAACGTTTCCTTTCAACAATTACTTCCAAAGGAATTATAGCTTCGGTGCCATATGTCAGGCTAAAAGGTGTCTCCCCATGGCTTGACTTTGTATGCGTCCTGTGAGCCCAGAGTACTTGTGGTAGCTCATCCACCCAACCGTAGTGGCTGCGACCGAGCCTTCGTTCTATGCCTTGGATGAAATCTCTGTTTGTGACCTCGACCTGCCCGTTACCCTGAGGATGGTAAACGGAGGTGAAAGACTGCTTTATGTTTAGACCTCTGCAAAACACGGGAAATACCCTTTCGGTGAACTGCTTCCCGTTATCTGATATAATGATGTGAGGGACTCCAAATCAGCATATGATGTGTTCCCACATAAACTTCTCCATATGCTTCCCTGTGATTGATGCTAAGGGCTTGGCTTTGACCCATTTCGTGAAGTAGTCGATGGCCACGACCAGAAACTTTACCCCTCCTGGAGCTATTAGTAGAGGGCCAACGATGTCTATCCCCCATTGGCTGAAAGGCCATGCGGATGTAACGGAGGTCATATCCTGCTTGGGTAACCTTGGTACTCTTGAATGGATCTGATAGGCTTAACACTTCTGGATTATTTCCACTGCGTCCTTGTACATCGAAGGCCAATAGTACCCTATCTTCATTATATTGGAAACAACGGAGCGAGGTCATGCATGGAGACCGCAAGACCCTTCGTGCACCTCCTGAATTATGTTCGAAGCTTGCCTAGGTCCTACACAATGGAGCCATGGAGATAAGAAAGACTTTCGGTATAGATAGTTTCCCATGATCATTTCATCGTGGTGCCTTGATGCGGACCTTCGTGCTAGCTTTGATCCTCGGACAGATGCCACTTATCAAGTATTCTCTCGATCGGAGTCATCCACGACTCTTCTTCCGTGGATTACGTCGATACCTCTTTTCAGATGATTGACCTTTCTGCCAATACTTCGACCAGAACTTCCTTAGTTAAATGGGCGAATGCCATTGATGCCAATTTGCTAAGTGCATCTGCCTTTTTGTTTTGGTTTATTCGAACATGCTCTATGTCGTAGGAATTAAATCCTTCGAGCATCTCCTTGGCTTTATCTAAGTACTGCTTAATGACATGTTGTCTTGCTTTGTATGAGCCCTTGATCTGGTTAGCCACCAGTTGTGAGTCAACGAAAATAGCCAAATCATGTACCTCCATGTCTTTAGCCAGTCGGAGGCCTGCTAGCAATGCTTCGTACTCCGCCTCATTGTTAGTAGCATCGAATTCAAGCGGAGTGCATAAGTATACTCCTTTCCTTTTGGGCTAACTAACATTAAACTTGCTCCTGATCCGTCGGAGCTAGAAGCCTCATCGGTGTAAAGCTTCCACCCTTCGTTTACTTTCGCAGGCTTCTTGTAAGCAACTTTTTTGTCCTGCTTGGGCTCGGAGGGTGTCTCTGCTAAGAAATCTGCCAGTATTTGCCCTTTGACTAAGTTTCTACCCTTGTACTCGATTTCGTGCTCTCCTAGTTCGATGGCCCACTTAGCTATCCTTCCAAATTTGTCTGGTTTCGATAGCATCTGCTTGATTGGCTTGTTAGTGAGCACGGTTATGGGATGAGCCTGGAAGTACCTTCGAAGGCGTCTTGCAGCATGAACCAGGGCTAGGATCAACTTTTCCAGCTCCGGATAATTTAACTCAGCTCCCTGGAGGACTCGACTAACAAAGTAGATAGGGATTTTCTTCTTTTCCTTTCTCGCCAACAAAACAAAGACTGATGCTTTCGAGGAGGTGCGATGTACATAAATAACACTTCGCCTTTGATTGGGGCGGTAAGTGTAGGTAGAATTGCCATAAACTCCTTGAGCTTTGGAAGGCAACCGCATCCACGCTCCATTGGAACGTCTTTTTGTCTATACAGCCTTTAAGTGTTTTGAAGAATGGTAAGGACCTATCTGCACCCTTCGATAAGAATATGCTGAGGGCTGCTAGCTTTCCATTCAAACTTTGCACATCCTTAAGAAACTTAGGAGCCTGTAGGTCTGTGATGGCTTTGACCTTCGAAGGGTTGGCTTTGATACCTTGCTTTGTGATCAGATGCCCCAAGAATTTCCCTTCCTCCACACCGAAGGAACATTTTTTAGGGTTTAACTTCATGTTGATGGCGCGAAGCTGATCGAAGGTTTCCTTTATGTCAGAGAGTAGGTCTTCCTCTGTTCTCTTTTGATTAGCATATAGTCTACGTATGCTTTGAGGTTCCTTCCTTTTTGCTTGCTGGAGGCTTTGTCCACTAGCCTTTGATAGGTGACACCCGCATTTTTCAGACCGAAGGGCATCTTTTTGTAGCAATATACGCCTTTTCCTATGAAAAAGGTTGTTTTCTCCTCGTCTTCTTCCGCCATATGTATCTGGTGGTAACCTTTGTAAGCATCCAGAAAACACTTCAGTCGGAACCCTAATAAGGACTCCACCTTCCAATCAATTTCCGGTAGAGGATAACAGTCCTTCGGATAGGCTTTGTTGATGTCGGTGAAATCCACACACATTCGCCATCCTCCATCATGTTTCTTAACCATCACCGGGTTGGCTACCAAGGTTTGATATTTTACTTCTCTGCGAGTATGCCTGCCCACGAAGTTCGCCCACCTTGCATCTCTGCTGCGTTCCTTTCTGGTGCAAGGCTTCGGCGTTCCTGCTTGATAGGCTCTATGTGCTTGAACTCGTTAAGCTTGTGTTCGGTGTTAGAAGGAGCTTTCCGTCTATGATGAGGGTTCTTGGAACCCCCGTCATATTTGAGTATTTCTACGCAAAGACGTCTGCGTTAGCCCTAAGTAACTTCTCCAATTCTGCCTTAAAAGTGGCCGGGAGTTGTTTTCCAATGACCACCGTCTATTCCGGATGTAAGTCGTTTACTACGATACGCTCTTCGGCATCAGTGCAACTGAGAATATCTTTCGGAACCTCTTTAGGACTTTGTCTGACCCTTTTTCCTACATCCGTAGGCCTCTTCGTGCTATAGCTATAAAATACCGTAGGGTGTTTGGAATTTGACCGCATCATGTATGGTGAAGACAACAATACCCATTTTTGCATTGCGTATCTTCCTATCAACAGGTTATAGGGAGATTCAGACCTTACGATCGTGAAAACCAAGGTTTCTGTTCTTTTTAGCTTTCCTTCTCCAATTGTTACCTCCAGAGGGACTTCTCCCAGAGGCCATGAATGTTCCCCTGAGAATCCCACCAAAGGTATCTTTGAGTCTACCCTCTTCGACCGTATCGAAGGCTTGAGCTTTAGGAAACAATGCTCATAGATGACTTCGCAGGAGCTTCCGCAGTCCAAGTAGGCTCTATTTACTTCCCTGTTGGAGATTAAGACTTTGATGACCACGGGGTCATTCGAAAGAACTCTGCCAGTAATCGAAGGGAACGTTACGTCCCCTACCCCACATAAACCTTTATCTGCTGCCTTTCTCTTTAAACCAAACTCGTCCCTGTGAACCATTAGAATAGGAGCCTCAACAGGCGTAGTATCCTTCCCCAACTGTGTGTCGGAGATCTTCTCTTTACCTTTCTTTATACCCTTCACCAAATGCCCAGTTGACCTGACTTTACGGCCTCTTCTATCTGCCTTTTGAGACCTCAGAAACAGTTGGTATCATGACCATAATATTCATGGAAGTAGCAATATTTGGTTGTATCTCTGCCTCTACCTTTACTTGTCATACGAGGGGGAGGTTCGAACGCCTTCGCACCCCTTTCTGTAGCAAGTATTTCCCTTAGGGATTTAGATAGAATTAGCCAAAAGTCCATGGTTGGTGTTTTTGTTGTAGGTGTGAACCCGTCACGACTTTGTGTATGTTTTAGACCCTTCCCATGAAGAGTGCTTTGGGAACTTCTTGTGACTTTCTTTGCTTTGATCGGAGCCTCATTAGTAGCTACCTCTTTGGCTTCGATCCGTGTGTATGTCTTCTCCATTAAGCTCTTGTAGGTTGTGGGAAGGTCATGGATAAGAATTCCACCAGACTTATGTTTCGCAGCCATGAGCAAAACTAGAGATGCGCTGGTCTTGCGTGCGGACCTTAATCGCAAGGTGTCATCTGTATCTTGTAACGAAAGCCCTAGTGCTCTCGCTTTCCTTTGCTTGATGTTGTGTCTTTGTCAAATGAGTCCTTGTGAACTTCTTCTGCTGGCTGAAGTGTGATCCAAACTTGGCCTTGAGATCATCCAAGTTTACTATGCTACCTGCTTTCTGCCCGTTCCACCATATATGAGCTAAGTCTCGCAGGGTGTACGTGAACATGTGGCAAGCAACAGGCATAACCCATTCTGCATTCTAATAGCCCCTTCAAGCAGATGTAAGAAATTATTTGGGTCCCCCTTTCCATCATATGTACCAATGTGTGAGGGTATTTTCAACCCGTCGGGTAGAGGGTATTCTTCTATCCATCTTACAAAAGGTGTTGTAGAACCCATAGGCTCCGAATAAAGGCAGTTGTAAGGTGGCATGTAAGTGGGGACAATATTGTATGGGTTATGGTTTGGAGGTACTCCGACAGGATTTTGATTAGCATAAGGAGGGTAAGCAGTAGGCATAAAAGGTGGATGGTTTCCTATAGGGTACGGAGAGTATACCATGGGTTGCCCGTAGGGCATGTTTCTGTAAGGTTGAGGAAAGCTAGGGTTGTTAGTCTGCCCATTAGGTGGGGGATAGACCCCCTGGGGATAAAATTGAGTCTGAAAAGGAGGGTACATACCATGAGGAGGAAGATTTCCTCCCCCATTCATTTGAGGTGGATTGTCTTCTACGCTGGATGCGTGAGAAGGCTGCAACGGGACCCCAGCCAGTTCTCCCAGTGGGCCGCCAAGAGTGGTGGCAAGTTAACCTCAGTAGTCTCCCTTCGGTGACTCCTTCCATTGGAGCCTTCCATCGTTCCTTCCCTTCTTGTCGGAGCCTTCTCCGGAACATCTTCGAAACCCACCGATCTTCCACTCGGCCTTCGACTTCCAGAAGATCCTATCGTCAGCACTGAGCGTGTAGCCCCAGGAGCCGAGGGCCTAGTCTCCATCTCTATCTCTTCGTCATACTCATCACTAGAGTATTCCAACTCCCTTCGCATTTCTACGTTCCGAGTCTGCCTCCTTCGAGCCCTTAATAAGGACTCCAGTGCTTCGAGGTTAGCTTCGACGAATGCATGACTGATAACTGGTTCGAGGTTGGCTGATGTCGAAGCATTGTTATTGGGAGTTATTTCTGGATGAGATCGTGTGGTGAAAGTGGATGCGGTTATATTGGGAAGGTTGTTAGGATCGTTGACTGGGATTGGTGTCAAGGTCGAGAAACCCGGAGGGGGAGTATCTTCTCTTCCTTGATTCATGCCGTAAAAGTAGTGAGTGTGATTGATTGGTTATGAGTTTGGAATGACGAGACCAATTGTAGCGAGTCCCACGAATGGCGCCACTGATTGTACAATAAATCGTACGACCAAGCCTTCGATGGTGATCGAAGGGTATGAGGGGTGTTATGCTTGCGCCAAACTTGTAGCCAATCTGCAATAAGAAATCGAAGACACTTCGTTAAGTGATTGCGCAGGGGTTGGACCCTGCGATTACCTCCGGCGTGCGAGTAAGTATGTGATATGTGTTGTAAGTAATGTAGAGAATGTGAAATGCTGTGTTGAGTGAACATACCATTGAAATGACTCGTCCAACCTATTTATAGATAGAGAAATAAGCTTGGAGAGTGTTTGCACATGTTTCGGAGATCATGGGGGCGTCCCATGATTTGTGGTAACCGCTAGGACTTCATCCCCACTCTCTCTGTCTTGGCGGGGAAGCTAAGGAGATAGTGGGAACGTGGGGGAGACCAAGTGAATGTTTTCCTTTGTCTTAGTGTTCCCAAGGTCAGACCCCGAAGGGCTTAGGCCTTCGATTGGCGACTTCCCAACTGGTAACCATATCAATGATGAATGGTTTTCGCCATCGATGACTTAGGAAGGTAGACTTGGTCATTCGTTATACAAATTCGACAGAGGTCAAAGGGGAGTCCTTCGACCTGATCGGAGGGTACGTCATCAATAATTAAATATTTTTCGTAGAAGAAAATTTTAAACTCCAATGTTTCCGAATGTTTTGTATAAATTCTTTGCTATTGAGTTTATCGCGTATTCTTTTAACTTTATTGATGATTTTGGCTATCGAATACACTATTTATGTATATTCGAGCTTTTCGAGTCAAGCTTAACCTTGGATGATTAAGGTCTCGAGCTATCAAGCTTAGCTTGAGCCTACCTTTTAATTTTCGAGCCGAGCTCAAGCCCTATCAAACTCGAGTTCGGCTCTAGTTTAGGTTTTAATTATATATAAATTAGTTAAACTTTGTATCGACTTTGTTTAAGTAAGGTTTTAATTATTTGTGTTTTATTCTCTTAATCTTCATCTTTATCCTCTTTAAACAACGTTTTACAAACTATTCTTTTATAAATCTTGTTCCATGTTTTTATCATGGTTCTAAAAGGTGCGTTATGGCGGCGTCAATGTGTCGTTAAAGCGTAAGGCGTGACCTCCACATTACGAAATAGACAAAGGCGTCAAGTTTAGGCGTGACGTGAGATGAGGCGGAAAAATGAGCAATAAGGCGCGCTAAAGCGTGAAGTGTGTCGAGTTTTTTTATTCAACTCCAAAATTTTTTTTAAATAAAAATTACTACATGTAAGGATAGTTTTTTTAACCTTATTCATTAACTAAAATAACCAACAAACTTCCAACCATAATCCTAACTACCTAACCAGCTGATGACGTACCCTCCGATCAGGTCGAAGGACTCCCTTTCGGCCTCAGTCGAATATGTATGACGAAGGACCAGGTCTACCTTCCTAAGTCATCGATGGCGTAAAACCTTACATAATTTAAATTCATCATTTTTTTGAAACGTTACTATGAAGATTACTTCATAGGTTGTTTTATTGACTAGATAATAGGTTAGTCATTTTTGAAACGTTACTAGTCATTTTTTAACCTAAGCATCGGACAAAACTTGATCGACATAATTTAAATTCATCATTTTTTTGAAACGTTACTATGAAGATTAATACTTACCAAAATACTTTTGTATTAGGTTTGTATAATATTTCTATTTTGATAAATTATTTTTGCTGTTCCAAACGATAAATCATCAACCTTTCAATAGATTTCATTAATTATTACATGAATGGTTGACAAACAATTAAGATGAAAGTTATTTTACATAAGTTTTCTCACAATTCAAAGGATTTCTCTTTACCTTTAATTTAAAAAGAAATTAATGGTTGAGATTAAAATTATTTTATTATTTTATCTATTTTTTATAATTTAAATATCTTTTAAACCGTTAATCGTTAAGCAAAAATAATTACACCATCGCGACGAGCATTTAATTATTTTTGTATAGACGTGCACTTTGATATACTTTCAAAAAAAGAAAAAAAAATCATTTTTTCACGTGTTTTGGTATTTTTTTCTTTTTTTAATCTGATATTTGCATGAAAAAATAACATATGATTAAACACTAATTTAAATATCACACGTGATATTTAATGTTAAATCACATATGATATGTAATATCATATGTAATATTAGTGTTAAGTCATATATGATAAATTACCATATCTGATTTAACACTAATATCATATGTGATATTCAAATTTATCATATCTATACTACTTATAATGGAGGGATGACCCTCTCTATTATAATTTTTTAAGATTTTCATATATAGATTTTAAGCAAATACAACTACTTAAGCTATATGTACAATTACTTTATGCATAAACACCTACACATATTGACTGGTTAACATTTGTAATTAATGTCATATTTAAAACACCCATTTGATAAAAAGTATAATTTATAAAACACAATGTACAAACTATTTGAAGCACAAATACAACTAAAAAATACTAATCAACACATACAATTAATACACTATTTAATTTACCAATTCACTAAAATACACAACTATTTAACTATAATGTACAATCTAATCAAACTACTAAGCCAAGCATTTAAAAATAAAGCCATTAAATTCGCTTCGCGATGGTCGGTCGATTGGTTCGATCGCTATTCTTGTACCAAGTCGCCACCATTGCAACATGAGGGTCGAATCGGGTCATCGGCCCAAAATTGACGAAGGGTGATTGTCTTTGAAGGAAAGAATCAAGATTTGTTTGTGGTAGCCGGTTAACAGAGGAGATGAATTATTTCACGGTCATAACTAAAGTTATTGTTATTTGTAATTTAATTGTTTAATAAAAGTATAGCCGCATAACATTACATTGTCGGAAAATATAGTCACAATCGCGCGGGTACCCTGCTAGTGTGATTTAACACTAATATCACATGTGATATTCAAATTTATCATATGTGGTTTAACACAAATATCACATTTGATATTCAAATTAGTGTTTAATCACATGTGATTTTTTCATACAAATTTCAGTAACGAAAAAAATGTAAAAAAAAGGTGAAATACACGATTTTTTTTTTGTCGAAAGTATATATCAAAGTGCATATTTATAGAAAGATAATTAAATGCTTGTCGTAATGGTATTTTTTTTTCGCTTAACGATTAACGGTTTGATATATATTAATATTTGAAAAAAAAAAAGAATGAAAGTGGGTTTTTTAAATTGTTGTGATTAATCTCATCTATTAGATAAAATAAAAATGAAAAGAATATGGAGAGTGGAGATTGATCCCTTGTTATGTAAAAGATTTTTTATACTCAAATGATTTTAAATCCACAATTAATTACTAATAATTGTAACTCAAGTATGAAAAATATAATCAAATAAAATGACAATCTAGCATGTAAGGCTAGCGGCAACAATCACCAATTTCAGCACCTTTATTTTAGCATCACGTTATTTTATTTTTTTCACAACCAACTTCACCATCAGTTTAGCGTAACAAGAAAATCAACTTTACCACTCGCTTTTATATATATTCTTTTTCATTTTCTTCCATTTTCAATATTAAAATTAAAATTTTATTAATAACTAAAAAAAACATTACATTAACAGTTCAAATAAAAATAAAATTACAATAAAAATTAATATAAAAAGAAATTACAAATTACTGTGCATTAGTTCGACGCTAAATGTGTTTAATTAAATTGACTTTAAGGCTTAGACATGTTTCCTGGTTGACTAACTCGCTATTAACTTGTAATTTCATGTGTTCGTGTGAGATTATCATCACAATATTGATCTTATGGATAAAAGTCAAGAGAGTGATCGGTTCATTCAGAAAATGTGTGTGAATAGTTATTTTCCGAACAATGCTTGTGAATAGTGATTGGCTCATTTAGAACCACGTACAGAATATTTCTTCGTCATACATTGAGTTTTGAGAGAACTAAGCAACACTAGATAAACATAAGCAACGTAGCGATCTTTGTGTATCGTGTTTCGCGGTATTGAGGATTTAGAATTCTAGAAGTGGAAGCTTGATAATTCATATAGTATGTCGTCGCCTTTTTTAAAAACTATAGCTCGATACTATTAACTTCTTCTTCTTCATCTGAGGATGTAAACATGAATTGTTCGAAATCGATTTGTTTTAGATAAGAACTTTAGAGCGTATGAAGAAAGAATATGTTCGAAAAGTGAATAAAATGAAAGTGTTTAGGTATTTATAGGGATAAAAAGTTATATAAGTCTTAAAAGATTTTTTTTTAATAAATGTCCAATGACATTTCTTTTGACACTTTGCCCCATTTATCACGCTCCCACGACTCGGTCGAAGTCATGACGACTTATTTTATTTTTTTGCTCCAAGCCGTGTGGTGTGTGGGTGTATGTAACAAGGAGGACGTGTGGTAATAGGTTCGAAGACGCGTTTTCATTTTCGAAGCCTTATTAGTTATTATACCACCTGTCTAAGTGATTAAGTAAGGTTTTCAAAATATAAAGGACCAAAGCACTAAACACTTAAAACAAAACCAAAGGGTTCCCATTCCTTTTAAGGTCTAACATTTTCAAAAGCTTTTAGCTTCGTAAATTTTCTTTTGATATTAATCATTTGAGTGATTTTTCAAGGACAAGTATCCTCTCAAGTTGAAGACAACTCGACTCAAGTCAGGCATTATGGTAGTGGATTTGATCCAATGGCTCAAATTAAAAGTTCTTTTGGTTTGAGCCATTGGATCAAATCCAATAACATATACCTCAACTTGAGTCAAGAACTCGAGAGGATCCCATCCCATTTTTCAAACGTTCAAAACATTAACGAAGTTTTTTTTTTTTTTTTTTCTTACGTAGTAGGTGGAAATCTAGCATGATATATGCATGCATGTAACTAAAAAAAGAGATAATTCTCAAAAAGGAACAAAAGATACGCAAAAGTTTATCATCTAGTACAAATTTAACACTTCTTAAAATGGTCATGTGCGACCGTGTTACCGTGCTACTATGCTACTTTTAATGTGTTACTACACTAAATGTGTGACACGTGCACAGTGATAGGTGTGTGTATTTCCATATATTTCTTTTTTGTCTTATTATTAAATGTGTTAAAAAGACTATAATAAACCATCTTTTATATAAAATAATCCTTACCACAAATCCACCATCACAAACACAGATCCACCATCTTTTAAAACACCACCATCACAAACACAAATCCACCACCATCACCTGATCAACACCACCATGGATCGACAACACCATCACCACTGCAGACCAACACCACCATCACCACCTGATCAACACAAACACATATCCACCATCACCACCATGATTAATCCACCAAAAACCCAGATTCATCACCGCATAACCCACAAATATGTTGAAGTTTAATGGTCGTGCGTCAGTTAAAAGACTTTTTTTTTTCTTTTTTAGGCAACAACAATATATAAGAAAACAAGGCAAAAGCCACGAAACAGGAATACAATCATAGAGTAAGAATCAAATGAGAAATAAAATTAAAATAAGAAGGGTGAGAAGAAATCACAACCGCATATTTCAGATGCACCTACAAACATAAATGCATCTCCCTTTAAATTTCTTCCCCTCATTTAAAATATGTGGCTCTAATTACTTCTCATTTAAAATTTTCTTCTCACTAGATCTCTTCCCATCAATCATATCCTAATATATTGACAAAATCTATTCCAACCAAATTTTAAAAGACTTAAGAAGCCAAGAAGTTTAGTGGGACACGTATGCCAAGAATGTTGGGATAGCCAAGGTTTTCAAATTGGGATCATACTTAGAATCATTTTCGTCTTTGCAAGATAGAAATCGTAAGATCGGATCGAAATCTTAAGATCGGATCTATCCTACCATAATGTTATTTTTTAATAGTTTTTGTCATATTATACAAAACTATAAATTATTATATATCATAAACACAAAATTATGAAAATGTTTCATAGAAATATTGTTCTAAATTATGATTATTAAATGTTTAAGAAGATTAACATGTATTTTTTAAAAATTCTACAAAACACAATCCATTAATCTGTAGTTTTTTAGGTTGTGGTTCGATAAAAGTAAGATCAGATCGGATTAGATCTGATCTACAAAACACAATCCATTAATCTGTAGTTTTTTAGGTTGTGGTTCGAGAAAAGTAAGATCAGATCGGATTAGATCTTAAGATCCTATGAACAAGATCGGGATCCTATAAAATCTTAAGCTTTCAAAGATTCTATGTAGGATATGGATCATTTTTGTTTTACAGTATCGTAAAATCGTAAAATCCTAATATCAGGATCGAGATCCTAACAACCATAAGGGTAGCCACGCCCATGTGAACAACATATGTGATGTGGTCAATTGACCTATGAAGCGAATTGGTATGAAAGAAAAAAGATAAATGATCACTTATTCACTATTCATTTTGCAAATATTTATTGATCTTGAAAGTAAATCAACCTCAAAATACAAATCTGATGGGTGTGGCTTTCAGATCGAGTGGTGATGAAGTGTTAGATTTATGGGTTATGTGGTGAGATTTTCGGTGTTTTTAATTTTTGTGTGTTTTGATATGTATTTATAATCGAGAGTGAGTGTAAGTGTGGCGTAGTTTTTTTTGTTATTGATGAAACTGGGGTTTGTTTTTTATGGAGAGTGTTTGACCGGATTTGGTGGCGGCTGGCTGGATTTGGTGGTGGTGGTGATGGGGTATTTGTGGTAAACATGTGTTTTTATATAAAAGATGAGAGTATTTTAGTCTTTTAATACTATCAATAATAAGAAAAAAAAGAATATTTGGGAAAACATCCACCTCTGCAGATCAAGTCTGCACGCATTTAATGGAGAAGACAAGAAGACGGTGTCATGCATAACCATTTAAGGAAGAGGTGTTATTTTTTGCTTAGATGATGACATTGTCTCTACTTTTTGTCCCTTTTTCAAAAGTAGCTCAACAAAAAATGTCATCTAATGACACACAATAATAAAAGTGTCACCAAAAATTAAAAAATGTCATAAAAGTAAAAAAGTGTTACCAAAAATATAAATAAATGTGTCACTAAAAATTTATTTGCCTCTCCAATACTTGAAAAGTGTAGATAGAAGTCCTGTGAGTAAAATTATATTTACAGTGACAAAAAAAAGTGTAAACACATACTTTTTTAGCTTTTGTGACACATTTTGTTTATAAAAAATGTCACTAAATCTTTTTTTTTTTTTACTTTTGCTCGCACTTTTAAAAATGTCACTAAAAAGTTAGATTTCTGACATTTTTTTGTGTAATTAAAACCTCTGTTACTAAATATTTATTTTTTCTGTGTATATACTTTATAGTTAACATAATTTTTTAACTCATTCAATTATGAAAATAATCTTAGACTAACGATCAAATGAGAAGAATCTTTAAAATAAAAAAGATGATAAATAAATATAACTACACTTTAGAGATGCATCAATTTGAATTAGATGCATTCCTAATCTTTTAGATGCATCATAATATATTTTCTAGAAAAATTATATGCATATACATATATTAGACGCATTTCATCAAGTTATACGAATCCTATGTATTTTTGGTCTCTGCTGGTCAAATTTGTTGCTAAGATTAACAGATCGTTTAATTTCAAAATCACTTTGAAACTAATTGTGATGATCTAATTCAAGTCGATCGATCTCAATATGCGATTATAGTTATTTCATTTTCATTTTAATTTTTCTTCTCATTGGATCCTTACCCAATAATCTTATTGAAAACTTAAAATTATGTAACGTCAAAAAACTACTTTGAATGAAAGGACATTGAAACATGCATCGTACTTATTGTTTGTGCCTTAAAATTAGGTTAAAATTGCACGATGTCAGGAATATTTGTCGGTCGATCAAAGCCTTTTGAGGAAGTTATAAAAATTTAATATTATATATATGCAACTTATGTTACAATATGATTGATGTATTATTAAACTTGCCAAGCCTGTTCGTGAAACTTCTCTTGTAGAAAATGTGTGGACGTAATATTTCTTTATCATTAAACCTTAAATTCAGTACATACGGATATTTCAGGTACCCGCTGGCTATATATACTGAGAGACCCTAATCAACACTCACTACTAGTACATACCAACATCGTTCAAATTAGGTCTAGAGGAGTTTGCATATGCTATGGGGTTGAAATGCATAGTGCTTTATCTTTCTTTCATCATCATGCATTCTATAAATTTATCAAACTCGAAATCAATCGTCAAGAATCTCCCGGGCTTTGATGGCGATCTTCCTTTCACTTTTGAAACCGGGTATGTTGTTGCTTTTGTGTTTTTCTTCTTGTATTTTAAGTTTAAGTAAATTACATACTACGATGAAAGTTTTCTTGTATCAATAGATATGTTGGAGTGGGAGAACACGACGATGTAGAGTTTTTTTACTACTTTTTCGAGTCTCACAGAAACCCGTAAGAAGATCCTGTTCTTTTATATCTAACCGGCGGCCCAGGCGTTTCAGCGTTGTCTTCCTTCCTCTATCAAATCGGTAATTTTCATTTATTATTTACATGTATTGGACACAAGTTACGTGTGTTTTCTTTAACTGCGTGAAATCTAAGCATCTATTTGAAGAAGCTCATGATTGATATATTAAACCTAGGATAAGGATCATCCTTAAACCTAATATGACATACCTAATGCATGTAGGTCCGCTTAGTTTCAACATTGAAAATTGTTGGAAGAATAACATTACGTTAGAGTTGAATCCATATTCATGGACAAAGGTACACATGCATTCCCTCTAGTTCAAGTGATTCATTACAAATTGAACAGTATATGCAAGTTTCCTTATGGCGTTATATGCAAGTTTTCATGTATGATACATGCAATGACAAAGAATTTCGAAATTTCGTAGATGGCTTATATGATCTTCGTAGATACGCCTGCTGGTGTTGGGTTCTCGTACGCTAAAACATGGGAAGCATCAAGGAGCAGTGATTCTATTTTAGCTTCAAACGTCTATGATTTTTTGAGAAAGGTTAGACAACTTCTCGAACTATTGAAAATGGTATTATTGTCCTAAGAAATCAGTTAATTTAGAAATCAGTAAATTTACTTATACAGTGGTTGATGGAGCACCCGAGATTTCTCAGCAATCCCTTGTACGTGTCCGGGATTTCATACATGGGCCTTATCATACCACGTGTTGTATTAGAGACATATTATGGTATGAGTTTCTTACTAATTATCGGTAACTAACATAGGAGGTATTATTGTTACATATATGTTGCTGATGTGTTTATAATCTTCTCTGTGTATTATTGTAACATAACATGTGCTGCATAGTGGACAATGAAATAAGCCACTAACATGATACTTTCTTTATATGGTTAAACATTTGGACCATTGAACATGATATATAAATTAACCACAAATAGCATATGCACATCACATCGTGGGAGCCATGAGGTCCAAATCATGAAGTTTTCATTTAATTTCACCGTGACCAAAAACCCCATATGCATTTAAATTTTCAATATTATTGTACTAGTACTTCAATTAAAGTGCTACAGTAGTACAGTATATCACATAATTTAATCATGAACTATTATGTTTTTTTTCTAATAGAAAGACAAATATTGGCCCCTCTATACAACATAATACCCCACGTTCGTCTCAACTGATCAGACTTAAACCAACAAGCTTTTGGTTGTTCAGATATCTCACTCATGAACTATCAAATTTAATTATATGTTATATATATGTTCTTGAGATTGATAGTGTTATGATATCCCTTGTATTCATTATACGCGTGAGTCAATGGAACGAGTGATTTTTAGATTATTTCTAATCTTGCATTTTACTATCTTTTAGGTAACAAAGTCGGAAATCAACCACGGCTGAATATCAAAGTAAATGCCTAATTACATAAACTTGGCTATCATTAAAACTTTCATCTTGAATTAATATATTTCCGGCTCTTACGATTATTCATATCTTTGAATCTTATAGGGGTACATAATGATTAGCCCTCTCACCGACAAGTTTGCTGATTTTAATTCAAGACTTGAACTCGCTCATCGTCTTGCACTTATATCAGATGATATCTATAAGGTTATGAAAGTTATTTGTACCAAAATAGTACATAAGTATTCCATAGTTCGAGTTAAATGTATATTTAAATTCAATTTGTTTGTATCATCTATTTCAGTCTGCAATAGAAAGTTGTCATGGTAACTATGTATATGCTGATGACAACAATGCCTTGTGTTCGAATAGCCTTCAACAAATGGAACAGGTAGTCAAAAATTTTAAACTAAAAGTTAGAGATCAATATAGTTAGATCCATAAGATATCATATGATGTAACTTTGATCTGAATTTGCAAGTGAAGTGCATAGGCGATATCAACTTATCCAATACCTTGGAGCCATTTTGTGCACTAGTAAATCCAGAGCCAACTTGTCCGGTAATTCTTCTCGATCTCCAAATTTTGATGTGCAAATTAGTTTATTATTGGTGCATATATCACACGTTTATAAGTAATATACATACGTTGACGACGTTAACCTTTTTTCACTTTTGTTTAGGAAGCTACTCAAATATTTTCAGAAGTTTGGGCAAACAACAAAGATGTTCAAAAGCTCTTAACATTCGCGAGGTACTTTTTTTTTTTTTTTTGAACAAACATTTTGACATTCAATTTAACCAATTTTACCCAACAAATCATCAGAGATATATCTTAGTTAGACAATTACTTTCCTAAAATAAAAACAATAAATAATAATAATAATAATAATAATAATAATAATAATAATAATAATAATAATAATAATAATAATAATAATAATAATAATAATAACTTTGATAAAACCTTTCAAACCTACTCCCCTTTCATGTCACGCTGCTATTGTAAAACGTGATTCACATAGCAATTATAATAATTAAAGTAGTATTTGTTAAAAACGATCAATCAACAAATCACTTTCCAAAAACTAAATGACACAAATAACGTTGTGATTTTTATTAGGGAATCAAGGGCGGAGCCAAAAATTTTTACTCGAGTGAGCACATTTTGATAATTTTTAAAAATTACATTACAAAATAGTTATTAAGGGGGCAAACTACAAAAAAAATCCAGGTATTTAAAAAATTTACACTATTTTTTTTTTCTTTGAGAGATTTGACCCCGAGACCCTCCCTATCTCCGCCCATTGAATGAATATATACATACCTTAAAATGGATTCCAATACCTTCTATTTTTTATAATTTTTTATTATTATTTTGTTTTATGACAAAAATACGAAACAAAAAATACGAAATAGAAAATATAAAGGTTGACAAGCTAAAAGCATCAAAAGACAAAAAAAATACGACAGAAAAACTGATAATATAAATATAAAGGTTGACAAGCTAAAAGCATCAAAAGACAAAAAAAATACGACAGAAAAACTGATAATATGAGGTAAACGGCGGGAAGGGGTTTGGATAACAACACACTTTTTATTAACCATCAACTAGGGCACGCTGTCTTTAAAATACAAAATTATGCACCAAGTTACCCCGCCATCCCAAAATTAATATCCCTTAACCATATGCACAATGCTTAAAAAAATCTAATGATGGTTGCTTTTTCTCTATGAAATGACACTTTAGCCCTTATTCATTTCCACCGCTTAACATTTAAGTCTGTGACGTATTTCTAGTGAAGGCAATATAAAAATTTACATACAATGTACCCATCTATTTATGAAAGACAATTATTTGGGGAAAACAAAAAAAGTAAGATTATAATTTTAAAACGGGAGGAGTATAACTTAGTCCCAAGCATGCAAATTTGAGTCAAATTTCAATACAAGCTAAGCTTAAAAATTTCGTTTAAGGGACACTAACGGGGGCACTCTATTGCCTTATGACCCCTAGCTCACTCCATCGGGCGGCTCGAACAGTCATGTATCCATTAGTCTCACATCTCAATATAGATGTGTAGGTTGTCATTTCCTTCTTAGCATCCAAGTATAGTTAACATAAGACTCGTGGTAATAAGGATATAGACGACGCGTCTTTATCCTCGATGGCACCCAAACGATCCATGGTCATTAAAAGACCTCCCCCTCCAAACGCATCTTCATCAGTCGAGCACAAGTCAGTCGTCTGAATGACCAACTTCTTTTTCTTTATTTTTTGTGCGTTGAAGTGTGTTGTGGGTATATTTGTGTTTAAGTTAGGTACGTTTAGTGTTGATTGTTGTTGTCTTATTAAACTATGTTGGTCGTGTATAAAAACGTGATTCACATAGCAATTAGAATAACTAAAGTGCATATAGTATTTGTTAAAAACGATCAATCAACAAATCACTTTCCAAAAAGTAAATGACACAAATCACGTTGTGATTTTTATTAGGGAATGAATATATACATACCCCAAAATGGATTCCAATACCTACTATTTTTTATAAATTTTTTATTATGTTGTATGACAAAAATATGAAACATAAAACACGAAATAGAAAATATAAAGGTTGTCAAACTAAAATTATTAAAAGACAAAAAAATACGACACAAAAACTGATAATATGAGGTAAACGACGGGAAGGGGTTTGGATAACAACACACTTTTTATTAACCATCAACTAGGGCACGCTGTCTTTAAAATACAAAATTATGCACGAAGTTACCCTGCCATCCCAAAATTAATATTCCCTAACCATATGCAGAATGCTTAAAAATATCTAATGATGGTTGCTTTTTCTCTATGAAATGACACTTTAGCCATTATTCATTTCCACTGCTTAACATTTAAGTTTGTGATGTAAATTTCTAGTGAAGGTAATATAAAAATTTACATACAATGTACCCATTTATTTATGGAAGACAATTATTTGGGGAAACCAAAAAATAAATATTATAATTTTGAGCAGGGAGGAGTATACTTTAGTCCCAAGCATGCAAATTTGAGTCAAATTTCAATACAAGCTAAGCTTAAAAATTTCGTTTAAGGGACACTAACGGGGGCACTCTATTGCCTTATGACCCTAGCTCACTCCATGGGGCGGCTCGAACAGTCATGTATCCATTAGTCTCACATCTCAATGTAGATGTGTAGGTTGTCATTTCCTTCTTAGCATCCAAGTATAGTTAACATAAGACTCGTGGTAATAAGGATAGAGATGACGCGTCTCTATCCTCGCTGGCACCCAAACGATCTGTGGTCCTTAAAAGACCTCCCCCTCATGACGCATCTTCATCAGTCGAGCACAAGTCGGTCATCTGAATGACCAACTTCTTTATTTTTTGTGTGTTGAAGTGTGTCGTGGGGTATATTTGTGTTTAAGTGAGGTATATTTGATGGTGATTGTTATTGTCTTATTAAACTATGTTGGTGGTGTACAAAAGCTAATGTGGCGCTGAGTTGACGGAATTGATGAAGGTCACTATTACCACCTGTCTAAGGATTTACAAAGTTTAAATCACGAGGAAATATGCTTTAGATCGACTTACATGTCAACCTCTTTTCATAATCTCTCGATGCGGATGGTGCTACATATGAGCTTTTCCGTTAGCAATTTCAAACTATATACTAAATGGTTGGCCGGCGTTAAAACAGAACATAGCCTGAATGTCTTTTCTTCATGTGCAGGGAACAATAGAACGTTGGGCATACACGAACATGAGTGTACGTTACTTTTACGATAAAGAAGATACCGCATGTTACTCGTTCGACATTTTTAGTAGTATTGAATGGCAAAAACAACTTACTGCGGAAACTTGTCAAGTTTTGATCATTAGGTAATACCATGCTCCTATTTTCATCATTACATCTTATTTCACCTCTCCTAATTAAATAAGCGAACTTCTTTTGTTAATAGATAATTATGGACCCAGTTGATCGTCTTTAACATATGAAACAAAGTTTAAAAGTTGTTTGTATAAGTTTTGTATGAAGTTGTGTTTAAATAAGAGATGACTTAATGCAAGACACATTCAGTTTATCACTTTATATTTTTAGTCATTTATCATTATTAAGTGATAAATTAATATGACTTTTTCCGAATTCAGTTTTTTCCATATTAGATCAATTAAGTCAAATTCAAACACTGCTATCATGTTATGACATGATTTAACAACAAACATTATTATGCCGCTTGGATTTAGCCATAGCGGTGATCATGACGTAAAGCACTTGCATGATGTAATCTGTACCATTTAAAACTCTCTGAGTTAAAATTTAAATTTGGTTCTTGGTATTGGCTATTGGCTAACTCATCTTTGTATTCGAACAATTATCAGCGGTGATCATGACATGGTTTTTCCATACGTTGGAGTTCAAAAATGGATAAAGTCTCTTGACGTCCCGATTGCAAGCCCTTGGAAACCATGGTTCCTTCGCTCCCAAGTTGGAGGGTAACCTTCGATTTCTAGTTTATGCTACTTCATTTTATATCAATAATACATAGTATATATGACTTATGTCGTTAAACACGGTTATTCAAAGTTGTTGTTCTGTTTAAAATTTCAGTTATCAAACGACATATGAACGGAATGGATACTCGTTGAAACATGCAACTATTAAGGTATGCATATGGCACTAGTAAGAAATAAGCACAAACAATGTATAAGAAAACAACAGATTGTTACGTGTTATTAACTTTCAAATAAGATATGAAGTCACGAATGTGGAAAATTGGTCCAATATGTATTCTCGTAAATCTCTCATATTTAGTTTCTTTTCGTAGGGTGCGGGTCACGTGGTGGTACTTACAAAGCCAGAAGAAGCCTTGTCCATGGTGAGCGAGTGGCTTGGGTCTCATACGTATTCGAGTGCCTCTTAAGCTAGTATGTTATGCAAGTGTGCATAAATACATATTGCAAGAAATCTAAGGAAAATTCTATAATTGGAAGGCAATCTAATTAGTCTTATGCGTTAGTCATTTCAATCATGTTCCTTTATAATTCAAGATTGTAGGCTTGTAGCTAATCGGAAGCCAATATTTGGCTCTCCGTGCATTCATAATCGCAGTTTATATCATGGTCTCTTCATAACTTTTGGCTTAAAAGAGTGTTAACACCTGTTTAATTGTTGATTTATATTGTGTCAAATCATGCACCAGTGTATCGAATTCATAAAACGGTTCAAGTGTATTATGGCGATATACTGGGAGTAACTTATAGACTTAGTTTAGTTGCTCACTTCTTACATATTTGCCATTCAAATTTTGAGAAATTGACGCATGATAAACTAAATTTATAATCTGGTACTGTAACCTAGTGACAAATATTGACAACAATAAAAAGTTAACGATGCATTTTTTTGCGGGTCAACTTTACACACTATGTTGGAATTTTTAGCCATATCATTTACATCTTGATATTTTGGGTATCCTTGTTTGTGAAAAGCAGGTCTTTTCACGCCGTGATTTTACAATGGATGAGGTAAATGTTGAATTTTATGAAGTTTTCATTATGATTAATCAAAAAAGTGAGTCTTTGTTTCAGATATACGTGGATTAACTGATGTATACTTTTTACCATTTCCATAACCTATCCCACGCTACCTCTAAAATGTGCAACTAATAAAATTTGTATGTGATACCTAATGTGACAACAACACGGTGACCGACAATTTACCCACTGAAAATAATCCGTAGGAAATTTCCCACAAATTATCGATAATTTACACACCAAATTGTAGACCAAATTTCAGTGGGAAATTAAAAGTAGATTTCCCACGGATATCCCACAATTTACACACCAATTTGTTGACCAATTTTTAGCGCAAATTTCTCACGGATGAGAGACAATATTCACACTAATTGTGTTGACCGACTTCTGTGGGAAATTTGTCGCAAATTTCACACATATTATTGACGGTCATAAGTCCGTGGCAATCTGTAGCTATATTAACCACGGATTTCACACAATTTTGTTTAATAAAAATAGAATTTAATTAGTCTGTGTGTAATTTGTTGAGTTTAAGATATATGATAACAAATAAAACCATATAGACATCAGAGAGTACACAGCGGAAGACTTAGAATCATAACAATAATTAATTAACTGAAAGATGCGTAACGTACCTCTTGCAATTGGTATATCTCTTCAATTCAAGAACCTAATTAGGGTTTATGTGGTTTAACGAATTGACCTTCACCGTTTTCAATTCAAACCAATTGATGTAACAATAGTGTGTTACACCACGCTTTTGTACACACGCATTATTAGCGATTCGATGCGAATGCTAGTTCTTGATCACAATAGAATAACCAAACACCTTTGTTATGCTCAAGGTCAATCGTAAATCCTTACAATGGGGATTCACTCGTCGACCAAGAACAAGAGGAAGAAAAGAAGAAGTTTGGCCTTCTAATGAAATCAAGTGTACCAAAGGATGAATACATGGGGATGTATTTATAGCCTTATGGTAGATGTCAAGATTACTATGGTTTTCGATGTGGGATTCCATAGTTTGGCCAAAAACAAGCCTAAAGAGGTTCCTAAAACCGCCTCTTGGCTTGTTAACTTTTCTTCATATCCCGTTGACATTTAACGACCGATAGTCACTTTTGATAAGTGCTTATCGCTCGTTTAGTCGTTTATTGTGAATTTAATAATTAAACATAATATTTTATATTAATTATTTAAACATCGAGTCTCATACGTAAAGTGTGCAATCCCGTGGTCTCGAGTTCGAATCCGGTCATACACATATTAAATATATCCATAAACCAACAGCTCCCACTCGGAGATATCTTAGTATGCGTAATGACATTGGTTAGCATCTAGCAACACGCCAATGACCCCAGAACAACTCGAGTATGGTTTCCTGGAAAAACCTTTTGATGATTCATCATCATACTTATCCTTTGTTTCTAATACCATGTTAATAAGAATATGGATCTCACTCATTTCTTGATTAACTATTCTGCTTCTCGCTTTATATGATTGATTAAGATTACCAATTCTTCGAACATATTCCGAAGACCTTGGGCATGGCCATGCAAACATCTTGACAACCCTACGAGGGGCCCAAGATATTATACTTCAAAATAAATTTGAAGGAAACAAATCCTGCTTTGACTACGACGTAATTCATAAATTTCGCAACACTTCGAAAACAACCCTTATAACTACCGATTCGATAGCGTTAGATTGCCTCACGAAATGCACTACATCCATGACATTTCTCCGTATCTCAAGTCGAGGATAAATATTCATCATGTGGTTGGGATAAGTCCTATACTCAATCCATTGAATATCATCCGAATCACCATGCTACGCATCAATATACTTTCAAGTATATTCTAACTAATACTCGATTTGTCTTAATTCAATATCATTCCCATGTTATTGATCGACAACGGACTATTTAGAATAACTTAAGTTATTCAAAGATTTAAACATGCAAATACATGACACAATATTATAAATGACATTAAACGTATAAAATACTTTAATTCATTATAAATAATAATTGTTTAACATCCTTTATCCAAATACTAAATAGATCAATGCATGATAATTCTTAGTTAATGAATTTTGCCTCAAGTCATGATAATCATACTTGTTGACATGGCATAATTTCAACTAACTTTGATCTATAGGAATTTTGAGAATACTTATTTCAAGAATTCAATAAGTGAATTTCTTGTATGTTTTTACACATATCTTGATATTGTCATAACATTCCACAAGGTGCGTGATAACCTGAACCACCCTTTTATGACAATCATCTTTCAAAACTTTAAAGTTTAACGCATTCTTTATTTTTTAATGTATAATGCAACTATGCTCTTAGTTGAGCATAACTAGTCAACATGGTCATTATCAAGGATACCATGACTAGAATTGAGTGTCATCTCAATTATACCAGCATCATTGTGTACAACAATATGCTCTTTAAACATCCGTAAACTTTGAATATTATTTGTTTGGTGCCATTCAAACTTCAAATTTGTTGAATATAACAATTACATAACAATTGTTGTATAGAATCTGGGAGCAACTCCAGGATGAGGAATACAACTCTAAATCCAAACATAAATATTACAATGTTGTTAAATCATCTTGTAATCAAATATGATACAACAACCTTATACACAACATGATGTACAAAATGAATCTTCAAGTTAGACTTTAAGATCTCATTCATATTCTATCTCGTCAAAGATATGTATTCATCATATTCTATTAGACTCATTTATTTACCGCATATATTTATAACAATAAATATATATTCCAAGGTTGTATGCATTATTTCTAAATCTTACAAATGAAGTTTCATTCCCAACTAAAATTTAATTTAGGTGGAATGTAGTTGCCCATACAACATATAAGATTTAAGAATAATACCCCCACTAGATTTCAGAAATACTCATGAGCTATCTCATTTTAATTATTAAATCAAAACTTGAATTTAATATTAAACATAAGAGTCATTTCCTAGATGCATGCATATATCCATTCATGGATTCTTGCAGTTTGTACATATTCAAAGATTATTTGAATTCATGAAACTACTTTGTATTACTTGTCGTCCTCGCAAAAGTAATTCCACGACACAGAGTTTAGATATTCATTGTCAAAATTTCATATCAATGAAACTAAGTATGACAATTATAATCTTTATACTTCTATTTAATGTATCTAGGAAAGAATATTCAATCATAGTTAATTGCTTAATTATGATTAATATTATTATCACTAGACATGCATTAAATATGTGTACAATATTGTCCATATGATTTCTACACAAAGATTTAAACCACTAGGGTTTCCATCCTTTGAAGAAACTCATTTTCATTAAGATAAATCAAGTTTCTAAAGTTGATTATCTTTATGGGCAGCATCTCAACATTCATAGTATGATTGATTTACCACAATTCAACATTTGGTAAATTTATCATTATGATTAACAGCTTACCATAATCACAGAACTCATATTCCTCAAAGATATTAAATATCCGAGATATCCTTACGGATCTATGAATGATAATTCCATCATATTGAGGTCTATCATTTACATGTTTAGCCTCATCATGATATTTGCTAGTGCATTTTAGAAGATTATGTATTTTGTAATTTAATTTTCAAGATCTAAACAAAACTCCCACTTGCCTTTAACAATTTAAATATTACCTTTAAATAGTTTAGCAAGTAGAGCAACAATACATTGTTCTCTTTTGGATATTACAAAAACATTTACGCTTCGACATTGGTTTGTTACAACCCACTTTACAAGTAGTTTAACAAATTGAACTTCATTATAAGACTTAATGTGATTCATCACATTCCATAAAAAATGGTGTCTTATTAATCTTCTAGGTTGGAGTCTTATTGAGTATATTCAATCTATACTCAATCTACTAACCTTGATAACTTTGGAAGAAACTATAGTTATCTTGAATCAAACAATGCCAATAAATTTTGATTCTTCTAACTGAACATACCATAAAACTATGGTATTTCCTTAGAATTAATATTGTAAGAAAATCTAACAATATTTAAGATAATCATCTACTCTTTGGCTTACCTATTTACCAACCAAGTAAAACTTAATGGTATAATAGAATTACCAAGCCAATTGCATGTATTATAACACAAATACTCTTTGACTAGTCAAAAGACATAACAGTTATAATCCCACTATACATTATAAGTCATTGATCAACTCATTGACTTCATGCATATGTCTTAAAACATAGCAAGTTAACGTCTTACTTTATATGTAAGTCTTGTATTAAAGGACTTCATGTTTGTGAGTCTACAAAGACATCATAAACATGTATAATTAAAATAATTATGAACACCACCTCGGGTTTCAATCAATAATTTCAAGTTAATATTTACTACATATATTTAAGTCATTCAACGAATACTTAAAATTAAAGTAGTATTAGATTACTTCATTTAATTATGTCATTTTATGAAATGTTCAACGTAAGAAACTGCAAAATCATCCATGCTCGTTCTCACGACACGTGGATATTTTACCTTGAGCTACAATCTAGTTCACGTTCTCACGTAACATTAATTGTAATTACAAGTGTTTCTTAAATATTGAATGACATAAATATTTAAAGTAGTCTTTGTTATCATCTTGACACATGTTGTTAATGGGGCAATCATACACATTTAAATGTACTAGACGAGTACCGCGCCTAGCGGCGCCGATGTCTAGTTTTACTAAAGTTCCGACGACACATAAGTTTCTTTCAACAAAGCTGTATTTGTAGCATTAGAGAATTGTTTTCGAATAACTACAATTACGATGCGTGGTTGCATAGCAAGATAAATATATAGTTTTAAAAAATTATGTGAGTCGATCTAAATAATAGTATATTTTCTAATAGGATTGTTTTAAGTTATTAAGATTTTAGTAATAATAGATTCAAGCATTACAAAAGCAACGGTATTATGTAGTTGGCAATATTATATTGTAGTTTAGAGGTATAAACAACATGTGACCGCTTTTTCTTGTTTTGTCGATAAGTGATAACTATTTTTTTACATGTGTAGCGTTTATCATTTGGTGTGTGGCTTTTAAAATTGTAACTTTGCAAATTGGATATCACCATATAAGATTATTTTGTACTATCAATTTGTATAGATATTTATGCATTGTTCAAAGCTATTTGTTTGAGGTACAAATAATTATCGCTAAAGATAACAATACTATTTATTTTTTGTGATTTTAATAAACTTGCATAACATTATTGATACACTGGACAAAGGGCTATACAATATATATTAACTTTTAAACGACGATTCATATATGTGCTGCATGGCTGTCGTCAGCTCGTGTCGTGAGATGTTTGGTCAAGTCCTATAACGAAATGGTGCAAGAGCAACATTTTTTAAAATAAATTACATGTGTCAAAGCAAAATAAACCAAAAACTACAATTACTTGGTCTCTCATTTAAAAAAAATTGTCACGGGTTCCACAACTACTTCATCATTTCTCATACAATTACTTGGTCTCTCATTTAAAAAAAATTGTCACGGGTCAGCCCGCCGGGTTTGAAGCGTCCCGAGTCAACCCGGTATCGGTTTCAACGGGTCAACCCGGTATCGGTTTCAATTGATTGTTTTTAATTTGGTAGATGTGCTTTTAATTGGGTGTACAATGTGAATAAATTATTGTACTTTTAAGTAACGGGGTGTTTTAATAAGAGTATTAATTATATTATTTATTTCTCTCTCCATTGACCATGTTTTCAACATTCAACTTTCAACATTTTTCACTTTTTCCACTTTGACCATTTTTCCATTTTATATAGTATATAGATATAGATAATGGGGTGTTTTAATAAGAGTATTAATTACGGAGTATATTATTTATTTCTCTCTCCATTGACCATGTTTTCAACATTCAACTTTCAACATTTTTCACTTTTTCCACTTTGACCATTTTTCCATTTTATATAGTATAGATAATTCCTATTAGAACGTTACTCTCTTATCTTGCGGTCAAGAGAATCCATTTAAATCATATTTATATGTGTTGTACCTTGCACACAATAAATATTTCTCCCACTTGTGCATGGAACAACATCATGTAGCAGATAAACAACACGACAAACGTTTGTTTATTTGATTAATATGATTTGTGTCATAGATATAACAAGTAGATGTAGGACTATATTGTTTAGTAAGGAAACGCACATGACTATCCTTAAAACATAAGTGTCTACAATTGGAAAGTAATTATCTTTGAAGATAATGCAGGTTACTACACAGAAACAAAGCTTGTAGCTCCCATCGAATTAGAAATCATTATAACAACTTCTTATTCAAGAATGCAACACAAATGCTCCCACTGAATTTGACAACATTGTAAGTGTTTCATAACCAAGAAAACAACTTACTTGCTTTTTACTTTCCTACACCTTTAAAGAACCATAGGTAATCATTACTAAGGTACTAAAAGGTGTATTCTACTCTATGAATGATGGGTTATCCATCAACGTTATTAACTTGAAAAATTGGGTATGCAATTTCTTCCTTAACAGGCCTACCATCCCCATACTGGTATGTAGCACCTTTAAAGGTTAAAGCAAAACAACTAGATAAATTAAGCTAGTTTGCCTTTTACTAATTTTCGCGGTAATTAGTATAGTTTCTAATTTAGTAACTCATATACATGTTTTCCATTTAACCAACATTCATGTTTGTTACAAAAGGATTCATTCACCAAATGAGGGTAATGAAATCTTTATGGAAAATAAGATGTGCAATTCATTGCTATGAGTTACATTAGAATTTAGACAATTCAAATGTTCCTATTATTACCTTTCTCATTCATGAAAAGGAATATGATTGAGTCTCATTCTTCTCCAATGGAAAAGAGACTTTGTTTATCTTTTCGGTAAATTTATTCTCGATCAAACATTTGTTTGACAAAGAATGGATCAATTTACTAATAAAAGACTAAACCACGTTTACGGTTAAATGTTGCATTAATACATTCAAAAGAATTACAAAATTCAATTTTAGTATTTTGATAATTAACCTTTTCAAGAAAACTAAATATCCATGGTTCATAAACATATAACCATTTAATTTTCACTGAAAACTAGGATCCAAATTGACATAGTTTCATCACATCAGTTGATCTGCTAGTAATAAAATTATTCAAAATGGTACGAGTCGAGCCTCAATTGCCAATTTTCAAATTGCAATTCCTAGATTTATGGGATTTACATTTAGCCAATTTCAATTGCCATGTAAACATGTTTTCTCCCATCTTATGCCTTGAGTTGCGGCTCACTACAAAACTCAATTGTTGTCCAACTTAAGAAACGCAAAATCTTCCATGCCCGTTCTCAGGACACGTGGATATTTTACCCTTTGATTACGATCTAAATCACGTTCTCACGCAAATAAAAGGTAATCTCAGGTTTTTCCGTTTCATTGGATGGCATATAACTTAAATTAAAGGGTAATAATTTTGATGTCAAATCAAATATGTACAAAGATGTCATGCATTCATCTTCGTATCATAGGTTTTATTAAAACATTTATATCCTTGTATTAATGTTTAAGCTTTTCATCATCAAACTTTAATCGATGTATTGGATAACCAATTAAAGAATTATCTTTAATTACCACTATATCCTACTACTGCATGAGTCAAAAGACCCAAGTTATTCGGATAATTACCACAAAAGTGGCGCGTAGAATTTAAAGTAAATTCACCCTTAAGATTTTATGCACATATATAGGAATACTTGGTAGCTCCATTAAGACGCACAAACGAGCGGAGAATTAGGTCAGCGCGAAGCATATTACATACCCTCATCTTTAAGGTCACAATTTAATGCGTACCAACCTTATACCCATCACACAGTTTGTCATTAATGGGCGAGCCGTTCTAACTATTTTGTGCAAAAAATCAATCAATTAAACGATTATGATTACTATGCTTAAAAATACATGTTTCACCATTGTTAAGGTCAGTTTATTTTTCTTATAAAATACCCTTGTTACACATAACAAACAAACAAGTATTTAAAAAATAAACATATAAACAATGAATGCATAATATAAGTCATGCATATCAAATAGCCACATGCAAACCTTTTGATAAATCCTATTAATAATCAATTCTAGATCTGTCAATATGTATATATTTAATTAAGACTTTCACCCATTTTCAGCTATGTACAAGGTGAGCCACATGCATCGATTCATCGATTGCGTAAGTCAAAATTAAAACATATACCACATAACACATAATTGATTAAATAATAAAGATTGAGGTCTTCCCATTTTAGATCTATCAAAAATTATCAGATATCACTTAACCAAGTAAAACATACAATAAAGCGATCCATGACAAAACATGCATGTATTTATCATGGATATAAATCACACTTAACAATTAATGCAATTAAACGAGTTACTTAATACACATAAAATTGCATGCAACCTAGGGTTTCTAATCCAATTAAAACTTAGGTTTACAAAACCCTAATTAGGGCACCAAAAAACGCCCCCCCAAAAAAAATTAGGGTTTAGATTTTGCAAACCCTAGATCTACGCATACAATTAATAACACAATCATGTTTATTTATTTTATGTGTTTCAGTAATTAATTACTTGTTATACAAGGCTCGTGATGCCACTGTTGAGTTTAAGATATATGATAACAAATAAAACCATATAGACATCACAGAGTACATAGCGGAAGACTTAGAATCATAACAATAATTAATTAACGAAAGATGCGTAACGACCTCTTGCAATTGGTAGATCTCTTCAATTCAAGAACCCTAATTAGGGTTTATGTGGTTTAACGAATTGACCTTACCGTTTTCAATTCAAACCAATTGATGTAACAATAGTGTGTTACACCACGTTTTTGTACACACGCATTATTAGCGATTCGATGCGAATGCTAGTTCTTGATCACAATAGAATAACCAAACACCTTTGTTATGCTCAAGGTCACCGAAATCCCTTACAATGGGATTCACTCGTCGACCAAGAACAAGAGGAAGAAAAGAAGAAGTTTGGCCTTCTAATGAAATCAAGTGTACCAAAGGATGAATACATGGGGATGTATTTATAGCCTTATAGTAGATGTCAAGATTACTATGGTTTCGATGTGGGATTCCATAGTTTCGGCTAAAACAAGCCCAAAGAGGGTTCCTAAAACCATCTCTTGGCTTGTTAACTTTTCTTCATATCCGTTGACATTTAACGACCAATAGTCACTTTCGATAAGTGCTTATCGCCGTTTAGTCGTTTATTGTGAATTTAATAATTAAACATAATATTTTATATTAATTATTTAAACATCGAGTCTCATACGTAAAGTGTGCAATCCCGTGGTCTCGAGTTCGAATCCGGTCATACACATATTAAATATATCCATAAACCAACATAATTTGTGGATAATTACCCACTCATTAGCCACAAAACGAATATTATTTTATAATTACAAAATCTTATATCACAATCTACCTTAATATGCTTTATTAGTTTCAATTATAAGTGTCTTCGGATTTATTTAACTATTTGTTTGTGCGTCACAAATGTATATGTATATATGTATAACATGTTTGTGTAGACATATGTGTTATGAATCATTGTGTATCTATTCACGAATGTACATGCGAATTGTAAGTTGATTTTAGCCTTCATTTCACTTTTGCATGTTTGTATATAAGAACGTGTACATTTGTGAATGTGTAACTATGTCAAAAACGTAATAGATGATTATGTTCGTGGGAAATCCGTCCGTACTTTCCCACAAATTACCCATCGATTTGATAAATTTGTGGGAAATTTGTGGGTAGTTACTCACAGATTTCCCACAAAATATATCGTTTTTGTGTTTCTATATACTCAAACATTTTCACATTACTATATATGTGTTTTTATGTGTTTGTAATTTTATATTGTACGTGTTTGCTTACTAGTTTAGCTATTTGAGCATATCACAAGAATATGTGTCTATATGTATAACTTATTTTTGAAAACATGTGACATATGAACCATTGTGTATGTAGTATAGCTACATATGTGTTTATTCCCACATTATTTATCTTTATATACTTTATTAGTTTCAATTATATGTGTCTTCGTATTTATTTAGCTATTTGTTTGTGCGTCACAAGTGTATATGTATATATGTGTAACATGTTTGTGCAAACATGTGCTTTATAAACCATTGTATACCTATTAACGCATATACATACGTATTGTAAGTTGATTTTAGCCTTCATTGCACTTTTGCATGTCTGTATATAAGAACGTGTACATTTGTGAATTTGTAAGTATGTCAAAAACATAATAGATGATTATGTTCGTGGGAAATCCGTCGGTTCTTTCTCACAAATTACCCACTAATTTGATAATTTATGGGAAATTTGTGGGTAGTTAGTCACGGATTTCCTGCAAAAGATATCGTTTTTGTGTTTCTATATACTTAAACATTTTAACATTACTATCTATGTGTTTTATGTGTTTGTAGTTTCATATTGTATGTGTTTGCTTACTAGTGTAGCTATTTGAGTACATCACAAGAATCTATACTTACTATTATTTCTAAACTATTATTTAACGGTTTTAATTTAACCCCGTGAGTTCACGACTAATAATGGGTAAAAACTAATTTCTAAATAATCAGAGTAGTTTTAGGTAGGAAATAAGCTAATAAATATAAGCACTTTAATTGAGACTTTTTGAAAACAAGTATGATTTGAATCATAAGTTGATTTAAACACCCTCTTCATTATCAGTATAATGTTTTCAATATGGAATAAATGTAAACCAGTAGAGAAACAACTTTAAAAAATAATAATAAGTAAAAGCAACCTATAAGAACAAAAAATCATCAAGTAAACTAAAAAGACCAACTAAACAAAATTAATAGTGTTGCAAAACTTGGCTTTAAGATGCATGATGCAAGTTGTGAAAGAAGGATTATATTGGGTGGTCGATTGTACGTGAAAATCGATCAAAGACTTCAATACATGTACCGCTTATTACGTCAACACCATAGTTAAAAGTGGTAATCAAAAGTATCGTTTGTTCATATTACTTTTATTATTTTTAAGTCGATAGCGGAACACATGGAAGGACTCACATATGTATAAACAAAAATTAACCTTTTCTATGTCGGGGTTTAACAATGGTTTTACCATCTCCATCCTGTTCACAATTTCATTTAGCAATGGTTTCTCATGTTTTGACATTTGTTTTCTAAAGGTATATCATTTCCTCTATACCTCTGTATTTTAAAAACCCACTCAGATACATATTAACTACTAAGAATATGTTTTCAATGCAATTCGGCCAATTTATGCAGAAGCTTCGATGGTAGGCTTGAGATGAAAAACGGTTCGGTTCACGAGTTTAACCATATAACATGCTATAAAAGGTAAAATGTATTTTTAGTATATTAAATAACATTGAATAGATTAAAGTCATATTAAAACTATTCCTCACAACAATTATGTTCAAATAAACATTTATAACAAATTAACAAAAATATTTGTTCATTTTATAACTTACAATTACATTAAATGTTTAGCATTAATATTTTTATTCATACTTCTAACATGTAATTTTTTACGAATGTCACAAATCGATCTCTTATATAAACACCGCTAATGGTTTCTTAAGGACCCGTGAATTTCACGGTCAATAAACTAGTATGTGTTATATGTATAACTTATTCTTCACACCCTTAGTACTCGTATCTCTTCACTTTTGGAATTTAAATTTGGTTTCGGTTCGGTTCAATCTAATTTAAACTATGTTCAATTCGATTTGTGATTTTACCAAAAAAATAGCCGAATGAAATAATTTAAACAACCCGATAATCGAACCAATAAAATAAGCATCCTAAAATAATACACTCTTTTCTAAAACTAATATGTTGTATATAAAACTTGGCCCACTCAAGCCCACTTGTATTACTCTTAATAAACATAACCCTAAACCTAAATCATTTCACTTTCCTAGCCACCACTTTCATTTCACACAACCTCCAAAAAAACATCCACAAACCTTATCTCATTATGCTAAATGCGAATCACAAGCACAAATCAAAAACTATTATTTTTTTTTCACTTACACAAAAGATAATCCACAAAACCTTCTTTGTTTCTTGATAACAAACTCACATAAAAAAAATCAAACCGAAATCGCCTTTTTGCTTGTCTACTTTGGTACCGAAACTCAAAACACACATTAGTTTTTGTTTCGGGTTTTATATACGTCACTGGTAAGTTTTTGTGTCATTTTAGTTTACAAGGTTTTTTCAAGTGTTTTTGTTTGCTTATTATTCTTCTTTTTAATTGTAGATCTTGTAATATTTTTTGTAGATCTTGTGTGCTAATTTATGCTTATTTGCTTATTATTGTGTGCTTATTATTCTTTTTTTTTCTTCTCAAGTTTTGGGTTTTTTTTATTGTAGATCTGGTGCGCTACTTTGGGCTACTCGAAGTAGCCCCGGGGAATCCGTTGTACAATAGTTTGGAAGCAGAAAAGAGTTTTTGAGTCAACGGCAAATAAACGGTTCAAGGAAAAGATAGAAGATTTTGAATAGATGTAGTGTTTTCTTAGATTTACCTATAACAATCCATTAAACGATTTATGTGTTTCGTTGGATATTAGTGTGGAAAACTAGAAGGGGGGGTTGAATAGTTTTGCCGATTTTAAGTTGATTTCAAAAACTTTAGATCCGATATTATGTGAAATCTTATGGATGTTGAGAACGTATAGATCTAATGATAATGCAAGCAAATAAATAAAGTTAAGGGATAGAAATGACACAACCGATTTATAGTGGTTCGGCTACAAGGACACCTTCCTTGCCTACTCCACTCCCCGAGTCACCTACTCGAGAGTTCAAGCACTATGTCAACAAACTCCTTCACTTGGCGGAGAAGCCTTCACAACGTTGCTTACACTTTTTCGGTACAAAGCTAGATACCGAGTCCGTAGCACGGTGGACCAAACCAACACAACTATTACACAACAAATATGTGAAATATCAAATACAAGATCTTCGCTATGAAATCTTGCGGAGAGACAAATCAATCAAGGACCCCTTGCTTGGATGACTTGTAGAATGCTCGTGATCTCTCCTTAGAAAGGACCTATATGAGGATCACAAAGAGAAAGAAAGAAGAACAACTCTCTAGATCAAGTGATCTATATGTTAGAAGAGAATGAGAGTGTATGAGAGATTTAGCAAAAGAGGGTGAGTTAGAATGAAGAAATGACTCTCATTTATAGGCAAAATTATTCATCGTTCCTCGGATCCCACGGATCCTTCCACTGGGATCCGTCTAGTGTAAACCTAGGGATCCGTGGAACGCTCCTCTTGCCCATGGGTATTTTGGTTATGGGTTGGTCCATGGGTTTTCTTTAGATTCAATGTATCTAAGTATACATTGTATCTAGTCTTCTTGGGTATGGGTTAAGATCCATGGGTTATGGTCCATGGGTTATGGTTTTACCCATCCTAATAAACTATTACAACAAATGCTTAATTACTACATTTTTATTTAAATGACTATATGTAAATGCTTTACAAAAATAACATGTATCCTTATAATTATACTTAAGACAACATTATATTTGTTATCAACAAAACACAAAGAGATCGTAAAATATTAATAAACGTTTTACGGTTTATTTGTATTAACAATCTCCCCTTTTGTTGATGACAAAACATAATGTTATGATGAGTAAAACTTAAGAATAGATGTAAGTTTTGAAAGCCCTAAGTTTTACTTCTTCTCCCTTTTGTCGAAACAAAAGTTAACCCTGGAGGAAAAAGTAGTCCACGTATTTCTTACTCCCCTTGACGGTAGCTCCCCTAGATTGGGCGTCAAGTGAAGAAAAATAAAATCCTACAAGAAGAAAGGTTAGTAACATGCTTAAATAATCTTGTGATTATCGAGAATCAAGATTGGGAGCCAAGGTATGTAAACAAGGCCTTGTAATAAAACAACAAATTGTAGTGGTATTTATGCCACTTACAAGCATGTAAAAAATAAGAACAAGACTTGTTCTTGAAAATGACTTCAAAAAGAAAAAAAATAATACTAAAAGTGAAAAATAGTAGTAGTGATTCCTTCCATGCTTGCATAAGGTTATGGATGGAGGGTTTGATGAGTAATGGTATTGATGCGATCAAGGATGAACTTGAGTATGAAACGCATTTCTTCCCTAACTTCTATTGCAATTTCCCTAGTGGATTGGCAACGTTCACAATGTAAATGATGTGGGTAATGAGTGCGGAATTTTTCCGGGTTGTTTTGATTGGAGTTATGCGGAAGTTGTGGTGGAAAAATAGGAAAATATGGATCAATATCCGGAATGTTTGTAGATGGTGGTGGAAAAGAACCTAGATGTTTTTGTAATGTGATGGGAGCTAATGGTGGTGATGTTTCAAGATCTTGAAATATAGTATTTGGAGATGTGGGGGTGATGAAAAGACTAATTCTTTTTCTTTAGATTGGTTAGATCTTGTTGGAGTCTTAAGGAGTTCCAAAAGAGTGACTTTAGGTGATGAATTTGGTGTACTTGTTGGTGATGAGGGAGGTGCTATAAAGGAAGCATCTTGTGGTGAGTTGTTTGTTGAGGAAGAACCATTTGAGGTTGGTTTTGCTAAGCAACAAGATCGGATACTAATCCGTGCGGATATCCTAGAGTTTGATTGTGGTATTTTGGATGGTGGTAGTACAAAGGTTTGGGTATCATGAAGATGATTGTTTGTACTAGGTGATTCATCTAAAGGGTTTGTGGATGACATGGTGTATTGTGTTTGTGAGGATGAGATGGATTATGCAAGCATTTTGGGAGTTCTATATATAGAAAACAAAGCATTGTAATGAATGCTTGACCCAAATGTGGATTAAAATCTAATGATTAGATATGAATTTAAGGCATGTGATCATGAGAACACAAGCATTAAAGAGCATACTCCAAAAAATAGAACAAATGTGGATTTTCATCCAAAGTGAGAAAAATAAAAGGTAAAAAGCGACACATCTCACGGATCCCACGGATCCTTCCTTGAGGATCCGTCCGACATGAAAGCGGGATCCGTGGTCTCTGTGATTCAGCAAGACAAAATTTTCCTTTTGGAAACATTTTTACCTAGTGTGTGCCTATATGCAAACTATTTGGAGTTTCGGTTATCTTGACCCCTAAAAAGAAATAGAAAATAAACTAGAAGTATAAAACATCCTATTGAGATAACCCGAAAACACATATTTAGTACATGAGTACGTAATTTTGTGTTATCAATGCTCTTAATTCATTGTTGCTTAAATGAATGTACCCGTAAACACATATTAGTTATGTGTCCCCTTTAGCATTCAAAAGACACGAGATGCAATGAAACGGGTTTTATTTTGTATTAATAATGAAAAGCGATTTGTCCTAGACGTGAGAAATTGCTTTTGTGAAATTGATACGGAAGGTATCATTCTTTAGAAAACATTGTGAAAGTAGGTTTTCTTTGAAAATGTGTATATAAAAATAAGAAATCTATAAGTGGAAAACTCATCTTGGGTTTTGAAAATTCCGTATTGTTTGTGAGTTGTGCGTGAAATAGAGATCCTAGACTCGAAAAGAAGAAGGCTAGTGTTTACATACCTTGTAGAGTCAAATAAGTTACGACGTTTGTTCCATTAGACCAAGACCAAGGCAAGTAGGTTGAATTGTTCCCGTTTCAACGGTTTGGTGAGGACGTCGGCTATGTTGTCTTCGGATGCTACCTTCTCAATAGAAATGTTCCCTTTTGAACATTGTCTCTTAAAGTGGTGACGAATCTCTATATGTTTAGTGCGAGAATGCAATACCGATTCTTGCTTAAGTCGATGGCACCTTTGTTGTCACATAGGATGGCTATGTCGCTTAGATGAATGTCGTAGTCTACTAACGCTTGTTTCATCCATAGTGCTTGTTGGCATGCTTTGCGGCGGAGACGACTCGCTTCGGTTGTTGATATTGCTAGTGCCGTTTGTTTCTTAGAAAACCAAGACATTAAACAACATCCCATGAAAGTACACACCCCACTTGTACTTTTCTATCAACGTAATTACCGCATGGTCGAATCTGCATATACAATTGTTTCTACTCCGTGCCCTTAGGATACCATAATCCTAGTTGTGTTGTTCCTTAATGTATCTAAATATTCTATTTACGGCTTCTAGATGTGATGTTTTGGGGTCTTATTGAAACCTAGCACATAAGCAAACACTAAACATGATATCCGCCTACTTGTCGTGAGGTAGAAGACTACCTATCATGCCTCGATATTTAGTATTATCTACGGATTCGCCGTCTTCATCTTTTGTGAGTTTAGTGTCGGATGACATTGGTGTCCTAATTGGTTTCACTCTTCTAGACCAAATTTCTTTAACATCTCCTTTATGTATTTAGATTGATTGAAGAAGATACCATCTTCTACTTGTTTAATTTGTAGACCTAGAAAGAAACTAAGTTCTCCCATCATACTCATCTCGAACTCGTCATGCATGATTTTAGAAATCATCACACATGTCTTGACAAGTGGATCCGAATATAATATCATCTACGATATATTTGTACTATGATTATGTGTGACTCTCTTTCTTAGTAAAAGTGTGTTGTCAACTAACCCCATGGTATAGTTGTGTTTAATTAAAATGACTTGAGTCTATCATACCAAGCTTTTGGAGCTTGTTTAAGACCATAAAGGGCTTTCTTTAATTTATATACATGTTTGGGTTTTCAAAATCGATGAAGCCTTGAGGTTGAGCTACATATACTTTTTCATTAATGAAACCATTTAGAAAAGCACTTTTGACATCCATTTGATAAAGTTTTAGATCATTAGCACAAGCATACGCAAGAAGTATTCTTATAGACTCTAATCTAGCCACGGGGCATAGGTCTCATCAAAGTCTATTCCTTCTTGTTGGTTATACCCTTGGGCAACGAGTCTAGCCTTGTTCCTAGACACTACTCCGTTTGCATCTAATTTGTTTTATAAACCCATTTTGTTCCTATTATGGTTTGATTACTAGGTGGAGGACAAGTGTCCAAACATCATTAGAAACGAATTGATTTAGTTCTTCTTGCATAGCCATTACCCAACTTTCATCTTTTATGGCTTCTTGTGTGTTTTAGGTTCTATGGTTGAAACGAAACAAAACAAGCTACTTTGGTTTTGAACTTGAGACCTTAATGTTCGTTCGTTTAGCTTTCCTATGACCTTATCTACGGGGTGATCTTTGGACTCTTTAATGTTTATGATTTCACCATTTAGAGGTTCTTCTTCTTCATTTATCTTTTTCTTTATTACTATAGCTTTTTCTATGATCTCGTCATCGACAAGAGGTGGAGAGGGTTTGTGTAGGATCGTGAATATTATGTTGTTTGATGATTCGGGAGGTCTAGGACAATGATTAAATAAGAAAGCCATTAGAGAGATGAAGAGAGTAGAGAGGAGGTTCTTGAAAGAGAGTTGCTTAATAAAAGAAAGGTTAGATACAAAGAAGCCACACCCCTTCCAAGGATGGAAGGGGTATTTATAGTTACAACTAATACGTCCTCCTATCGGACTGTGGATCAGGCATACAGTGGGTAAAGACCCGTCCTTCCTCCACGGTGTTACACTAAACTATATTACGCTACAAACTAACTAATAAGCTACTAAATAACGTAAATAACGACAAGTCTACGAGCTAACTTATGCTAGATAATAGTTGGGGTGACCGACACTTTAACATGGAATTTTCTAATTCCTAACAGTTTGGGTGGACTTTCATCAAATTTTATGTTTAATGGCTCTTCTACCTTCATTGTTTCTTTGTTTAATATGACGTAAGCTTTGCTATTTGGCGAGTAACCTAGAAAGATACCTTCGGTTGATTTAGGATCAAATTTTGTAAGATAATCTTTAGTGTTAAGAATAAAATATTTGCTTCCAAAGACTCTAAAGTGATTTAACGTAGGCTTTTTGCCTCGAGTAACTCATATGGAGTTTTCCTAAGATTGGTCTAATTAAGACTCGATTGAGTATGTACGTTGAAGTATCAACGACATTACACCAAAATTTTTGAGGTATGGATTGTTCATTAAGCATGGTTCGACTCATTTCTTGAAGGGTTCTATTCTTTCTTTCTACTACCCCATTCGATTGTGGAGTCGTGGAGCCGAAGTTGTGAGTAATACCATTAGCGTCACAAAAGGCTCCAAATTGCACTTCATTATCGAATTCCCTACCATGATCCGTCCTAATGGACACTATAGGACTTCCTAGTTGTCTTTGGATCTTTTGCTTAGTATTTCAAAATAATTAAAGGTTTCCGTTTGTTCTTTAAAATTTTTGTCCATGTATACCTAGAGTAGTCATCCACTATTTCCAAAGTGTAGTAGTTGCCTCCATAACTTTGGATAGCGGATGGACCAAATAAAATCATATGTAGTAATTCTAGACATCTAGTTGTGGACACCATGTTTTTAGCTTTATGACTCGAATGAGCTTGTTTTCCTACATTACAAGCATCACAAAATGATGTTCATATTTTAACTTAGGTAGATCTCTTACTATATCTTTGGATGATAGCGATTGAAGAAGTCGCATGTTGGCGTGACCCAATCTTCGATGCCATAAGGTCAAGTATCATCCATAGAGGTAAGACATAGTTTGTCTTTAGGTTCATTACCGATTTTAATGACATAGATTCCATGTTTCCTAATTCCTCTTCCTATAGTTATGCCATTTTAAGTATCTTACTACAGTTTGATAAAAAGTACATTGCACTTTTATCACATATTTGTCCTATACTTAAGAGGTTAAAGTTTAGGTTTTCTACGTGACACACATCGTTAATGGTTAGAGGTTTGTTAGAAATCGTACCTTTACCAATGATTCTACTTTTGCTATTTCCAAACACCACATTACCTCCATTTACGGATTAATATGTGGAGAATAGATCTATTGCCGGTCATGTGCCTCGTGCACCCGCTATCCTTGACCCATTCATCGTGGTCTAGATCGACCTTTAAGCACACCTAAAACAATAATAAACTCAAAGTTTGGTCCCCATTTGTTCATGGGTCCATTAGTGTTAAACATTCCATTCATGTTGGTCATGTATGGATAAGATGAATATGCATTCCATGGAGCAAAGTTTTGAAAGGAAAAGCTTTTGCATATTTGGGTTCCATCCCATTTGATGGTTACTTCTTGGATAAACATTATTAGGTCTCCTAAATGAATTAGGTTTTGAAAAGATGGAGCTTTGTTTCTTGCAAAAGTAGGATTATATTTTGGAGGTGGTTGTCTAGTGGTGGCGTGAGTTGGTTTCTTCCTATTAATGATAACAAAATCGGTTCTAGATGACGACGCTTCGTTATTACTCATCTTTTGTTACAACAGATCCACGGATCCCTGCTCGCACACTAGCCGGTTCCCTTTTAGGGGATCCGTGGGATCCGCCACAACAAAGGGTGGTTTTTCTAGTGCCTTAACAAATTTTGTTTCTTTACTTTCACTAGTTGATGGATCAAGTTGTTGAATACCTAAGCCTTTTAGGTTGTTACCGGTTTTAACACCATCTAGTATTGTATCTAAGGTGTTCATACTCATTCTAGCAAGTTTAGAATCTAGATGATCAACTAGTGTTTGAAGTTGAACGCAAAGTTCACATTCACCACTTGCTATTTTACCTTTTTCTAAACGTTTTAGTTTTGCTTTTAATTCTTTAACTTCTTTATCTAAACGTTGGTTTTGACTCTTCAAAAGCTTATTTTTGTTAATTAGTTTTAAGCTAATGTTGCATAGTTTGTCATATTCATTATGCAAAGAGTCGTCGTCAAGTGATGAACTACTATAGTATTCGTGACATACCTCGTCATTTTCCATGAGACAAATTTTTCGTCCTCCTCGTCGCTCATTCCCCACGTGCACTCACGAACGATTTATGATCATCCGTTTGGGACACTTACTAATAAAGTGGTTTGGGTCCCCACATTTAAAGCAAGTACGATCATCCTTTGGCTTCGTCCTCTTTGCTTTTCCGAAAGCCTTTCTTATCGTCATATGGTTGTTTGACGATCTTCCCTTTCTTCTAAAGAACTTTTAAAGTCCTCACCGCTATAGCGCATCTCGTCGTCACTACTCGAAGAGGAGTTCTCTTCATCGCTTGAAGCCTTTTTGGCTTTAAGGGCCGAGATTTGTGTTTCTTTTACCTTTGAGGCTTGAGTCTTTGGCAAGGACAATCTCGTAGACTTTTAGGTTGCCTATGAGTTCATCGAGGTGAGGATTGTCAAATCTTTTGACTCTTGATCGTGGTCACCTTGGATCTCACTTTGATGGAAGTGCCCTTAGATATCTCCTAACATGGTTACGGCTAGAAAAAGATTCATCAAGTGCTTGTAACGATGTAATAATAGTATTAAAGTTAGCAAAAGAATTATCTATAGTTTCTCATCCGATATTGAAAATTGTTCATATTGTTGAACAAATAAATCAATTTTATTATTCTTAACTTGTTGGTTGCCTTGATGAGTTACAACTAAAGAAGTCCAAATTTCTTTAGAGGTTTTAAGCATAGAAATTCTTTCAATTCCTTTTCGTAAAGCATTATATAAAACCATTTTGCTTCACTATTTTTAGAAAGCTTTTCTTCATTTCATCATTTAGTTTATCATGAGGTATGTTAACTAAATTTCCTTATCATCATTTGAGGTAGCCTCAAAATCACCTTCAACAATAATGTACCAAAGATCAATATCTTTAGACTTCACATATGTTTCGAATCTATTTTCCAATATATAAAACCATTAGTTTCAAGTAGTGATGGTCGTTGCATAGATTGCCATTCCTTATAATTTTCGAACCCATAGTGATCGAAAAGTTTTAAAATACAATTTTACTTTAAAACTTTTATAAACTTAGCTCTTGATGCCAATTGTAGAAAACTAGAAGGGGGTTGAATAGTTTTGTCGATTTTAAGTTGATTTCAAAAACTTTAGATCCGATATTATGTGAAATCGTATGGATGTTGAGAACGATAGATCTAATGATAATGCAAGCAAATAAAAAAGTTAAGGGATAGAAATGACACAACCGATTTATAGTGGTTCGGCTACAAGGACACCTTCCTTGCCCTACTCCACTCCCCGAGTCACCTACTCGAGAGTTCAAGCACTATGTCAACAAACTCCTTCACTTGGCGGAGAAGCCTTCACAACGTTGCTTACACTTTTCCGGTACAAAGCTAGATACCGAGTCCGTAGCACGGTGGACCAAACCAACACAACTATTACACAACAAATATGTGAAATATCAAATACAAGATCTTCGCTACAAAAATCTTGCGGAGGACAAATCAATCTAGGACCCCTTGCTTGGATGACTTGTAGAATGCTCATGATCTCGCCTTTGAGAAGGACCTATATGAGGATCACAAAGAAAAAAGAAGAACAACTCTCTAGATCAAGTGATCTATATGTTAGAAGAGAATGAGAGTGTATGAGAGATTTAGTAAGAAGAGGGTGAGTTAGAATGAAGAAATGGCTCTCTTTATAGGAAAAATTCTTCACTGTTCCCGGATCCCACGGATCCCTTCCACTGGGATCCGTCTAGTGTAAACCTAGGGATCCGTGGAACGCCCTCTTGCCCATGGGTATTTTGGTTATGGGTCATGGGTTATGGGTTGGTCCATGGGTTTTCTTTAGATTCAATGTATCTAAGTATACATTGTATCTAGTCTTCTTGGTATGGGTTAAGATCCATGGGTTATGGTCCATGGGTTATGGTTTTTACCCATCCTAATAAACTATTACAACAAATGCTTAATTACTACATTTTTGTATTTAAATGGCTATATGTAAATGCTTTACAAAAATAACATGTATCCTTATAATTATACTTAAGACAACATTATATTTGTTATCAACAAAACACAAAGAGATCATCAGCCACAGTAAATCTCTGGATCACCCTTTATTGTGTTGCCATCATGTGATGTTGTGACTTTTGGACCGACATGCTCACACTTTCTCGATCATGACATCTCTTCCATCGTAGTAGTGGAAGCTTTACCGGTTCATGATATTTGCGCAGTCGTAGCGTAACCATAGTATAAAAATATCGAGAACCGTGTTATGTAGATATGCACCAGTCATGATTTCTTCAATTAAGTGTGGATCTTTGCGAGCATGCGCTCGATTGACTCCTCAATTCGATCACCGCAACCGTCCAAATGTACCGCAAACAATGATTAGCAATAAAACACATGAAAGTGTCTTTGATCACTTTCGTTGAATTGAGGTACACGCCCACGGTTCCCGTTGATCGATTACAAGTCTTGCCTGTGATCGTAGGATTCCTAAGAATCTCCTTGACGGGTTTCGTAGTCGTTCTAATCGTTCTCAAACCGAACGTCTCAAAGAAGATAACACGGAGTGAGTGAACCGTAAAATTGAGATTCACTTATTGATGAAAATGATTTGAAAAACAATCGAGTATTGCTTGAAGAAAGAGTTTTGCAATACAACGAAGGTTTTATGAGAAAGATCAATTTTCAATCAAAACACTTTTGTATTTGAAAAGAGTACACATTCGACGTGCTAGTGAAAAGAAGAGATTCGCACATCGAACGGTTTTTCCAAAAGTATTTTTTCAATCAGAGATACTTTTTGAGTTTGAAACATGAATACACATTCGACATGCTAGAGAAAAGAAGGTTTGCACATCGAATGGTTTTTCCAAAAGTATTCGTCAATTCCAATCCTGAACCAAGGTTGATTCAAGATTGAATCTCCTCATCGTTTCTATCCAGTTGTCACAAGCTTGATCTTTTGCAAGATTTCACATGTCACCCACCAAGAGCTTGTTTGATGTTGGCTCTAGAAGGATTTCCATCTTCATTGTGAATATTTTTACATATCACTCGAATGTTCTGGAAATACCACAAGGATAATGCGTGGGACTCTTAATATATTCTTACTTTCCACATTGTGTGAAACAACAAGTCTTCATTAATTTAGTGTCCTAATGAGATATTGTGGATGATCTCTTGGCTCTAGACTCAATCGTGCATTTTTGGTTCCTATGCCGAGACTAAGGAGAGGTCTCCTTCTTCAATATCAACAATCTCTAAGAGAAAGTCGATAGATTATGTCGGTTCCCGTGAGAATGAAACAAGCCCTTTTAAGAGGAACTTGAGTAGCTTGGGAAGTTATAGTGCAATGCGTCAACGGGTCCATGATGTTTTGTCTTCAATACCGGCGTTACCTTAGTAACCACCAAGAGCATATGTATTGAACCCGTTATGCCTCTAAGGTTGAATTATTGAGGGCTATTTCTTTTCACCCTTTTCATATTCATTTCTTTTCATTCTTCAACCCTTCGTGCTTACCGAGACTTCATTACTAGAACCTTGTTGGGTTTGTTCCAAGACTAGCTCGTCTCGATCGGCACTCTTCCCATATTCTCATTTTTCTCCTTTTTCAATATACCTAAGGACTCTACATTATCTAGTGGATTATCCTCGGTAGATCCCTCCGATTCTAGTGGATCGTGGGAACAAATACCTAACCTAACCATCCTTATAACTCCATGCATAAAGTAAAATGGTCGGTCTTTTGGTATAGTTCATTCTTCCTTGAAACCAATTGAAAAATCATTTGGAAAAACAATCAAGGTACTTGTGATACGAGATCAAAGCATTTTGTACCTTAATAGTTTTGATCATTTAGAAAATGCTCCCCCTCAACATGTGCATATGATTTTTAAATTATTTAGCACATTGAGGCAAGAGTTCTTTGAAATAATTTCTTGATCACAATTTCCATGGAAAAAACCATTTGATTTTCTTGATAAATTCTCCCCCTCAATATGTGCGTAGGATATTTGAAATCATTTTATCACATAGAGGCAAGAGTTCTTTTGAAGCACATTTACGATCACACAAGCCATTGAGAAACCATTTAAAACTCAATCAAGGTACTTTATGTTAAAACATAAAAGCATTTGCACCTCGATAGTTTCTTTTCTTTTAAAATGCTCCCCATCAGGATATGCTTGAGATTCAAAAGCATTTAGCACATATGAGAGAGCAACCGCACAACCGAATCAAAACGATCAACTTTTATCAAATTTCATTATTAAATCACAAATTCTCCCGATCAAAATATCAAACCCTTTGAGATTTTGGATCCCAAGTGATTTAATAAGGTTTATAAAACATGGGAGAAAATGTGCTCGATTTAAAAAACTCATCTAGTTTTTGGATAAATGCTCCCCTCAACATGTGCATTATGTATATTGAAATCGTTTGGCACATGGAGGCATGAGTGCCTTTGAAGGACTAAAACCAATTCCATTAAAACAGATTTGAGATTTAAATCACGATCTCTCACCCGATCAAAGATTTCAAACCATTTGAGATTAGTGATCCCAAAAGATTTAAATAATTTAGAAAATTTTGGGGAAAGACGTGCAAGATTTGATTTTGAAAAATGACAGATAGGGACCATTTTAAGACATTAAAGATTGTTAGTGTCAGGTATGATTGTTTTAAGAGATCTTTAAGTAAAATAAAACAGTTTCACAATCAAACAAGAACAGAAAGAATTTCATTTTGAAAGACCTTGATTCTAAAGAAAAATCATACCATGACATTACATTAAATCTTTAGATGACCACATTTTAACGTGCAAACCGGAACTTTTATGAAGTAATATTGTTTGAAAATATTATATTTTAAATCACTCTCCCCCTCAATCGATGACCGAAGTCGATAATTGAGTGACATAGGTTTTGATAAAAAGAAGTCCAGTAATTTTCAAAATTTAGTCCAATTTATTTTCAAAACAATATTTTTCCATTTTCAAAACAATATTATTCAAAGTTTTAGAAAATGGTATCATCACTATTATCCCCGCACAAAGATACGTTAGGTGGATGAGAAGCTTCCGTTTTTGTTGTTTGTAGGGTTTGGAAGAAAACCATCTGGCGATGCAGGTGAGACTTCTTCACGTTGCATTTTGAATGCCAACCGAGGTCAATTAAGCTCCGCTTTCTTCAATCACTTAGAAGAAACCCATCTCACGATGCAAGGAGACCTCTTACGTTGCATTTATGCCAACTCCATAAGAAGTCCAATTAAGCTCCGCTTTTCATTTGTCAACCCAAGATATAGTTACCCTTTCCTTTCTGCATCCAATCATCTTCAATTGTGGGATCCGGATCGAACATTCTTTTATACCAATATACCGCATACGTTAGTGAACACACATACAAATATATGGTGGTCGACATCACCCAAACAACAATCGACTAATAAAAGTCAATGCAACATATCAATCGATCATATAAATGTATGGAATAATGTGTTCATCAAACTCTAATCATCTAATCCTAGCAATCATATCCTAGGCACCTAGTCCTTCAACATAGGTTAACATCATTTTAATTAAGCATATTAGGATAATTAAGAAAGTCCGTTAGATGATGTAGATTTGAAAACATTATCCCCTCAATCCATGACTCATTTTATGAAAAGTTTAAAAGCGTCAAGTCATTGATTGGGTTTTCAATTTTACAAAAACTCGAATCGATTGTTTTTAAAGCAACTCATTTACCACCATTTTTGAAAACACCAAATATTTTTCTCAAGAATTTTAGACGGAAAACATTTGTGTAGGAACAATGATCCTTCGACATACTTTCCTTGTTTAGTTTTTAGGATAAGTGCATGAAATATTTTGAAAATAGGTTTAGCGCAAGACTTTCCTTCCTTTAAAAGAACGGGTTGCTATCTGAAATAATAGCAAGCCATAGTTTAAGCACGGGTCACATCAAGTAACTGCAAGCCATATTTTGAGACATGTTTAGAAAGAAATATTTACACCTCCTCGTCGAACTTCATCTAAAGTCCCGTGCCATTATTGAATGACATTTCTAAGACCGTAGATGTTATCGATACCGTAAGACATGTCTTGAGAAAACATATTTTGGAATTTTTAAATTTTCTCGATTTTTATGGGTTTTAGAAGATTTTATATTTTTCTATTTTGATTTTGATGGTTTTATATTTTTGTATTTTGTTTTTCGTAGATAGATATGTACAAAGATAGAGTAGATGATATAATTTAAGAAGATGATGATACGAGTACCGAGATAAGGATATCGAATAAAGACGTCGTAGAAGATAGAATTCGTCATCACTTAAACTTCCACCACCAAAGCTTCCGAGGCTCCGAATGAAGAGAGAACCCGAGCCTTTGAGAAAGAGAGACTTTGGCGCTTCCACCCAAACCGAAAATCCATTAGATGAGCAGATTCAAGCTCTATTTCAAGCTTTCTTAGCCTGTGCACGAAGAAGCACACCATTATCATAAATCCACTGCTCCTTTTAAGAACGATAATCTAGATTCTTTGTTCGGGTTATATCATCAACAAGAACAAAGAACGATCATCCCACTCTTTAAATTTCTTCTCAATTTCCATACCCACCAAGTCTCAAGCGATCCATTCCAAAAGGTGTCAAGAGAACAATTCCCCAAGTAGTTGAATTGATGCGACACCTCTTTGTATAATGCTCAAGAACTCTCCCGAATACACATCATGAGGGAATGAAAACACCTTCCCATGCTCACATTTTTCTTCCCGAATGATCGTGTATAAAGCTCAAGAACCCAAGTACACCAATACCCAAGAGCTCTCCGAATACACATCATGAGGGAATGAAAACACCTCCTCATGTTCACATTTTCTTCCCCGATGATCGTGTATGAAGCTCAAGTATCCAAGTATACCAATACCCAAGGAAGGAATAATCGATAACATTGAAAACGCAGCCAAGTCATCGATTATCTCTCGTATGACAATCTCTGCGGATGTCAACTCAAATAAGTGATTATATCTCGAATCACCGACAAGCCCTTAAGTGAAACAATTGAAGCCCCAATGTACACAATTCTCTCCCTTGATGATTGTGATAACATCGAGATCATCACGCAATTGTGTACCTCTTTATCTTTAGAAACTTTCTTTTACATCACTTCATCCACGTTGTTGGAATAATAACACTAAAAGCCTTGATGAGTAAAACCTTGAGTTTCTCTCGGTCATGACATTTGTTTTCCCGGATATCTTCAATCACTTAGAAGTATTAAGCTCATCAAGTTTACTCGCCATGAGTCAAACCTCGAGTTTCTCTGCATGTAATAACATTTGTCTTCCCGGATATCTTCGCCACTTAGAAGTATTAAGTTCATCAAGTTTACTCGCTTTGTTTTATATGTGTCTCCTTGCCCTTTCTCGGTTTTGATACTTGTAATCAACAACAAATAATAAGCCCGTATACTAGAAATTTGTCAAGAAGAACATCATAAGCTCGATGTATCTGTGAGAATCAACTTGTCAAGAATATGAGCAAGTCTAATTGGGATAAAATTTAGTTTTCAATCTCCCCAATTAGTGCTCTCCCCTAAACCGACAATCTATTTGATAAATGCCCAGATTAAGAAGAAGTCTTTAAATAATCAAATGCAACTCGTCTTTAGTCTTCTAACATGTAGCGAAAAATGTAGAACTGACTGTAGACTCGACCTTCTTCAAGATTGTCCGAATGGGGAATAGAGTGTTAACATCTTCAACTCACACCAAAAATCATCCCAATTAACTTACATCTTGCAAATCCCCTTAACTAAAATCCCTCCCAATCAAACAAGAACAGAAAGATGTTCATCAAGGAAATTAGCAATCAAGCCGCAACGAACACACAAGATGGTAACACCAAACTACCCATCACATCAAACAAGAACAGAGAGATTGTTCGGAATCATCATGTTGATGTATACATGAAGCATTAACCGTAAGCACTTTGTCGATAAACTCATCAATCCGAGTGAAGATGTCAACCAACGACTCTTAGAAGACACTCCATGTAAAGATGACCCGATAAGAAGAAGCTCGGTTCTTACATGAGTTTGGAGCCGTTGACCATTTATTCTCGATAACAATCAACCATGCGTAATTATCATACTTTTCTCCCCTCAAGAATTGCGCACGAAGTTGCCATTCTTGACTAAATAAGTGAAATCATCCAAATGTATTCTATTCACACTTCTCCCAAAAATTAGCACATGATGTCGCCATCGTCCTTATAGTAGAGCAAGTTGAATAAGAACACAATCAATGGTAGCCCGGTTCACTTGATGATCAAGCACATGGAAAAGTATGAAACATGTTGATGAGAATGGTCATAATAAGAAGATTTCTCTTCTTGTAAGATAAAGCGCATCGACACGCACACTTTTCTTTTCTTAAGTGAACGAGGCATGAACCGATGTGTTCATACGTCATAAGAAGATTTCTCTTCTTCAAGATAAAGCGATCAAACGCATACTTTTCTTTTCTTTAGAGTACGAGGCATGAACTGTTGTGTTCATACGTCATAATGTTGAAGTGCGAGGCCTGAACTGATGTGAACAGACGTCATTATCTCTCTCTTTTCATCCTCTTTTGGCAAACTTATATTCAACCCCATTATCATTCAGTAGGCTCTTTGTAGTGACAGCTGATGGAGAAAACCCATTATGATGAATTTGACCTTGAAGTAAACTATCCCGAACTCGTGACTTAAACTTGCACATATGTAACAAAGAGCGGTGCCGATTTCCATTAGCATCTCTAAGTACTCTCTAAGTACTCTATACTCTTCACCCAACCAACCATCAAGTATAAGACGTACATCACCTCTTGAAACTCCACAATTAAATGTGACACTGAGCACTACAACGTAACTCCTTAAAGTGATAGTTATTTTGTGGTAAAAAGAGCCCAATTCCCCCAAGTGGTAAAAGAAAAAGTGAAAGTCACCCAACAATAACTAGATTTCCAAGTCTTCGTTTTTGATAATAAGCTCGAACAAGGATCATGAAGAATCTTCATCCAACCATCCCCGATACCTTCAGATACTAAGTACACTTGCCCGTGACATTTCACTTCAACCTCAAATAAATAATACTGAGTTAACGCCGTTGTCACATCTTCTGAACTGCTCAAATCTAGCCTTCTTTGACATTAAAATGAACTTTGATAATGGTTTCATCCCGACCATGGTTAAAAGCACGTAACCCCGTAAAACCTTGTAATACCCAAACTGCCATGAGGACAATCCAAACAAACACCCAAATCTTGAGGTACACCCTTTTATCCCTTCTTCGAAGTAGAAATCGTAGCACCAGCATCAGATAATATCCGGTAATACGCTTTCCTTTCTCTAGGATGGTTCCATCATCACGGGATTTTACAATTCTATGGTTTAAACTGAGAAATAGTTTCTTTCGCGGGATTTTACAAAATCAAGAATAAACCGTGAGATTGAACCGTAAATGCACTTTACTTACATCGGGATGATTCCATTGTCACGGGATTTTACAAGTCTATGATTTAAACCGAGAAATAGATTCTTTCGCGGGATTTTACAAAATCAAGACAAAACCGTAAACAATGTTAGCTTGAATGTGTTATGATGACTTTGGTTTCAGTGAATATTTGTTTTAGGGGAACATGCAGCGGTTCATCAACGGTTCATTATCCAACATCAACAACATCATCAACAATTCTTTACCCATATGTAGACAACTTCACAAACCATACTAAGTCGAGTAGTATACACTACTTCCCCCAGAGATTGACCGTAAAACATCAAAGTACACGATTCTCCCCCATGATGGTTTCGAACTTTCGGAAGCATCATTAACTTGTACGACCATTTGCAAGAAAAGTTCTTGTCATAAGCAAACATCTTGAAAGATCATGACTAACGTTGAAGATTCTTGAAAGATTTTTCTTAGACTGTGAAGTATCATTGACATTCAGTGGCGTCGAATATATCATGAGAATTGTTGATCACATCTCAACCAATTAATCCATTGGTAAACACATCATTCATGTATTCTGACGGCTATTGTAGTGACCACATGGAGAAGTAAACCCGATATGCCAAACTTGATCATGAAGTAGAATTTCCCATTTGCTACTTAAGCTTGTACTAATCCTTGTGAAAAGAGACGGTGTACCCAATGTACAAAACCTTGTTGGAATCACTCCTAAACAAGATTTCAAGTATTTATATTTCATATGTAATAGGTAGCTTTATTATGGCCTTTATGTTTGTTTAAGGTCAAGCTTATGTAGAAGGCCCATAAGCTTAGGCCCAAGCCCAATAAGAATAGGATGGGAGAGGAGTGTTGCCCTAGCTCCTCCCTATATAAACAATGTAAACCCTCACTGAGGGTTGGTTGTTCAAGTTATTCTTTCATTCACTCTCTTGCATAACCGGTCATATTATCTTGTGTGTGTGTGCTTATAACTTGTTCATCCGCCTTCATCTCTTTCTTATAACTTGTGTTTGTAAAACTAGTGACCTAACAAAGGTATCAATCGCCAAATAGTTGGGTGTACTCGCTTGTTTTTGAAGTTTTGGTTTTGGGTCTTACGCGTAAAGATAACGATTCTTTGGCTCTATTAAAACTTGTTTTTACACTTTTAATCCAAGATTCTTGTACTTTCAACGTTTTAAGGTGTTAAAATACTTGTTTTTGGCAAAAGTTTCAAACTTTATGCGTGGATCATTGTTTTTGAACTAGTTTTTATTCGTGGGTGTCTTTCACGCATAACTGCTTTTGAGAGCTTGATCATCAAGTTTCACACTTTTGTGTTATTTTGGTGTTATTGAAGCTATTTCATCACACAAAACCGGTTTAGAAACATCTTTGGGCAAAATCAAAATTACGAGTAATCCCACGCGTATCGAAACCCTAAAATTACGCGTAAGATTTTCCTTGGTTTGATCTTCATTTTCCGGTTTATTCCGTGTTTTCTTACTTGGATAAGTCCGAAAATACGTCGACTTTGGATATCTTTTGCACCGTGATAGTGTAAAGATCATTTGGGCAAAACCCTAAACTTACGCATAAGATAAGCTTACGCCAGAAATCCCACGATAAGATTCACTTTACGCCAAACTTAGGTCTACGACAAGGTAATCCCACGCCTAACTTTCTACGCCTAACTTTTGTCTACGATAACTTTAGTGTTTTTCCTACTTACGCAGAAGCTAAAACCCACGCAGAACTCCTTATTGTTACGCCGTAACTTTTGGTGTTTTTACGCATAAGTGCTACTTGGTTTCTTGTCTTTTCTACGCCTAAGGACACTTCATCAACAAAGGTTCATTCGACTACAAAGATCCATTTTACTACACAAGTTCATCAACATGTCTCAACCACCATACTCTAACTATTTCCTCACACTTATAATCATCAACAACAACAACAATTAACTCCACAACATCAACAATGGAATCAACAACAAGCTATTTATCAACAACAATTTAATCAAGAACATACTCCACAAATTGGTGCAATTCCACCACCACAAATGGTTCAAACACCACCAAGTCTTCAAGTTCAACCCTACACAAACGATTTCAATCAACATCCATCAAGGAACACTATGAAGGAACCCACTTGGTTTGCAAAGATGTGTGAAGCTTTAAGCGCCCAACAATCAATTCATGAAGTCGATCACTTGATAGACCTCCAATGCTCACTCCAGAAACTACGATCAATGGGTGATAAGGTTCTTTAGATTTTGTGATCCAAGAAGCCACATGGAAAGTTCTTAAAGAAGGTTATCTTGAAGGTCCATTTGAGATGCCTACCGTCATTGTACCCGGAGATCCAACCATTGCTCCACCAAGAGATGAACAAACCAACATTGCTATCAAGCAGATCTAAATGCTACGTAACTTCTACACTATGAAGTCGATGAACTTGCAATGGAATACATCCTCTTAGGATTACCAAACCCAATTCTTCGTAGTGTTGATGCTCAAAAGACCGCACAAAAATGTGGGATCATATTCGCCTTCTTATGGAAGGATCTCAGACTCAATCGAGGATTTGGAATCCAAAATTTACTTGGCTTATGAACACTTCATGATTGAACCCGAGAGACACTAGAGTCCTATCATCATCGATTTTCGACATCATCAATGATTTGGATAAACACAACATCATCATGCCAAGAATTGCAAGTGAATACTAAGTTCCCGAGTAGTCTTGGTCCCGAATGGGAGAAGTATGTCATTTTTCTCCGCTGCGAAGAATATGCATCATTCTACTTATGGATTGTTGTACGATTACTTGAAGCCTCATGAAAAGGAAGTTGATCGAAAGGATTCTCCGTGCTCAAATTGCTAAACAAATACATCCGGATAATCAACAACTTGCCTTGTATGCTCAATGTAATTATCCTCTCAACCAAAGAACTCAACCAACCGCTTCAAACACACCTTCACAAAGAACAACCTCAACAAAATCAATTGGTTCCATACAAAGAACAATGCTCAAGCATATGTCGTTGAAGCGATCGAGGAAATCGATCCATTCAAGCATTGCAACAAGGATTTGTGATGATTGCTAATGCTTTTGGCCGTTACACCAACAAATCCAACAATCGATTCGCTCCTCATCTAACACACGGACTCAAGTCATAGAACAATGGACGGTTGAAGTTCGTAATCGTGATTATGGTCGCCGATGGGCGGTGGTCAAGGGTTTAATGTCGGGGTAGGAATAACAACAGAGCTCAAGTGGTGGAACAGGAAATGCTCGTAATCGGTTAAATGGTCTTAGATGCTACAACCGCAATGAGAAGGGACACTGGCTAATGCATGCCCAAAGCCAAGGACTAGGGCGTGCTTATTTCAAAGAGGCTTTACTTTTGGCTCTTAAGGATGAAGTCGGTGGATCTCTCACGCATAAAGAATGAGCTTTATGGCGTGCGCACTGATGATGATATGGAGGACTTGCAGCCAATGCAAATTGTATGTTGATGGCTAATATGCAAGAGTTACACATGAGTGAAACAGCCCAAGAGACATCGATGGCTTGTCTCGTGCACCGAACAAACCATCATCATATCTCGAACTAATATCTCCATCAATATCTCGAATCCGCAAGACGGCTCGTATCGTTCAAATGAGTCATCTACATCTCATTCTCGACGATTAAATAAACCCCGTAGTTACATTTGACGATCCGATGACCTTATGGTTTCCTTGATAATCAAATTGACTCGTGGTTATACTTGAGGATCTAAATAATGATCATGTTGTGACTCACGATGAACACGATGAACCTTTGCCTCATCCGATCTTGTTCTCATACTTAAAGACCAACAATCCCAAATTGTCGAATGTGTTGCATTAAATCACCCTTAAAAAGTAAAATGCATCGTTAACCAAGGATTTTGAATGCTTACAAATGCAACTCAACTTTTTCAAAACTCAAGAAAACAGTGAAAAGGTTTTGAAGCCGCTTTGCAAAATCTCATCAAAACGAAAAATATTTAGAGAGACAGATGTGATCTAGCCGCCAAGAATGCTTTGTTGTCCGAATTAGAACAATCAAACACGAACATAAAAAGCAAATTAACGCCTCACCTTGGAAAATCAAAAACTAAGGTCGAGTTGTTAAATTGTCAAAACAGCTTCTCCGTGATACAAAAAGCATTCAACGAATCGGTAGATGACCTTCTTGAAGAAATTATCGGCTTGCAAAACAAACTTAAAGAGTTTAAAATTGTTGTTTACAAACATGGTGAATCAAGAATGACTATTGAAAAGTTTACCTTAAAACCCAATCCAAAAGGATATGGAAAAATCTAGCCGACATAAACCAAAGCTTTCACTAAAAACATTCAAACCAACTCCTCAAGTTTCCAAAGCGTAATACAAAATTGATAATATCACATGAGTGTTGTTGAATATCATCGTCAAGAGGAATTAGATGCGTAAGACGAGAGTCGATCAAAATTAAAAACGTTGTTTACAACAAACCTTTAATTATAAAACGCGTCACTTTCACACACCAACGGATTCTTCTAACACACCAAGGGTTATCATCAAAACACCGAGTCTTCTAATGTTAATCCCAAAATGATTTTGCACAAACTTATGGTCCTTTACCTTCCATTAGTGAAGTAAACTCAAAACCCGAAAATCGAAAAATTCTTCGATATTTTGACATTTTCATGGTCGACCTCAAAATTTTACAACATGAGATAGAATATCGCCCAAATCAAAGTTGAACATTTTCAATCGCCCGCGCGAGAACAAAGAGACATTTTTCGTAAAAATCTTTACCTAATGTTAAAACTTGAAAAGTTGTGCAATTGCTCGGAAAAGGATTTTCATAAGGAACTTGGGGTAATGAAAACGCTGAGAAAATGTAAACATCTATTTCTAATACTAAACGAAAAGAAACTCTTGAGAAAAGATGTTGATCGACTCTTGGAAGATGTTATCCGTACCGATATCCATAATGTTGTGTTATTCTATTCTTTGCCATATGCATCCGATTATATCTCTCCGATATTGTTGAAAATGTTGTAATCATTGAGAACACCGATAATGTGCTTCAGATCGAGTCTTTAAAAGTCGAAAATAAACGACACTCAATGAAATTTACAATGCAAAACGTCGTTTCATTGGTGTGAAAAGATATTCACAATCATCAACTTAGTTTTCAAAAGAAAATCGCCATTGAGTGCAAAATCTTCGATCCTAAAATTGAGCAACTGGATGATCAAAACGTGTCTTTGAAAAGTCAAATCTCAAAATATGAACAAGAACTTTCAAAAGTTAAACAGAATATGGTGTCATATTTGATTTACTCAATAAGACTCGTCATGAAGCATCTAACGAACTTGATCACTATCTTGCTCACACTAGAGAAGTCATGAATTTTGTCGGTAATATTCGCTCGAAATCAAGATTTGATTCACACTATCTCCAAGTTAAGGGAAATGTTAGGAAAGTATGAACAACTTCCGCCACCGTGATTAAGAGATTAGCACCAACACACTTAGTAATCGTGAACCTAGAATCCCTACCGCCAAATCACAAGTTGCTAATGTGTTTCCCCATCAAACAGAATAGTTGCATCTTTTCCAAACGTCCGCACTTCACACCCTAGAGCACTCAATCAAGAATAGGAAGTTGCACCTAAGAAAAGATCAATAAGGAATGCTAAAGTAGAAGAACACCCTAGGACTCGAATAAAACTCATGTTGCTTCCACTATAGATGTTACGTCCGCAAATGTAATAGAAATAGTGATGTAACGAATGCTAAACCGTTAAGTACTTTTGATATTCACCGATGCACCTTGTGTTATTTGTCGAAGAGTATGAATTCGATTGTCATGACAAATGTGTTGCTAAAGCTATAATCTCTCGATTACGGAATCCTAAGAATCGGAATACCTCTAGGCCCACTAATCATTCTAAGTCCGTGCTTGGTAGACCGCCTTCTTTAGATTCTAAGGCAACCATTGCTATCACAAGAGCTCCCGCTCACCTCCTAAGAATGTAGTACCACCTAGTGCATTCACTAAGACTAAAGCAAAGAGTAGTTATAGATGGCGTAAATGGATATATAACACACTAGGATTTAAATGGATGCCTAAAATTATTAATGTGTATGTCTAATATACCGCTTCGAACCCTCTAACATTTCGGGTTCCACATCTACTTCTATTCCATCCGTGTCGCCTGTGTAATGCAGTGATACAGATCATTCTCTCGATTGTTGATAGCGGATGTTCCCGACACATGACAGCAACCTTAAACTGTTATCAAACTTTATTGCAAAGTTCATTGGCACCGCCGTGTTCGGAACGATCACTCGCAGCCTATCATGGGCTACGGAGATTATGTCAATGGGAACATCGAAATCGCAGGGTTTACTATGTGGAAGGCCTCGGTCACAACTGCTTTCAAGAGGTCAATTTTGTGATGGAGATTTGAGGTTGCTTTCGTGGAGAAAACTTGTTTCATTCGTGATCTACAAGGAAATGACCTTATGTCCGCTCGCGTAATTCTAGTCTCTACACTATCTCTATGCAAGACATGGTTGCTTCCTCTCCCATTTGCTTACTTTCAAAGGCAACATCTACAAAATCCTCGCTATGGCACCGCTGCCTCTCACATCTAAACTTTCAAACCATCACCAACCTTGCTAGACACAAACTAGTCAAGGACTCCCACGATTCCTAGATTCAAAAGATCACCTTTGCTCACCGTGAACAAGGGAAAAGCACTCGTGCTCATTTTCCTTCAAAGGTGGAACACGCCTCAAAGATGTGCTTCATCTTCTTCACATGGATTTGTGTGGCCCGATGCGCGCGGCAAACGATCAATGGCAAACGCTACATCTTAGTAATTGTTGATGACTACTCACGATGGACTTGGGTCTACTTTCTTCAAGCAAAGACCAAGCTCCACAAATGATCATCACCTTTCTCACAAAATACAGTGTTCAGCCCGCAACACCGCCGTGATAATCGTAATGCATAAAGGAACCGAATTTGTTAACAAAACCCTTCGTGAATTCTATGAGAAAGTGGAATTCAAAGATCAAACATCTATTGCACGACACCGAACAAAACGGAGTTGTTGAAAGACGAAACCGAACGTTAGTGGAAGTCGCAAGAACAATGTTAATCAATGCTAAACTTCCAGACACTTATGGGCGTGTCGATTCATCGCATGCTATACTCAAACCGCTCTATGATCACAAACGCCACAACAAAACACCTTTCGAGCTTGTCCACAACTATAAACCGAACCTCAAACACTTTCATGTATTTGGATCCCTTTGCTATCCGAATAATGATCGTGATGATTTTGGAAAGCTCAAAGCCAAAGTCGATATTGAGTCTTTATTGATACCGTGACAATTCTAAAGGTTTCCGAACTGAATCGCCGAACCAAGGAGGTAATGGAAACGATTCATGCTCATTTTGATGAACTCACGGAAATGGCTTCGAGTATAACAACTTAGAACCCGGTCACAACCGCTTAAACTTCCTCAACCCCATCATCACCGAACAAAGCCCCCACTAACTCACAACAAATGGAAAGGTTATTTGCTCCTCCGCTCGCGACGATATTGATGAACGTGCCTGTGTGTATCCGCTGCTCACCGCACAACCCGATAATATTCCTATACCGATACACTGCTACAACAACCATCGTTGAAGATGCACCTACACCGCTTGACTCCAACACAACAGCTTGAACACACCGCCCAACAATGATGAACCAAATGATGATATTCTCAATGAAGTACCCCACCGCAGATTTTGATCCAAATGCTTCTTCAACCCGCTTGCTAATGAGATCGCCGCACCGATGTCGCGGAATCTTCAACAAACCATTTGAATCCTCGTAATCGCACAATGTATACCAACATCAACCTCTACACATAGATGGACAAAAGACCATCCTCCGCTAACATTATTGGCAACCCGAATCAACCAACCGTTACGAGACAACGCCTTCACACGATGGTGAACATTGCATTTATGCACTCACCGTCCGCTAACTGAGCCTAAAACATTAAAGACGCAATGACAAAAGACAACCGGATTGAATCCATGCAGAAGAACTCAACCAATTCAAACGCCTTGAAGTATGGAATCGTTGAAAGACCAACAGGGTCTACGCCATTGGTCTAAAATGGATTTGGAAAACAAATTGATGTCAAGGAAACGCCATCCAAACAAGTCACGCCTAGTTGCTAAGGGTTATCGCCGTGAAGAGGAATAGACTTTGAAGAATCTTTTGCTCCTGCTGCTCGCCTTGAGGTCGTTCGATATTTCTCGCTCGCAGCTCATATGAATATGACGGTTCATCGATGGATGTCAAAACGCGCGCTTCAATGGACAACTTAAAGAAACGGTCTATGTCACCAACCGATGGATTCGTTGATCCCGAGTTCCCGAACCATGTCTACAAACCGAACAAAGCTCTTTATGGTCTCAAACAAGCCCCTGCATGGTACGATAAGCTATCATCTTTCCTCATTGCCAATAATTTCACCAAAGGCTCGGTTGACCCAACTCTTTTATACAATATCACGGGCACATATCTTAATTGTTCAAATTTACGTGGATGACATCATTTTGGGTCTACACATAAAAGTTTTCAATCGCTTTTGCAAAACTAATGAAGAAAAATTTTGAAATGTCCATGATGGGTGAACTTACGCTCTTTCTAGGACCGCAAGTTCATCAATCACCCCGTGGTATTTTCTTGAGTCACCCAAATATGCCCTTGAATTGTTAAACAAATTTGGAATGAAAACCGTGATACTTATGCCACACCAATGACTCATACCAAGAAGCTAGATGTCGATTTACATGGGAAATTAGTTGACCCTACCAAATACCAAGTATTATTGGGTCTCTCATGTATCTAACAACCAGCGACTGATATTGTCTTTGCCGCTTATCTATGCTCCCGCTATCGTCGCGACCAACCGAAACCCACCTCTCGAGGCTAAAAGAATCCTCCGATACATCAAGGGAACCATTAACTGGGGATCCGTATCCGGGATTCTCGTTTTGAACTAATCGCCAGACGCCGATCACGCAGGATGCTTAGACTCAAGGAAAAGTACTTCAGAGCTCTACAATTTCTGATAAACCGTGTCTTGGCAATCAAAGAAGCAGATTGTACATCGCCGCCATCAACCGGCGTAATATGTAGCCATGTCCGCATGTTGTGCTCAAGTCATCCGGATGAGAACACAACTCAAAGACTATGGTTACGTATTTGATGTAATCCCGATGTATCATGACAATCGGAGTGCCATTGCAATCTCGCAACCCGCTCAAAGACTCAAATCAAAGCACATCGATCTTCGCTATCATTTCATCAAGGACCACGTGGAATGTGGTACCGTTGAATTATACTTTGGGTACAGAATACCAATCGCGATCTTCTCACCAAAGCCTTGCCTCCCGCTAGGTTTAATGAGTTGGTCCACCGGATTGGTATGAGGTGTTTGACTCAAGAGGAATTGATGACCTCTTAAAACAGCCTTAAAACCCGTCAAACACCAAAACATCTTTTGTAAATAAATTTTTCAAAACAAAATACAAAAATATAAAATCCGATAAAACAACAAAAATATTCTCCTAATCTATCTTTCTTTCAACATGGCAAGTACATTTTTCCACAACACTTTAATCTTTCAAAATTCAAGATTTTTCCGATCAAGTGTTGAGGGGAGAAAATAACTTTAACTGCTTCAAAACATCTGTACTTGCATGTTATCATATCTCGTTGAATCTTTTACAAATGGTGGTACATTTTCTGTTCAAAGACACCCTGACTTAAATTAATAACCTTTCATTATTTTCTCAAGTCGAGGGGAGTGTCGCCATGTTTCTTTCCTAAAAATCTTTGTTTGGTAACCAAAATGGAAGTTAAAAGGCTTTGTTTGAAAAAGGAAAAGTGGAGGGACCAAAACTGTCAAAACCTTAAAGATATTTTGAATAAAAATATCCTCCACCTAACATTTCACTTCTCATTTATTACTCAAAACACTAATACATCCTACGCCTAAGAATCGCTCACAAAACCGTGTTTAAGATCGCCAATTTGTAAGTGATTTCATGTTCCTAACAAGATTCTAAACAATGGTTTTAAATTTTACACTAATCCAACGGTTAAAACATCGTGTAATCTTGATTTAGTGGTCTACGCAGAACGTATGAACACCCAATCAAGAATGGGTGTTTATGGTTAAAAGAATGTGTCAAAATGTTTTAACAACATCTATGATATCGCTTCTAAGCTCAAAACAAACCCAAGAATACGAATTGATGATTTTTGAATATTAGGTTTATGAGTCGAATTGGGTATTTTTGAATGTGAAGTGTTTTGGTCAAAAGGTTGTTGTGTAATGCTTATATGATGATAAATTGATGATTTCCATGCTCTATAACCACCCGTAAACACTAATTGTGTCGTAATTAGAAATTAGGGTTTAAGGTTCTTGAGTTTGGGTATTTTTGATTCACCGCAAACTAAGTGTTAAGACTTGGTCAATATGCTCTCACAACATCTAAGATATACCGTAAAAACTTTGGTGCAAATTCTATGGCTAAAATTCATACGCCAGAGATTTAGGGTTTTAGACTACGCGTAAGGATTTCTACGCATAACCGCTTGACATGTGTTCTTGCCATAAATTGTTGTTAAAATGATTTTCTGTGATAATGTTAATGATTTGATGAACTTATTTCGTGATTTGTTACGCTTAAAATTCGTAACAAAGGTCATTTGCATTTCACGATAAGGATTACCCCACGCCGTAGTCGCTATGCCTACGCCGTAGGTTCTACGCAAAGGGACCACGCGTATCCCGTGAAGGATATGCGAAACAAGGCTTTCACGCATAAGGTCTACTTCACGAGTAAACCTTACGCTGAAGGTTTTTATACCCACGCCGAAGATCTACGCCAGAAGGTCCCCTTTTCCCACGCTGTAACTTTTTCACGCCAGAAGATAGGATCCTACGCGTAAGCTTATAACCACGCCAGATAAAACACTTGCTTACGCATAACTTTGTCATTGCTACGCATAAGCCCGGATGGACCTTCATTATGAATTGTTACGTGTACAAACTTGTTAATAAACTTATCATATCATCACGAATCCAATAATGTCACTAATAAACTTAATCGCTTGATATGTTGTGAACAATAAGTGATAACATAAACTTTAAAACTTAAAGTTAACTAACTCACGAAACATTTCACGACGCCATTAGACTATTGGACAAACAAGTGACTTAGGACTCAGAATAATCATTATCACCGTACATTCAATAACTAGACAATAAGACCTTCGTTGACTAACATTATGTCTTTCGATATGTTGGTTCTTTTGGCTAATGTTATTTCGCATCACGACATGGTCGAACAAATGAATGTGGATGCATCCAAGTTCTCTCCATTGTCGATATCTATCCTTATGGCTATCCAATGAAGATAGGAAAGAATAATCTCCGTGTTGACTTTGACACCCTCACTTGCTCGTAATCTTCGTGTTTAATTGCTATTGACATTCGAGAGGACTCATCCGTATCGTAATATGCTCACTCACTCGCAACTGCTCCCGAGATCTATATCCAACAGCCTCGAACACTATGGAAAGGGTCAAAGACGGATCACGCGACGGTGACTCAATCACAAACAAGTCACCATTACACCGCAGACTTAAGGGTCGTTCTCCTAATTCTCAAGTCGATCCAACCAAACTATATGCCACACCGTGAAGAGCTCACTCTCCAATTCTTAATCGATATCGGTTATGACGAGGCTACAGGAGTAATCACCAAGCATTCTCACGTAGAGCTTAAGAGTATTCCTCAACCATGGAGAACTCTCTACATGATCATCACCAAGTCTGCTTCGGTCGCGATAAAGGCTATGAGCATCCTAAGCTCATGGAACCGCAAATATTTTGGGCATTGGTCAACATGAAACACATCGCTATCGAAGCTCGATTTGGGATGACATGATGTCATTTCTCAACAAGCTTGGCTCAAAGATTCCCTACATCGATATACTAAACTGTTGATCCGAGAGCACTTGGACTTCATCCCGATATTCCCAAGAGGCTCAATGACCCCGACAATCACGATATGTTGACGGAACCTATTCTATCTGCCGTAATCAAGGAATCGCTACAAAGAAACAAGGTGTCAGGTTGCCGATTTCCTTCTAATCAAGATGTCGAAAGCTCAAACGCATAAAAGGTATCCGAAGCGCTAGACAAGGCAAAGTTGGTCATCTCGACGAAAAATCTTCCGAACACCTGTAAGAAGAACCGTAAGAGGAAGTGCAGAAGCGCAACAAGTATCGTGAGTCAAAGGAAGTTTCCTAAAAGGAATCCTCCTTCTAAAAGGATTGTTCCCGTAAAGGAAGCCGAACCTATTCCCACACTTGAACCACAAAGAAAGCTTAGGACGAGAGCTCAAGATACCGACATGTATGAAGAGTTTCATTACTCGCAATCGCAACCAAGCACCGCCTCAAGAGCAAAACCTCCAAGTCCTCCAAATGTCCAAGAAAAAGGGAAGACTCAAAGAATTGTACCCTATGATGAGAGCTCAAGAAGAAGAAGAGCAACTGGATAAATCATACAGAAGAAGTTTACAATCGCCGACACCTTCAAAAGGTCAAGAATTTGCTAAAGATCAAATGGGTGGCCCCGAGGATCAAGTGGTGTCGCCACCTTCTCCGCATCCCGATGCGTTAATCAACCCGATAAGGGATCCGTGCCACCACTCTTCCGCAACAACAAAAGCCCGTGGAGGATACTATTGTATATGATTTTGAGAAACCGAAACCGAGAAGTCTCGATAAAGATGTCTAGCTGACGATTATGACAAGTTGCTTCGATAGTCCCACACCTCACACGTAAGGAAACTTCAACCACCAAAGGACCCCGAATCTCCTCATGTCTCATCATCATCGGATTCTTCGCCTCATTCATCACCACCACCATCTAAGAAGTCAACCAAATCATCATCCAAATCCGTGAAGAAACCACCTAAATCTTGGATTTCTCGACTCATGAAAGAATTGTGAAAGTCATCCAACAAGTCGAAAGAAGGACATACTTTACGTAAAACCGAATTGGTTTGTCGACCAAATACAAGACTTAAATGATGAGAAAGACAAGATGCGTAAAGAAAGGGAATTTGTTCAAAGTTCATGAAGAGTCATCGAAAGAGGAACCGAACGAAATGATCAAGGTTACACTAACAAGTACCTTCGTGATATCGCTCCTAAAGTCCAAAAGGAACCGGAGAAGACAAGAAGAGATCATACCCACAAGTTTCTTCTCGACATCGCCCCTGTGTGACTAGAGAAGTATTTTCCGCATAACTCACCCCTAACATCGCCGCATTGGTTAAACATACAATGGCCAAAGAAGTCGATCTCTCGAACTGAAAGTTAATCGCTAAACTAGTGATGCAAATGTCAAAGCGATCCGAACGCTTACTCGGATGAAGCTAAATTTTTCAAGGTCTACTTGCTTTTCAACTCGATCATCATGCAAGGAGTCACCGATCAACCCAAACGCCAAGAGATGACGATGATAAGGACAAGGACTCGCATCTAAACGCCGGCAACCGGTGAATCTTCTTCGATGCCACCTCCTCTACAACGGACTTCTTCTCAACAAAAGTCTCCTCCACCTCGGTCTTCATCGATAAACCTCGGACGATTCCGAGTTACCACCCCGACTCAAAAAACAGTGATTACTTTGAGTATACGGGTGGTGACGATGAAGAGGTCCTCGAGCCCCAACAACAACCCACCTCTCCCAAACAAGGATGAAACCAAGATCATCATCTAAGCCTTCAAAAAGAAGAAGAAGACGCTTCATACCGACGCCATATCATGGCTAGATGACGATAAAATCAAGAATTTGAATGGTTTGCTACACTTGTTAACAACACTCCCTACCCCAAGAAGGTCAAGAATTGGTAGACGGTAGTACCTTGGAGCATGCAAAGATTTTGCAAGAAAGGTTCCGTGTGAAGAAGATGACGAAATCAATTGAAGCGCATCAAGAATGAAGCATTCCTACTTTTGAAAGACAAATGAAAGTGCAATCGAGGTTGAATATCACCTTGAAAACATTGCTCGAGCCATGTCTAATAACATGGATTGGCTCAACCTGTATAAACATCGACTTCACCAAACGGGACAATCCTCCATATTACACCGATCGGTCTCGACCTCTACCTACCATTGGCCAACCCGATCACCTAGGATTCCTTTCTACATTTCTTCAACAAAGACTTAGATTTTCTTCAACACGGTGGCGATGGTTCAAGGAAATACGCTACATCTCCGACACTTCCATTCCCCGCCGCAATATACTCGATTGTATAGCCATCGAGGAACGTATACCCACATGTTCTCCGACAAAGTGGTAGCGATATGACCAAGATGCAATGTATGGATTCACCATTGGCCGAACGTCAAGAATCTACTACGTGTCGCTTGGTCCGTAAGTCTCAACATGCAAGGTTCAAGATTAAAAGTATCGCGCCATCCAACATGTTGGTCTATCGCCTAAATGGGACTACACTTTTCTCAAGAAGATTGTGGTCAAAAGACAAGACGAAAGGGACTATGCATTCTCTCAAGTCGACTTTGAGAATTTGAACATCAACGATATTGAAGACATGTACCTTGCCAAAGTTCAAGGTCGCATGAGACAATTTCCAATCAAGTACAACGTGAATTCATCAAGTCACCGCCATCTTCATCGACGATAGTCATCAAAGAACGTGTTGAAGATCTTCACTTGCCGCTGAATCATATCGAAACGTGTCAACCTCACTCCTCCAACGCTGATCTTCCCGACATCAATCGCCTAACTCAATATACGCCATCAAGAAACCATTCGAGTTGTTTACCACAGTGAACTTCAAAGAAACCGCTTAATGGCGTAGTGAACTTCGTAAATTGGGGATCATACCTTGAAGCGAGTTAGGATGGATTACGCGACAGTTGAAGGATATACACCGAAATTGGGTCTTCTAAGCTACCGAATTCTCGTGAAAGGAGGGATGTGAGAAGGATCATCACCATGATTGATGAACGGTTGTTCGTAAGGATCGCCTGTAACGTTGGAAAGTTTTGTTGGTGGTCGACCCAGATCAACATCACCGCTATCAACGCCTGCTCGACTCCCGGAACATCACCGCACTTCCCGGTACCCCTTGAATTGTTTCCTTCATATAATTTTGGATGTGTGATTATATATGTCAATGGCTTGTGCACACATAACAAAGTGTACAACCCGTAATTGTCAAGAAAGGACCCCGTGGTACGCCTCAAGCCACAATCCTTATAAAAGGAGCGAAAGCTTTTATTTTGAGTAAAACCTATCAAACCTTTCATTTTTCAAGGTTTTGCTCAAAACACAAGTACTTCCCATATGATTTTTTCAAACCTCAACCGCTTATATCACTAGTCGAGGGGAGTATTTGAATTAAAACTTTGTTCACAAATTGTTCATAGTGGTCACTCTTCCCGCAACACTCGAAATGGTCATATTTATTCTCAACCGCTCAAAAATAACATTTTATATGCCATTTTGAGGGGAGAAAATTTGTGTGATAAGAAATATGTTGTGCAAAATGCAAATGAATCAGGTACCTCGACTTAACCAACGAATTGACGGTACTAAACTGCTTGTAACTCGAAAAGACTTGTCCCGACGGGTAATAATTTCAAGCTAGTTCGCTAGTAATGTAAACGTGTCTCGCAAAGGACTTGTCCAAGTAGAAAGTACCATTCGAGAAACTCTTGATAGACATGAACTCGACGGGTATGACAACCTTCGAGGTTTGTCTACACCTTCAAGGTAGTTATTAGAGCTAGTTGTCACCTAAAAGTCGACAATGTAACTCTTTAACTATGCAACGAACCGTGTCTCGCGGGGATTGTCTATCTTCGGGATCAATTCAAAAGTGCGCGCTTTTTCCTCACCGCATTTAACCATTAAAACTATTAAGCACATGTGAGGGGGAGTATTTATGCAAAACCTCATCTCTCACAAGGGTTCAAACATGTTTTCATTTACAAACCCTTTGAGAGATATTTTCACATACAAGGGTTTTAATGGCAACATAGGTTAGTCATGGAGTTATAAGGTGACTAAGGTTAGAATAACTGTCCTATGATCCGCCAGAGTCGAGGGATCTACCCAAGGACACTACCATTAGTTAGTGTTAGAAGTCCTTAGGAATGATTATAAAAGGAGAAATGAGAATCGGAGAAAGAAGGAGTTGAAGAATCAAAAGAAATGTAAAGTAAAGGGTGAAAAGAAATAGCCTCCGATTATTCAACTTAGGGCGCATAACGGGTTCAATTCATATACTACCGATTGTCACTTAGTGACACCGGTATTGAAGATTAAAAGTCGCCATGGACCCAAAGGACGCATGCACTAAACCTTCTTAGCCACTCAAGTTTCTCTCAATGTGCTTGTTTCATTCTCACAGGAACCCTACGTAAACTATTGGCTTTCTTAGAGATCGCCGGTATTGAAGAAGGAGACCTCTCCCTAGTCTCCGCCAGAAAACCAAAACGCACTATTGAGTCTAGAGCCACGAGATTCATCAAAAGATCTCTTAGAACACTTGACATTTAATCACTTGATGATCAACAAATAAGATTATCGCTGGTTCATATCGAGTCCTTCACGATCTTAGCAACTGTCGAGAACATTTATGAGAGGTTCACATCCGTGATCCTCGCGATTGAATGGAAACTCCCGCCAGGTCAACATCAAACACCCGACAAAGAAGTCACTTCGTAACTCCCCGGATTACGCGGAGTGTGTCTCAAACGGTCTACAACAGAGGTGATGCTTCGTGTACCTCAATGACTATCTCGAATCAGATGTACTTCGCACATCGCGTTATCTCACTTGTGGGACTCCAGCTCAGAACGGCCTTTGTAAGAATTAGAGTTGTGTTTTCACACTATGTCATTAACACTCTCAAGTTCAAACTTGTAAGTGCCGAAACCGCTTATTACTAACCGCTTGAAATGTTTTCTTCTTATGGAAGCTCGAGCGGAATGATCGTGTCGATTCTTCTCATGCTCACGCCAACATCATCACTAATGGAAGTTCTATTCAAAAGCAACACAATCGCTGTAATGATTCTTCGTCAAACCAAAGAATCTACAAAGTTAAAGACTTAAAGAACTTCATCAAGATTGAATTCCAACGCCAAAGAGCGTGTGAGCATGTTGAAGAATGACGGAGACACCGAGCAAACAAGGCACTGAGGCGCATCGATGCGCATAACAACATACTATCACTTTCACCACAAAGAACAATGATCAAAGAACAAAGTTAAAGATGACGTCAAGCATAACTGCTCAAAGATAACTATCTCTACACCGGGAGATTGTTCAATCAAGGCAATTCCTCTCACAAGAAAGAAGAATGTCGAAGACGCCGAGCTACTATTACATCAACGCCTTCACCGCTTACATTCATATATACTGAGGGGAGATTGTTGGAATCACTCCTAAACAAGATTTCAAGTATTTATATTTCATATGTAATAGGTAGCTTTATTATGGCCTTTATGTTTGTTTAAGGTCAAGCTTATGTAGAAGGCCCATAAGCTTAGGCCCAAGCCCAATATAAGAAAGGATGGGAACTAGGAGTGTTGCCCTAGCTTCCTCCTATAAATACCCTTGTAAACCCTCATTGAGGGTTGGTTGTTCAAGTTATTCTCATCATTCACTCTCTTTGCATAACCGGTCATATTATCTTGTGTGTGTGTTATAACTTGTTCATCCGCCTTCATCTCTTTCTCTTATAACTTGTGTTTGTAAAACTAGTGACCTAACTACAAGTGAAGAAAACGGTTCTCAAGTCAAGGTACCGTAAGAAGACAAAGGCGTAAACTTTCATCATCCTCTCGCACTTGAAGAGCTTATGAAGACCTTTCTTTATTTGTTTTCTATATTTGAAGTAAATGTTGTAAGTAATCCCTTATGTCGTCCCATTGGGGAAGATTGTTGAATCGCTCCTAACTCGTAAATGGAACGACATTGACGGGATTATCGTTTCTATCTTTGTTACCTTAAACACATGGGCTTGTTATGTCAATTACCCATAGATGTATGTGTTTGGTATATAAACCTCCATACTTCCATGGAGGGTGAGATTTCTTGTGTAAGCCTTTCACCTTTCAATAAAATATCACATAGTTCTCTCCCTTCTCTCTTGTTTCTCTCTCTCTAACTTGAAGATGGGTTTCTTCCATCTTCCAAGACCTCCCGATTCACCAAATCACCCATAGAAACGATCCTTACACATCTTTTAAAACCAACAAAGATATACGGATAACAAATATATGATTTCACATAATATGCCCACACCACGACCCAAATAAGTTTTCAGCCTATACCATAGAGAGGCCCAACAACACAGTATACGGCCCAATGAAATAATCTGAAAACATAGATCATGGCCCAGGAGACGATCCAATACCAATACACGCTTCATATTCATTGTTGCCCTAATAAATTGGGTATTTAACACAACATACATTACTCATAACCCTAATAAAACTCTTATCAAACTCCCAACCCTAATTTCTCTCCTCACTATCAAAAGCGTCACAAAAGCAATCCCTCACAAGAACCTCCGCCCCAAATCTCACTACATCGCTCTCAAGAAAATGTTTATAGCCCCTAAAATACTCACACTACAACACCTAATATCAATCATCAAAAGAGGAGCAACACATATTCAAAAGATTCGACACCCCTTTAATTAATTTGAACGCATTAGTTGCTCATATAGTCCTTGCCACAAGGATGGCATGATGGACTAGATACGACTTAGCCACGTGGATGGTCTAATGCTTGAAAAGGTTTCAAGATCGACTATGAGGCCACCGGTAGGTTATGCATTTAAATCCATTATTCGCTTACTCTCTTTGACCGAACAAGAATAAGAATGAAACTATTAAAGGTTTTGTTCTTATCTTCAATTGGTTCGGATATTGTCACTAAACTTTTGATCATTGATCGATGATAATGAGTTTCGTGCAAAAGACTCTCAGCCTTGAGGTATTAGTAAGTGACACAAAATAAATCGAGATTAGCAATAGAGATTTGTTCTATCTTGTTATTATCATTTGACCGAATCGAGACAAAGAGCAGAACACAAGTTGTTTTAGTTCTTTCTCAAATATTCGGATAGTGAAGGGAAGTATAGGCTTCTAAACGGATCAGTGATGAGAATATTTCGTTTGTTAACCTTAAAAGGTTTTGATTTATCATTAACTGAACACGAAATAGATCTGAGATTCGATAATGATTAGATGGTCGATAATAGATCGAGTCTTGATGATTAAGTAACCTGAGATTTTTTTGATGTTATTATGATTGTTGACGAATGAGTCTTGATGGTTAAGGTTTTGATGTTATAGTTGTTTGTATGATTGTTATATTGATGGTCAAACACTCTTCTTCTTCCTTTCTAAGACTTTGACAACTCGCTTCATCTTAAAACATTGACAACTCGCTTCATTATAAAACTTTGACAGCTCGCATTAGACATTAGTTACCAACTCGCATAAGGTTTTGGTTAGCAACTCGCATGTTATCTGCAAACACAACTCACATACTTTTCTGCAAGTACTCAACACGCATTATTCTTTGTCATCAACTCGCTTTTGTTGTCAACTCGCTTTAGCCCATGTTATCAACTCGCTTTAAAAAAAACAAGTTTAGCCATGTCGCATTCCATATAAACATAACTCGCTTTCAATAAAGCGAATTAAACAACTCGCTTGATTCTAAGTAGACAACTCGCTTTTCCCGATTCAGATCCGCCAAACTCGCATCCGCTAACTAGCATTCCAACAATGCCGAGTCGCATCCAAGACATTGAACCCGGACGACTTTGCAACTCGCATAATAGAACCAACACAACACGCATGGTTAACTCGCATGGTTAACTCGCATAAAGAATGCTCCAACTCGCATTGAAGAAAAACACCGCACCATAAAGTATAAAACTCGAAAACGCCATTGCTTCACTTAGACCCACCGATTGACCCGTTATGACCTTTATGATAGACTACCGAATATGACCCATATAAAGCATGAAGAGTTCTTCATTTAGACCCGTTTGACCATGTTCAAATTCGATAAAGCTGTTAAGAAACAAGAATGCTAACCCACTTAAAGACTAGAAATGAATCAACAACCTGGACAAACAACTCGCTCATATGAATAACCATTCAAAACCAATAAGAAGTTTATAAAAAACAGTTAAAACCAAAGCTTAAAAACCAGATAAATACTACAATAAACAACACCAAAATCATGTCAAACTCATTTAAACATCACCAAAAACGAAACAAACCGCATCAAACCGCCAACAAGAAACCATGTAAATCATCAAAACAACACAACCTTGGCTCTGGTACCAATTGTAGGATCGTGAATATTATGTTGTTTGATGATTCGGGTGGTCTAGGACAATGATTAAATAAGAAAGCCATTAGAGAGATGAAGAGAGTAGAGAGGAGTAAGGCTGAGCATTTGAACCGAACGGACCGGACCGACGGACCGACACGGACGAGACCGACCGACCACATTCGGTCCGGTCCGCGGTCTCGGCTTTTAAACAATCGGTCCTCGGTCCGGTCCGTCGAGACCAAAACCGACCCAAACCGACGAATTTGGCCGCTTGGACCGGACCGACCAAGGATCGACCGGATCGAGACCGGACCGACCAAATTCGGTCCGGTCTCGGCCTTGGCTTTGGCCGAACTCGGGTTTCGGTCCGGTCCGTCCGGTTTCGACCTTTGCACACCCTTGAGAGGAGGTTCTTGAAAGAGAGTTGCTTAATAAAAGAAATGTTAGATTCAAAGAGCTACACCCTTCCAAGGATGGAAGGGTATTTATAGTTACAACTAATCGCCCTCCCACCGGACCGTGGATCGTGCATACAGATGGGTAAAGACCGTCCTTCCTCCACGGTGTTACACTAAACTATATTACGCTACAAACTAACTAATAAGCTACTAAATAACGTAAATAACGACAAGTCTACGAGCTAACTTATGCTAGATAATAGTTGGGGTGACCGACACTTTAACATGGAATTTTCTAATTCATAACAGTTTGGGTGGACTTTCATCAAATTTTATGTTTAATGACTCTTCTACCTTCATTGTTTCTTTGTTTAATATGACGTAAGCTTTGCTATTTGGCGAGTAACCTAGAAAGATACCTTCGGTTGATTTAGGATCAAATTTTGTAAGATAATCTTTGGTGTTAAGAATAAAACATTTGCTTCCAAAGACTCTAAAGTGATTTAACGTAGGCTTTTGCCTCGGAGTAACTCATATGGAGTTTTTCCTAAGATTAGTCTAATTAAGACTCGATAGAGTATGTACGTTGAAGTATCAACCAGATTACACCAAAATTTTTGAGGTATGGATTGTTCATTAAGCATGGTTCGACTTATTTCTTAAAGGGTTCTATTCTTTCTTTCTACTACCCCATTCGATTGTGGAGTGCGTGGAGCCGAGAAGTTGTGAGTAATACCATTAGCGTCACAAAAGGCTCCAAATTGCACTTCATTATCGAATTTCCTACCATGATCCGTCCTAATGGACACTATAGGACTTCCTAGTTGTCTTTGGATCTTTTTGCTTAGTATTTCAAAATAATTAAAGGTTTCCATTTTGTTCTTTAAAAATTTTGTCCATGTATACCTAGAGTAGTCATCCACTATTTCCAAAGTGTAGTAGTTGCCTCCATAACTTTGGATAGCGGATGGACCAAATAAATCCATATGTAGTAATTCTAGACATCTAGTTGTGGACACCATGTTTTAGCTTTATGACTCGAATGAGCTTGTTTTCCTACATTACAAGCATCACAAAATGATGTTCATATTTTAACTTAGGTAGATCTCTTACTAGATCTTTGGATGATAGCGATCAAGAAGTCGCATGTTGGCGTGACCCAATCTTCGATGCCATAAGGTCAAGTATCATCCATAGAGGTAAGACATAGTTTGTCTTTAGGTTCATTACCGATTTTAATGACATAGACTCCATGTTTCCTAATTCCTCTTCCTATGGTTATGCCACTTTTAAGTATCTTACTATCAGCTTTAAAAAAGTACATTGCACTTTTATCACATATTTGTCCTATACTTAAGAGGTTAAAGTTTAGGTTTTCTACGTGACACACATCGTTAATGGTTAGAGATTTGTTAGAAATCGTACTTTTACCGATGATTCTACTTTGTTATTTCCAAACACCACATTACCTCCATTTACTGATTCATATGTGGAGAATAGATCCCTATTGCGGTCATGTGCCTCGTGCACCCGCTATCCTCGACCCATTCATCGGGTCTAGATCGACCTTAAGCACACCTAAAACAATAATAAACTCAAAGTTTGGTCCCCATTTGTTCATGGGTCCATTAGTGTTAAACATTCCATTCATATTGGTCATGTATGGATAAGATGAATATGCATTCCATGGAGCAAAGTTTTGAAAGGGAAAACCGTTTTGCATATTTGGGTTCCATCCCATTTGATGGTTACTTCTTGGATAAACATTATTAGGTCTCCTAAATGAATTAGGTTTTGAAAAAGATGGAGTTTGTTTCTTGCAAAAGTAGGATTATATTTTGGAGGTGGTTGTCTAGTGGTGACGTGAGTTGGTTTCTTCCTATTAATGATAACAAAATCAGTTCTAGATGACGACGCTACGTTATTACTACTGTTTGTTACAGCAGATCCACGGATCCCTGCTCGTACACTAGCCGTTCCCTTTTAGGGGATCCGTGGGATCCGCCACAACAATGGCTGGTTTTCTAGTGCCTTAACAAATTTTGTTTCTTTACTTTCACTAGTTGATGGATCAAGTTGTTGAATACCTAAGCCTTTTAGGTTGTTACCGGTTTTAACACCATCTAGTATTGTATCTAAGGTGTTCGTACTCATTCTAGCAATTTTAGAATCTAGATGATCAACTAGTGTTTGAAGTTGAACATAAAGTTCACATTCACCACTTGCTATTTTACCTTTTCTAAACGCTTTTAGTTTTGCTTTTAATTCTATGACCGCTTTATCTAAACGTTGGTTTTGACTCTTCAAAAGCTTATTTTTGTTAATTAGTTTTAAGATAATGTTGCATAGTTTGTCATATTCATTATGCAAAGAGTCGTCATCAAGTGATGAACTACTATAGTATTCGTGACATACCTCGTCATTTGCCATGAGACAAATTTCTTCATCCTCCTCGTCGCTCATTCCCCACGTGCCGCTCACGAACTCTTTATGATCATCCCGTTTGGGACACTTACTAATAAAGTGGTTTGGGTCCCCACATTTAAAGCAAGTACGATCATCCTTTGACTTCTCGTCCTCTTTGCATTTCGAAAGCCTTTCTTATCGTCATATGGTTGTTTGACGATCTTCCTTTCTTCTAAAGAACTTTTTAAAGTCCCTCACCATAGCGTACTCTCGTCATCACTACTCGAAGAGGAGTTCTTCATCGCTTGAAGCCTTTTTGGCTTTAAGGGCCGAGATTTGTGTTTCTCTTTACCTTTGAGGCTTGAGTCTTTGGTAAGGACAAGCTCATAGACTTTTAGGTTGCCTATGAGTTCATCGAGGGTGAGGATTGTCAAATCTTTTGACTCTTCGATCGCCGTCACCTTGGATCTCCACTTTGATGGAAGTGCCTTAGATATCTCCTAACATGGTTACGGCTAGAAAAGATTCATCAAGTGCTTGTAACGATGTAATAATAGTATTAAAGTTAGCAAAAGAATTATCTATAGTTTCCTCATCCGATATTGAAAATTGTTCATATTGTTGAACAAATAAATCAATTTTATTATTCTTAACTTGTTGGTTGCCTTGATGAGTTACAACTAAAGAAGTCCAAATTTCTTTAGAGGTTTTAAGCATAGAAATTCTTTGAATTCCTTTTTCGGTAAAGCATTATATAAAACCATTTTGCTTCACTATTTTAGAAAGCTTTTCTTCATTTCATCATTTAGTTTATCATGAGGTATGTTAACTAAATTTACCTTATCATCATTCGAGGTAGCCTCAAAATCACCTTCAACAATAATGTACCAAAGATCAATATCTTTAGACTTCACATATGTTTCAATATATTTTTCCAATATATAAAACCATTAGTTTCAAGTAGTGGTGGTCGTTGCATAGATTGCCCTTCCTTATAATTTTGAACCCATAGTGATCGAAAAGTTTTTAAAATACAATTTTACTTTAAAACTTTTATAAACTTAGCTCTTGATGCCAATGGTAGAAAACTAGAAGGGGGTTGAATAGTTTTGCCGATTTTAAGTTGATTTCAAAACTTTAGATCCGATATTATGTGAAATCGTATGGATGTTGAGAACGTATAGATCTAATGATAATGCAAGCAAATAAATAAAGTTAAGGGATGGAAATGACACAACCGATTTATAGTGGTTCGCCACAAGGACACCTTCCTTGCCCTACTCCACCCCCGAGTCACCTACTCGAGAGTTCAAGCACTATGTCAACAAACTCCTTCACTGGCGGAGAAGCCTTCACAACGTTGCTTACACTTTTCCGGTACAAAGCTAGATACCGAGTCCGTAGCACCAGTAGACCAAACCAACACAACTATTACACAACAAATATGTGAAATATCAAATATAAGATCTTCGCTGTAAATCTTGCGGAGGACAAATCAATCAAGGACCCTTGCTTGGATGACTTCTAGAATGCTCATGATCTCGCCTTAGAAGGACCTATATGAGGATCACAAAGAGAAAGAAAGAAGAACAACTCTAGATCAAGTGATCTATATGTTAGAAGAGAATGAGAGTGTATGAGAGATTTAGTAAGAAGAGGGTGAGTTAGAATAAAGAAATGGCTCTCATTTATAGGCAAAATTCTTCATCGTTCTCGGATCCCACGGATCCTTCCACTGGGATCCGTCTAGTGTAAACCTAGGGATCCGTGGAACGCCCTCTTGCCCATGGGTATTTTGGTTATGGGTCATGGGTTATGGGTTGGTCCTTGGTTTTCTTTAGATTCAATGTATCTAAGTATACATTGTATCTATTCTTTTGGTATGGGTTAAGATCCATGGGTTATGGTCCATGGGTTATGGTTTTACCCATCCTAATAAACTATTACAACAAATGCTTAATTACTACATTTTGTATTTAAATGGCTATATGTAAATGCTTTACAAAAATAACATGTATCCTTATAATTATACTTAAGACAACATTATATTTGTTATCAACAAAACACAAAGAGATCGCAAAATATTAATAAACGTTTTACGGTTTATTTGTATTAACAATTAGTTTTGTATTCTTGGATTTTTATTTTATATTGGATTGGTTTTGATTTTTGCATTTTGAGAATTTGGGATTAATTGCTTTAATGATTTTTATTTTAATATATTTTCCACAAATTAAAAAAAAACCATACCAATAAACGGTGACAAAACAAAATATTATATAAAATATTAAATTCTAAAAAATATTAGTCAGGTTTCACACGAAATTTTTAGAAAAGATCACTCGGACGATTCATGGGAACAAATAATGTGATGTGAAAATTTTGTCCAAAAATTGTGGGAAATTTTATCGCCGGGACGTTTAACAATTTGGTGTGAAAATTTTGTCCAAAAAATGTGGGAAATCTGTTGGAAAATATCCGTATGAAATTGGTGGGTAATAAACTACATATTACACACAGATATGGGTAATAAACCTACAATTACACACAACAATATATATGGGAAAACTAGTCAACGTAGTGGGAAAATCGATGGGTAATAAACCCATGATTACACACAACAATATTTGTGGGAAAAATAGTCAACGCAGTGGGAAAATCATGGGAAAATATTTACCCATTGGTTTTACACACGGACCAATTCCGTGAAATCATGAAAAGGGTTCTTTCTCATGTGATTTCCATGATTTAGCCGTGGGAAAACACAGTAGCTTACCATGTAATTTAATTTTTCTACTAATAATTTATTACATTTGTACATTTTTTGACAATAGCTTTTGCGATTATTTGTTATTTACAAATTATAAGCAGTGCCGAAAGTTTGATGAAGTTTTGCCTAGTTTGTCGGGATAATTGTTTAAAAATGTATCAAACTTAACACTTTTTATTTTTGTGTGTACTCAACTTTTAATATCCTTTGTAAGCATCTAACTTTTATGGAGTCTCATGTTAAAGTCACCTTTGCAGTTGCCTCACATTGGAGATTTTATGCATAAATTATTCATTTGATTATTTGATTGTACTAAAACTTACTTTATTTTGATGTGAAACTTTCAAACGTATCTTGTTGTAGATTTTTATCTTTGCAAATGAATCAAACAAAGTATGTTTTAAAACAACTCATATGGAGGTCGTTGTTTATACTCTTGACTTTGTGCTATGAACGTCACGCCCGATCACCTTTTCATTCGCGATATTTCACTCCCAAACAATGGAACCATAATGTCTAAAGCTTTGTTTGAAGTCGGGTTTGAAGTCAAAAATGATCATTCTTGTTATATCAAACATAAAGGAAATGCTTCTTTGTACTTACGGTTTATGTTGATGATCTTGTTATAACTAGAAACCGTGAAACCGAAATTGAGAACTTTAAGAAGTTTTTAAGTAACAAATTTAAGATCAAAAACTTGGGTGAGTTGAAGTATTTCTTTGGTATTGAAGTCTTAAAAACTAAAACTAAGGTGTGTTTAAACCAGAAGAAGTATTGTCTTGAACTTTTTCATGAGTTCGGATTACTGGCTTGTAGGCCAGTTGTGACTCCTTTTGCCATAAAATATTGTTTTGGCATGTAAGGAATCTCATGGTGATAAGTTTTTAGCTAATGTTTCTAGTTATCAGAAACTGGTAGGAAAGCTGATCTATTTGACTATGACCAGACCAGATATATCATATGTTGTTAATTGCCTAAGCCAACATATGTATGCACCATTGCGCTCATTTTGATCTTGGTTTAGGGTGCTTACATATTTGAAACTTGCTCGGTAATGTTATTGATTTTCAAGAGTCAAATAGAGTTTAATGTTTGTTCGGATTCAAATTCTAATTATGCAAAATGTCATGTGACTAGAAGGTCTGTGTCTAGTTATTGTGTTGTTTTTGTCAATAGATGTTTAGTTTCTTTGAAAGTAAGAAGCATACTACATTATCTAAATCTTCAGTTGAGGCAGAATATAGAGCAATGGATTCAGCTACTTGTCAGATTATGTGAATTTTGAAAATTTTGATTGAACCTAGATAGTCTTGTTCTTGTCACTTTATATTGTGATAGCAAGTGTGGTGAGCAACGGTCAAAACCGACCAACCAACAAAACCGACCACACGAAAACCGACAAAGGAAAAAGTAGAACCGAGATATACACATCAAAACCGAACCAAATAAATCGGTTCGGGCCGGTTTAGCTATTTCGAAACGAAAAAACCAACAAAAACTGAATCAAACCAAAACCGAAAAAAATATACAAAACCGAAACTGAGCCGAATAAGGTCGGTTTGGTTCGGTCCGGTTTCGGTCGGTTTGTTGGTTCGGGTCGGTTTCGGGTGGAATAACAAGTTTGCTATTCAGATTGCTGCAAATCCTTTTATGCATGAAAAAACTATATTTTTTGATGTGCATCTTGTGAGAGAAAAGGTTGCTTCAGGATTAATCAAAACTGAAAAGGTTGATTCTAAGAATCAAGTAGATGATATTTTGACTAAGGGTCTTGGGTTTTCTCAGCATCCCGTGTTGATTAGAAAGTTGGGAATGGTGAACTTGTTTGTTGCATAAGCTTGAGGAAGGGTGTTAAAATTATAATATCCTTTGACAAGCTTAATAACTTTTGGGTCTTAAGTGTAAATATTTTACACTAACTTTTATCTAACAAACTTTAATGTTAGTTTTGTTAGTTTGTGTATGTGCAGGGTTCAGATTGTAACTTGGGCTTATAAAAGGATTCATCAGCTGCTATGGTTTCATTCATTCTTTTATCACAAGTTTCACCACATCATACATTCTCTCTCGGATCATATTGAAGTTTCAGTTTTAGTTTCTTATAGTTTTTGTATTAGTTTCAGTCGAGTTTAAGTAGAAGATCATCTTGATCTTACTTTGTTGGGATTGGTTGTATCTTAGTTATCCGGGTTTGAAGTGTGAGTTTTGTATTGTTAGGTTGCATCCGTGTTGGAGGCGCTCTTCTCTTTGTATTGTGGTTAGACACAATTGTAGACTAATCTACTATAGCAATTATTAATAAAAGATCACCAAAGGAGGTTATATATGTGATTTGTTTTGGGGGTTCTAGATATATCTAACTTTGTTAAATTATTGATTTGTTAATTATAAAACATATTATGCTTTCGATTTGTTAGATTGTAGTATTTAAAAATTGTAGATGAACTATTTTTGAATGGAGGTGATTTGCACCACTCTCTAAATTGATTGGCACACTTTAAATTAGAGTGTGTTGACATTTATACCATCATAGAATGAAAATATGTAAATTAATGTAATGGTATAATTGTCAATACACTCTAATTTGGAGTGTATCAATCAATTAAATGAGTGTGCAAATCATCTCCCATTGTTGAATGGTTGGAGAGGTGGGTGTGAAGTTGAAAAGAAGGGCGTTGGGTTGTGGATGTAGTGTGAAATTGTAAATGTTGTTAAATGATTTTTGGATGACTCATTTATAAGTTTAAGATGATTAATTTGTAACATGTCATGTTTTTTTAAGGCAGTTGATATGCATATCGTCAAAAGTTGAGTGCACATCACAATCATGCATATGTGGTGTTGTACTATGTGCATCACTAATGTAATATTGTGGTGTGCAGATCACTTTTGGTAGTGTGCATATCACCTCCGTTTTTCTTAAATATACATATGATAGGAAGAGTACGCGGGTTACACGTGGAAGGAAAAAAATAGTGAAAAAAATAGTTAATTGCACACTAAAAAAACATGTGTGGCAAGTTAGATCACTATAAGATAATAGACCTATAGTAACTTAGGTTTTTGACACAAAAAATGTCACTAATCTCGACTTTTAATGACACTTTTAAAAGTGTGAGTAAAAGTTTAAAATTTTAAGATTTAATGAAACTTTTATATATAAATGTGTCTTAAAAGGCAAAAGATTTATCCTCACACTTTTTTTGTGTCACTATAAATAGACTTTTACCTACACTTTTTAAGTGTAAGAGAAGCATAAAAAAAATTTAAAGACATTTTCTTTATACTTTTGTTGACACATTTTTAATTTTAGTGACACTTTTTTTAAGTTTTGATGACACTTTTTTAAGTGTCACTAAAAGACTATTTTTGTAGTGGATGCATTTTTAATAATTATTTCAAAATAAAATGATTGTTTTATTTTATAAAAATATTTTGACTAGATTATTTCGTATATTTGTCCGGAAGAAATTACGTTAATTATTAGAGCGCACTTGTCGCCTCGCATATGAGGCTTCGCCGCCCACCGTGGCCCTCGCCGCCGGTAGTGACACCGCCCCCGCCGTCCAGTGGGAAGCCTCATCGTCCGCCCGACGAGTTGAAACTTGTCCTTTTTTTTTTTTTTTTTTGCTCTATTTTTTTTATATAAAATGATATTTGTGATAAGGTGAAGTGTTTTTGCATAGATTGAAAGGTTCGTGGAGGAAAAAATGCAAACATAAACGCCTAATGATGAAACCCTTAAACTGAAACTTGAACAATTAACTAAAACATGAAATATATAATACGCTTAAACATAAAAACTATGAATCTCCCTAATAAAAACAACATAAAAACATGAAATACATAATAAAACTACTAAAACTTAAAAAGAATCATCCGAGACCCAACCTCGAACTTGAAGGGAATCAAACTCCCATTAAAGAGCCGACGCCCATTATGTCGAAATAGTTGTCTTGGAGGTACCGAGCTTCCGTGCTTCTTGCTCACGGCGAGCATTTTCTTTACGTGTCTGCTTCTTCCATAATCTCCTACCGCTTTCTTCATCTTGTTCTAGTCACGGAGGAAGCCTCACTTAACCCGCTAGGTCGGTTTTGAAGATCCACCGTGGACCTGCTCACGGTGGAGTTGGAACAATTGGGAGGTATGGATGTTTTCAAAACCCACCTGAAAGACATTTTCCGTGGTGTTGAGTAAACTTCAAGTTCGTGGAAAGCTTTTGTAGGAAATCGTGGTGAAGTTGAAAAGCTTGTTTCCTGACTTTTCCGACTTGGGAATTCTTGAGAAAATCTTTATGAGACATTTTGTGTTTGAATTGTGTGTGTGTCTGTGATTGGTAGGGTAGTATATATAGGCTCATATAATCTGCTTCAAAACTATACCTTTTGAATTTAAATTTTGAATTTGAATTTTAAAGTACCCACTCTATTTGAATTTGAATTAGCCCGCCCTATTTGAATTTGAATTAGCCCGCTCAAAAGTATACTGACTTTGAATTTGAATTTAAATTTGACTAAAATACATGGTTGGTCCCTAAACTTGGCGGACGCATCGCGATGGGACAAAACTAGGCCTTTTCATTGTTGGGTCCCTATTTCAAGGTTTTCACTGTTCTGTGTCCTTTGACCAAGTCAAAGTCTGAATTTTGTTTTGTAGTCGAGGGTATTTTAGTCCATACACATTTATACTTTTATAACACATTTATATTTTAGCCCTTCATCTTTCATCCTCGTCTTCATCTCCCCAAATCATTCATATCCCCAAATCATCATCTCCCCAAACAATTGCTTATGTGATTATCGTGTTTTGTTACAGTTGAAGTATATTCGAACACAATCTCCTGTGAGGGTAGCAAGCAAGTTGTTAGTTGCGCTGCTCAAGCAGCTAAATCCACAACTGATGGACATAACAGATTGGGGTTTTCTACGCTGGGTTTTGGAGCCTATAGCACAAAAATGCCTCTTCAACCCGAGAAATTGAAAGATGATGCAATTGCAGTGTCAATAATTCCTTGCTATTTTCACACTTGGAAGTCCTAAAGATAAAATCCACACTAAAGAGTCCCACAATGGTGTCAAGATCATCATGTTATATCTAGCAAAGAATATGATGAATCTCGAATTTCGATGCTTGGTTCAAAGAACTCTAGGTGCACATCGACAACTCAACCAAAGTAAATTTTGGTTCTAGTGATGTCAAATTCATGGGACACTGAGCTCTTCTTTGGGTTCCGTAAAACTAATCATGACCGTAGCTCTCTGCATAAATTTATTCAAATACCCATGTTGACCATGGTGGTTTTAGGCCGATTAATTCACAACCCATCTCTCCTAGTCCATACACATTTGGTTTGTTTAAATGAATGTTTAGTAGAATTGGTTTGTAACAAAGTGGCATGTTTGTTAGATTTTGATAGAAATTGTATAAAGTCGACATCTACAAAAATTGATGTTATGGTTAAAGAAAATATTATAAGGTCTTTCATTTCTTTTAACCACCTATGTGGGACAAATGCGAACACAAACTTATTAAAGAAAGGCGTAAGTTTTTACATGTCACCAAGTAGTATGAAAGACAACCTTACAAGAAAATGACCACGCTACATGCTTGCATTATGCAAAGATATAGGATCAAAGTATAAATCAAGAAGGCAAGCGGATGCTAAGGTGTTCTCCGTATATTAATTTGTTGCTTTTGTTCATAATGTAGGTAGAAAATGGACATAGCATTGTTAATCTTGACATCACTGTTGTTTGATTCTCGAGTAACGAGTTTGTTTGATGCTATCGATCAATTCTTAGTCTCTTACAGTGACTAGGAATCAATTCCACAAGTGTAAATTTGTGATCATTGACAATGTAGTGACACCCTTAAAACCATTGGACTTGGTTGGCCAAATATCATATATAAGGCTGTTGATAGTCAAACAAGCTGTTTAAACAATGTAAATGTACAAGAAGCAATGTGAATTCAAAGAATATCACAAAGTTCAATCATAATTCCAAAGAAACAGATGCATGGATACCGTCCAACGACTTAAATCATCGACGCCAAGAAAAGATGCAAACGGATAAGATTCGTGCAACCAATACCGATTGACAAAACTAGATGATCGATATTTTAATGGGATGAAGGCATGAAAGAATATACATTTACATTCATAAGGGAAGAAGTCGAAAAATAAGCAATCCCAAACACCCTCTTATTATCAAAATGTTTATTTACCTTTAACGTTATTTATTATCAGTAGAACATCCTAAAATACCTGGACCTTTAACGTTATTTTTATCGATAGAACATCCTAATACATGGACCTAACGTTATTTACTATCTGCTTTCTTTTCCTGCAGGATATAAGCTCTTCCATACCTCTTTAACTTCAATGTAGGTAATAACCTTAAAACAAGCAAATCCCAAACATCCCTTTTATCCATTTGACATGTTTGAAATAAACATAACATGAATGGGTCATTTCATGTTTAACGGTAAAAATTGGGAGATGAATGATTTGGGAGATGATGACGAGGATGAAAGATGAGGGTAAAATATAAATGTGTTATAAAAGTATAAATGTGTATAGACTAAAATACCCCACTACAAAACAAAATCGGACTTTGACTTTGTCAAAGGACTAATTTGGCATTTAAAGGTCATATTTTGGACCCGTGGCGATGAAAAGGCCGAGTTTTGTCCCATCATGATCCTTTGGTACAAGTTTAGGGACCAACGGTATTTTAGTCTTTAAATTTTGAATTTGAATTTTGAATCAATTTTAGAATTTGAATTTGAATTTGAAAACCACCCCTATAAATAACAATTTATAACCACCATTTTTTCACATCTACATCAATTAAAAAAAAACACAAATGTCTCAAATTCCGAAGTGGATCAAGTCTGAAGAAATCTTGCTTGCGCAAGTTTGGATAGAAATTTTGCAAGCTATAGATATGGAAAATTACCATTTCGAAAATATTTTTTGGAACGACGTTATGCAGATGTTCAATAATCAGACTACCGATGACCATCGTACAACAAATTCAATCACGGGTAAATGGACGAGGATTAATGTAGATTGCAAAAATTCAACGCAATTTACAAACAGTTCTGGTCAAGTGCTCAAATGACCACACTCATCTCGAAAATGCGAAACTAAACTTTCAAAGAACAATTTTGTGGAAAGGAGTTCAAGTATGTTTACGTTTGAGAGATTTTGAAAATTGCCAAGTGGGATGTCAAGATCCGATCCAATAGTATGTGTTGTATTTTTTTACTTGTGTTGTTTTTTTCCGTATCGTGTTTTTTATCATTATTGTGTTATGTATTGTATTTTTATTTTGAATGAAATGAATTTAGTTTATTGGAAATGAAAATTGAATAAAAAATAAAGTGGTAGTGGTGGGCCTCGAACGAAAAGGTTGAGGTTTGTCATATGAGGGGTTTGTTGTGGTTAGTTGTGGAGAAGTGGGATGCTAATGTGGCGCTGAAATGACACTGATGAAGAGGTTAAGCTCATCGTGACACCTAGTCCGCTTAGCGAAAATGGTTGTTTTTCATATCATGAGAAAGTTTACATTTTCTATTTTAAATAACCGGTGAGAACTGGTCAGAATTGTAAGTATCATAATGAGAGGGTGCGTTTGATGCGTGGACGCGATTCGAATTAGATTTCGATTTGGTTTTAGATTTAAATGTAGAGAAAAGTATATTTAAAATATTCACTTGAATAATGACAGATTTTTATGGTCCCACTTGGATTTTATATGAGTTTTTTATTATAACAAAATATAATTGTTACACTTGAATTAAAAATAAATCTCAATATAAATATGTAATTGAAGCCAATGTTTTAAAAATCTGGTTTTTAGTCGACCTGTTCGAGTCATTGGACACTGGTTTGACCGTCGGGTCAACTCGGTTTTTCATTTATTATTATTTTTTTCCCACCAAGTCTACCCGGGTTAACCTGATTTTTATAAAAAGATTTGAAAAACCAAACCCGGCCGGGTTTATCCGGGTCACTCAAAACTCGGCGGGTCTAACCGATTAACCCGATTTTAAAAACCCGAGGCTCTTTTGACACGTTTTTGTGACCGGACACCGATCCGATTAGTTGAACCGGCCAAGTCGACCCAGGTTTAAAAATATTGGTTGGAGCCACGTGAAGGTCACATCAAGGGATTAATCTTAAAACCCACCTTCTTCCCCTGGGTTAATGTACTCCCAAATATTTAAGACCAACTCCAATATTTTAAACACCATATAAAAAAAATCCCTCCATCAAGAAACCAATCAGCCAAACTCACCCTAAAGTTTTGTCCAACCCTGAGGATGATTTAAATAGTTAATTACAAGTAAAATATTTATTGACTTACCCTGTAATAAAGCGTACGTATTTGCTAAACTGTACATTTATTCACAAAAGGAGTAATCGTTTATTTGGAACAAGAACATGCTTCGACTATTCAACTACATGGTGAGGGTCATGCGATCGATCAAGTGCATAAAGATGTGACATGCAATCCTTTTTCACCTAGATAGAACTTATTCTTTGTAACCTAGCTAAAGTTATATTTGAATCTTATACTTTTGACACTGCGACTACCTACACCATGATTAAAATAATAGAGGAATATACTAATTATGGTTTTGATATATGTTTAGTGTTAGGGCATCCACTATAAGAGGTTTATAAAAAGGTCTAAAAGTTATGAAAAGGTTTATCTTTTATTTCAATCATAGTGAGCTTGTGGTTTATATCTATATGGCATGAAGAGGTTCAAGATCCTAGACCTTTTCATAATTTAATGCATGTGTTATGTAACATTTGATATAATTATAAAAGGTTTATACATAGTGGTAATAGGTTTATAGTTTATAAATTAATAATTTGATATATTATAAACCTATTTAAAGGCTCATCATCATCATGACTTTCTTAACTTATGCCTAAGAGGTGTTCCTCAAGGTCGATATAGCTTGTCGTTCAAAAATATTTTTTTTTTTCATTTTATAATAGCTTCTTAAAAAATTGTCATCTAGTAACACAATAAAAAAATGTCATTAAAAGTAAAAAAGTGTCACCAAAAGTATAAACAAAGTGTCACTAAAAAAATTATGCAATTCTCCAACACTTAAAAAAATGTAGACTAAAATACACCGTTGGTCCCTATCAGTGGCGGAGCTAGAAGATTTTTCGTGGGAGGGCCGAAACAAAAAAAATTCCGAAAAAACATCAACATACTTAACTAATAATGTAAGGCAAACAAAAGAAACTTACAACTTACAAGTTACAAGTCGGCTTTGCGACCTTTAAGATTCTTAAAAACATCAACTACATATTCTGAACTAAAAGTTTCAGCAATTTCCTTTTCTATGTAAACCACCAAGTCGTCATGAAATTCATCCGCCATCTTATTGCGAAGTCTATTCTTGCATATCTTCATCACAAAAACGCTCTCTCGGTTGTAGCAATGAGATCCGAAGTGTCAAGATTAGTCGAATCAATCATCAATCATAGAATATGACTCACACTTCCCGGTTTTCACAAGACTTATGCATAGACCAGCAAGTGTTGACACTTCACTTAGCTGCAAGTTCTCTTTCATAGCAATGTTCAAAAGCTCCAACTCGTATTTCAATCGTACCCTTTCTTGTTCAGTAAAATCTGCGGGATAACATTTCTCAACAAGAAGACATATTTGATCAATATCAAATCCATCCGATTCTTTTTTTGGAACTAATGCAGAGCTTAGAGTTAATAACTCCAAGGCATGATCATTAAATCTGTAGTTAAGCTCGTGCAATTGTTTATCTAATGTACAGATAAATATATCTACTCGATAATGATGTTCAAAAGTAACATGATTATCTTGTGGACGAGGGCGATATCGACCAGACTTGTATGGAGCATTCATGTCAGGTATATCAATTTCATGCTTCAACGAGAACAACTTCACCTGCTTAAGTAAAGAATCCCATCCTTTATTTCTGAAATCATCAAGGCTTTTCTTTGTTGTTGAAACTAGCTCGATGGCATTGGCGATATCTTGAGATTTTCTTTGCAAAGATTGAGATAAAATGTTAGTTCTCCCCATTATCTCCTGTACCAGGTGTAAAATAAAAACAAACTCAAATGATTTCATGTAAGAGTAAGATTTATCAGCATCCGCACGTTGAGAAGCAATAGATCCATCTGTAATTATACCCCGGAGAACAACAAAAGCAGGGTTATACATCTGAAGCAAGCTATTGACCGAAAAAAGATGAGAACCCCAACGTGTATCACCAGCTCGTCTTAAGGTTCGAGCTTGATTTGCTCCTTTACCTGGTTTGAGTTCACCAAGTTCCAATAATTGTTTAGTCTCAATCGCCTTAGCTTTTTGTAATTCATCATGTCGTTTACTCGAAGCACATACTACGTTAATAATGTAAGCCAAGTTTTCAAAAAATTGATGAACCGGAATAACTTCTTTTGAAGCAGCAACTAAAGCAAGTTGCAACCTGTGAGCAAAACAATGAACATAGTACGCATAAGGACAATCCTTGAGAACAAGTGCTTGTAATCCATTCCACTCCCCTCTCATGTTACTAGCACCATCGTAACCTTGACCACGAATTTTACTAGTATCGAACTCGTGATTTAATAGAGTTTCCCACAATTTCTCTTTTAAAGTTAATGCCGAAGTATCAAAAACATGAACCATATCCAAGAATCTTTCTTTTATTTCCCCATCTTTATCAACAAATCTCAAGACAATAGCCATTTGTTCTTTTTTTGACTCATCACGTGATTCATCAACCATGACACAAAAGCAAGAACTCCCTGCCTCACTACGGATATGTTTTCGCACATTATTTGCAATAATGGCAAGAAGTTCTTTTTGAATATCTCCTGAAGTGTACTTTGAATTATAAGGAGCGCTATCCATCACAACATTTGCAAGTTCGTCATTATAAGAAACTAGTAGTTTTAACAGTTCGAGAAAATTACCTCGGTTTTTTGAATTAGGACTTTCATCATGCCCTCGAAAAGCACACGCTTGAAATGTCAACCAACGAATTACATCAACTGAAGCTTTTAATCTTAGACGATTTTTGTAGATTTTCTCTTTACTTCGCTTCTCTAAAATGTTACCAATATGTGTCTCTTGGTTAATCAGATTCTCACTGAAAGCCAACGCATTTTTGTGTTTTGAAGAACCAAGATGTTTGAGGAATGCACATCTTTTACCATCATTAACTTTTTTCCATTTGTCAAATCCTTCAACCACAAAGACATCTGATCTTTGACGCTTGTTTGGTTTATCAGAAAACAAGTAACACAAAAAACAATAGGCAGAATGTGTTGTAGGCGAATACTCCAACCAATTAGGGAATATGTTGAACCATGAGTATTGAAACTTACGAGGATGCTTAGTTGAACCTTTAACAGGATACTCTTTCAAATGAATTTGAAAAGGCCCCAAATTTATATATGCTCGTCTTACTTGTTCCCTCTTATTCACCGGATAACTCCAAATTTGTTTTCGCTTTCCAGGATCTCTTTCCAAAGAATTAAGATCCAATTCCTCATTATTTTTCCTCGGTGTTTCAGAAGTATGTGGGTCTAACTGATTTTGATGTTTTCCACTTTCATTCGTTGAAGCTTTGGAACGTTTACTTGCTTGATTTTGAGATGTTGAACAAGACTTATCATTTGTATTATCAAGCTTTCTCTTGTAAAAATTATCAAGTGTTGGTTGTGTTGTTTGCTTCACCATTATAGCTCCTAACCTGATAGTATATTACAAGTGTGACAAAGATTTAGTGATTAAGATATTTAAAATCTATAAGCATTGTATATTTTTGTTACTGTGTTAAGAACTTAGGACATCAAAATATTAGTATGAAAGAATTAATAACTACTTAAACTAGGCAAGTAGGCAACTAGAAAATTTATGAATCAAACATGAAACTTGAAGTAATTGACAACATAATTAAATAACCTTATAAATGTATTTTTTATTAGTCAAACATATCTTTTGTTATCTTTATTTATGAATCAAACATAGGTGCTGATTTCAGTGATTTGCAATTAAACAATTAGAAACCAAAATTAACTTTGGGGAAAAAGATACATAAACAATTACCATGTTAGATAACTATTTTACAAGAATAAAGAAAAGTTCACCTTTTGATCTTGAATCTTGATGATGGTGACTTGAGAGGGACACTGAAAGTGACTACATGTCTTCAATTAGATCTTGATTTGGGGTTTTTTTTGCACATTCGTCAGGTATTCAAGTTAGAATTTTGATATCAACTAAACTAGAGTTGGGATTTAGGTAGGCCATCTTTTTATTAGGCTTAGAAGTTTTGGGTTTGGGAGGGCCAAACTTAAACTTTAAATTTTTTGCACATGAAATACTAAAAACTATATAACAGTGGGCCGAATTTAAGGGGGGCCAGCACCCTTCTATGTCTTGCCATAGCTCCGCCCTTGGTCCCTATAGTTGGCACGACGCATCGCAATGGGACAAAACTCGCCCTTTTCATGTCCCTATTTCAAGGTTTCACTCGCTACAAGTCCTTTGACCATTTTGCCGTTAGTCAAGGACATCTCATGGCGTTAGATTTGTCTTTAGTCAAAGGGCACTTTTGTCATTTTCATATTTCAATTAAAATTTCTTAATTATTGCCACATGTAATGTAACCATCTTCCCGCCTAATAAACACATAGTCTCAGATTATCATTCGTCCCGAACTTCGTTACAAGAATTATCGAATTCACAAACCCTAAATGCATGTCACAAAACCCCTGCTTATCAATCATAAACCGAAACATGGACTTTACCCTATGGAAAGTAATAAGACAACAAGTTATCCAGGTTGATGATACCGTCCAATACGACTCTGCTAAGAAGAAATACAGATCTTTTTTTTATTATTATTACGATCTTTGGAATTTGTAATTGTGGTATTTATTGTTTCCCAATTAAGTTTTAGAATGCTTTAAACATATATTGACATGTTTTCGGTGGTAGATCTAATATGTTTAGTATGAGGGTTCATCACAATGGTGTCTTTAAATCTTGCCTGATAGAATATACGTTGGAGTATGGAAAGTTTAGTTGATTTGGTTGATGTTGATAGTGTGTCGCTTGAAGAGTTGGATGTTCTTATGTATGAATTGGGTTATGAGTCGGTTCAAAAATTACTATTACTTTGTTAAGCCCGGTAGTAATTTAGATGATGGTTTGTATAGCATAAGTGAGTGCTAATTTAGAAATATTGAAAGATCTTGTTGATAACCATAAGATGATAGAGGTTTATGTTGAAAATGGTAAGACAACATCGACGTTGATCAAATGTCACCAAAGTCAATTAGGATGCTTATTATTGATGTGGATGCAACAAACAAAAGGAAACTCTTGCTATTGTTCCATATTGCTCAAAGAAATTGTTCTTAGAAAACATTGTTAATAAGTCCGTGGTAAAGGATATATGTGAGGTTACGATCAACCTTTGAAGTCAATACTTTGGTACAGTCTAGTCGATGCCATAAACTCAACCCTTGTTTCCAATTCAGAGGTCTCCATCACATCAAGATGTTGTAGGTGATGTCAACCAAGATATAGATAAACATGTTGAGCATATCCAAATAGATAGTCCCAAGAGGTATCTCAAATGATCAAGAGTTAGGTCATCATGAGGAGGAAACATGTAATCCCGTGGATCATGTCCAAAAGGTAAATCTGTGCGAGTTAGTGAAATCGATGAAGTCGTAAGTGATGACAATGTGATCGAGATGTATACACTTATATGAGTGACGATGATGATATTGAGAACAATGGTGATGGAAACACGGTTGTCGATGAGGCTAATACTTTTGAGAGCTGATTTTGATGTTAACTGCTCAAAGTGACCGAGACTACAGATTTACCATCTATAGGTACCACCACCACTACCACATGATTTTTTTAAGAAAATGAGTTGGATCTGTTAGATGATAATGATTTTGCAAGTGGTTACGAGAATGAGGATGACTATGTTATTAGGAGGAAAAATTGAGGGCATACAAGAAACAAAAGTTAAGTGAGGCAAGACAAACAGAGGACGAAATCTTTTTTTCGTGGTCAAAGTTTTGTAACCGCAAAAGAAGTAAAAGATAGGATCTACCGCTTTCAATAAAGACTAGAGGAAATTGCAACTAATTAAGAATGACAAACAGAGAATTAGGGTTAGGTGTCTTGGACAAATACATTTGTGGAATAACCAAGGTTCGAGTGGAAAAGCCCCAAAGAGGAAAAATGGTCCGATAACTAGAGGCCTTGGTAGGGATGTATATTTGCGAAAGCGCAAGGAGCAAGCAACAGAGTCCATGGTTGTTGTATGTAGCCAAAAATACGAGATAAAGATGTATGGATTGTTCGAACTTTCGTGGATGAACATAAATGTTTGCAATCAAGAGACATTAAAGCTTGTGACTACAAGTTTCTTTCAAGCAAATAGTTGACCAAGTTCAAGTCAATCCGGATATTCCAATCGTGGTTGTTCAAGATCACCAGAAACAGCTTTGAAGTTCGTGTGTCTATGCAAAAAGCATTAAGGCAAAAAGAAGGCGTAAAATGAGATTAGGGGTGATCATAAGCAAGAATACACCCTTTTAAGAGACTATGTTGAAGAGTTGCGTAAAACTAACTCGATGCAACAGCTAGGATAAGTGTACAAACCGCAATGATGCAACAAGTCCAACCGAGTTTTCAAGAGAATGTATGTATGCTTAGGCGCTTTGAAGAAAGGATACAAAGCTTGTCAAAGAGAGTTGTTGGGGTTAGATGGTGCTTTATGAGGGTCCTTTTATCGCCGACTTCTTACAAAGAATCGGTATAGACAAAGAACAATGGAATATACCTTGTAGCCTATGCGGTTGCGGTGGTCGAAAGCAAAGACTCATGGATTTGGTTTCTTGAATGTCTAAGAGATGATCTTGACTTGCAACCAAACTCAAACTACACTTTTATCGCCGACGCAAAAGGTGATTTTACCATTTAGTTGATTAGATTCACTTGTATTTTCGTTAAATGCAAGTTTTATTAGTAAGGAATTGATGTTTATTTGTGCGGTATCATTCTAGCGTTAGCAAAAGTATTCCCTAGTGCTAAACATGATATTGTTTGAAGCACATCCATGATAATATGAAATTGCAATGGAATGCTAAAGCATACAAGGAACATTTGTGGAGATGTGTAGCAAAGAACAACCGCCCAACACTGAGGCAGCCATGCCGGCATTCAAGAGTTTTAGCGAACCCGCCCATGCTTGGTTAAGTAAGATACCACCAACCCATTGGTCAAGGTCGCATTTTTCGTGTACCTAACCAAATCTATGTCTACTTGTACATCTTTTGTTCTCACGACATTTTTCGTGCATTCGACCAAACATGTTGTAGGGAGGGCTCATTCGATGTGCTACTTAATAACATGTGAGGTGTTCAATGGGAAACTAGTGGGAGGTAGGCACCAACCCATCATTACTGCTTTGAAATACATTAGAGTACCGTATGAAAAGAATAGTGAACGCTGTGAATGTGATTCAAAAGTGTGTCGAACCATTAACACCAAAGGCAACACTCATGTTAGATGCAATCAAGAAAGAGGCTTATAAATACAACGCTTACGGGTTGAAGGAGAAAAGTATGAGGTCGGTGGATGGGAGACAAGTGTCTCATCAATGTTGAAGCTAGGGCTTGTACATGTAGAAGATGGAGCTTACAAGTATGCCATGTAAACATGTTGTTGCTACCCACCGGTGTATGAGGTTGAATGGAATGCAAATAGGATCTGTTGAATCATGGTGCATCCATGTTACTTGCTTAAGATTGGGAAGAAACTTACAAACACCACATCCGACCAATAAATGGTTATGAGCATTGGTATAAGTCATGTGTTCCTACAACCATTCTTCCACCTAAACATCATAAACCATTAGGTAGCCACGAAAGAAAAGAACCAGGCTTTTATTGAAAATGATAATAGTGACAAAACCAAGAACTTGTCACAATCTAGTAAGAGTGTGGTTTGTGGTATTTGTGGCAATGCCGGACACAACAAGAAAACATGTCTTGGGCAAGGAGGTGTAACAGAAGTTAAGGCACTACACAACAATACAAAAAACAGTTCATCCCACCAAAAGTTACAAAGAAAGAAAAGGCAAAGGTTACAGTGACAAGTATGAAGGTAATGATCAACCAAGTGTGGTCTAGTCTCAACTGGAAGTCAAGTTGATGTCGCTCGTGGGTCTCCAAAACATTTTTGGACTAAGACCAAGATTATAGCAAGAAAGCTTTCTTCACTACAAAAAATGTCGGTTAAGCATATGAAAGCCAATGTTATCCATCGAATATGTATTCCCAAACATTATTTGTCGTGTTTAAACAATGTATGTTTCGAACTTTGTAGACTCCAAAATTTTATGCATTTGGAAATATATCCATTTCGTTATGTATGAAATCATGTCATTTTAGTGTGTGGGTTTAATTGTGTTTTTATTGTATTGTTTTATAGAGTCTTCATACATCCGTGTTTTGAGTTGGATATCGTTATTCTATTATCACAAACACAATGAAGGATCAAAGATAGATGAACAACACCATATCAAGTTTATGTTGATACTCGAAATGGTGTCGGTTCACCCATCCTCGAGACTTCATACGCCTATGAATCTTGGATCCGTGGAACTTGGATTTGTTTTTGAGTTTGTTATCTTTATTCTATTTTCACAAACACTAATGAAGGATCAAAGATGGATGAACAATACCATATCAAGTTTATGTTGATACTCAAAAGTGGTGCCATACATCCATCTTCGAGACTTCATACGCCTATGAATCTAGGATCCGCTGAAGTTGGATCCGGGTTTTGAGTTGGATACGGTTATTCTATCATCACAAACAGAATGAAGGATCAAAGATGGATGAACAACACCATATCAAGTTTATGTTGATACTCAAAAGTGGTGTCTATTCATCCATCTCGGATCATTCATCCATCTTTGATACTGATCCGGGTTTGAGTTGGATACGGTTATTCTATCATCACAAACAGAATGAAGGATGAAAGATGGATGAACAACACCATATCAAGTTTATGTTGATACTCGAAATTGGTGTCTGTTCATCCATCCCTCATCATTCATCCATCTTTGAAACTCGTATCTCATTATGAGTTTCACCATTTGTGTGGCAAGTGATATATAAATTCTTGGGGCAAAGGACCTTCTAGTAAAGGCAGCATAATATAAGGACCAAAGCATAAAAGAAATATATTAACACTGTACAAGGACCAAACATTATACACCAAAAGACTATTCTTAGTCAACCTACACTAAAACTTCTTAAAAACAACTAGACCATCTACTACCGATTCAAAACACTAAAACCAGTACCTATCTAAACTCTATAGAAGAACCATAGAAAAAACAAGAAGATGACCATCCAAGACAACACACAAAAGTTCCCGAGACGACAAACTTTCTCCTTCTCAACAAGGAGATCGCCAAGGCCGCTTGGTGAGCGACCTCTAGCTTCGCTTGCCTTGGCCACTGCGTTGACCGCCCATAGTCTCGTAAACGAGGACGGCTTCGTATTCTTGTAATGCCGCCTCATTCAAGATTGTTCTCTGCAGCAGATGATCACATCTCTTGCTCTCCTTCGATGGGTGGATCGTACCACCCTATGAATGGACATGTTGTAGCCTATAATTGATAATCAATATGTTAGCATCCGCACCTCATAAACACAAACTAAACCCACTTGTATAAAATCACAATTATAATAAACCGGATAGACTATCATAATCAACACATTTTAAGGTAAACCACTACATGCAAACTTTAATACAAGATGAAATAAAATTATGTCCCAACTCGTCTTGGACAGCATAGAACCTCCGCCAGGTTCGTGGTGTTCATGCATGTACTAATCACGGCCCTTCCGTTGCATGAACACACCACCATTTTTCGATTTTACCGCTTCGGTGAAGAAGATAAGATTTTAGTTGTTAGAAAGATAAAGGATGAGTGGTGATAAAATGTTCCTTTTATTAGCCGTGTTTTACCAGTAGCGCACCGGTTAAACAAGTGGGTTGGACGGTAATTAATGGACAGTGGTAAATGACAAAAGTGCCTTGGACTAAAGACAAATCTAACGCCACGAGATGTCCTCGACTAACGGCAAAATGGTCAAAGGACTTGTAGCGAGTGAAAACCTTGAAATAGGGACCCCGACGATGAAAAAGGCGAGTTTTGTCCCATCGCGATGCGTCGTGCCAACTATAAGGACCAACGGTGTATTTTAGTCAAAAATGTAGGTAGAAGTCTAGTAAGTAAAGATCTATTTATGATGAAACATAAATGTGTGAGTACATAGTTTTGCCTTTTGTGACACACTTTATTTATAAAAAGTGTCATTAAATATCAAAATTTCAGGCTTTTGCTCACACTTTTTTAAAGTGTCACTAAAAGGTTATATATTTTTTTTTGTCATTAGAACCTTTGTCACTAAAATTCTATTATCTTGTAGCGTTTAAACCATTAGAGCATCTACAATGCATCAAGTCTTTAAGACTCTTGATGCATTTAATGAATTTAATGCTTGAAACATTTAGTAACCAAAGCTTGGTGTAAAGACTTGAGCTTTACCAAGTCTTTGTATAAAAGCTTTCCAAAAAGCTTTGGTTGCAATGCCAAAAACTCACTAAAAAGACTTTCTAAAATAGTAAAAAACTTTCTACCACTTTATGCATTGTGGATGCTCTTAGTACGTCTGTACATGTAAATAGTTTATAATGAATTAGCCAAAGTATTTACTTTTCGGTTTTAGCTATGGGTTAACCATATACTACGTATTAAAAATTTAGCCAAAGTAGTATTGACAACTTAAGACATCGTATGAAAATATTTATTCATATCGTTTCCATTAGTCTAAATTAACTTCAATTCATGCACATGCATAAGATAATTGGTATGGTCTTGTCGATAAAAAATAAGTTGCACAAATCATTTGGATCGTATTATAGGCAACTTAATATTATAACATCTACACTCATATGATATATAGATGATAAAACAAGCATAATGGCTTTACTCGTCAATACACCTTGTAAACTAACAAATTATTGCCACTTAATTCGCGCATATGAACATTAAGCTTAACAATTCCCACTTAAGGAAAATGAAAGTATACGAAACAGCGACCAACATTAAGTACCCATACCAAAATTCATGGAAACTGTTGCACAGGTTAAAATCCCTAGCACTATGTAAAAGAGACGAAGAGAGGTTAACTAGCTAGTAGTAATAAGTCTAGTCAAAACTCAATTTACAATCATGATCAAGTTAATTGATTAGATGGTACGAGATAGCGATCATACAACAATCAAAACAAAAAAAAGCATGCATGCTTACAACCAACTAGTACTATCCAACTACTATAAGTCCTGTTAACTTTGGTCACTACGTATACATGCATCCAACCAACTATATATAAGCGATATCTAGTACTATCCAACAACTATCAGGCTTCCGGTCTTGCGATTTACCATAGCAGCCTCTTTCGTTGGAGCCACTTGAAGAACAATGGGTCGTTGTGGTAGATATTTATACTGGCATGATTGTTTTGGAAGAGGTTTAACAAGGGGCAGATGTGGTGCCATTTTTCTAATGTTTACAAACTGAAGAAAAGCTGACCTTGTTCTTGATCTTTTGTTTATGAGTGTTATGGAATAAAAACAATTTATACAGGGAGAAAAGGGTAGTCACTGTAAAACCCTTTATTCTCCAAAAATAAAATATCAAAAATTAGATATTTTAATTACGAATAAAGGTGTAGAAAGGAGGATAAATTTGCAAGTATTGATGCATTATTCGTTTGGATAGCAATAGAAAGTGAAATAATGTCATGTTCAGATAGCATCTAAACCTTATCTCTCAATCTCTAATGGATTACAAGCTTAAAGGTTACATAATGCATAAATATATTCCATTTTAGACAGAAAACGAGGTTTGGGTTTTGCACAAAGCCTCCGCAAATTCAGAGACGGCCTTGAGCTCAAGTACTCGTAATACTTGATATGAGCCTTATCAGGCTATAATATATACACATAACTTCTCATGCTATAAACAATCAAGTAGACTTGAGTTGAACTCCAAAACATCGAGTGCACTAATTAATTCAATTACTAGTACTAATTTATGTACCAAAAACTCTTTTTTCTTAATGGCAACAATTTTCTTAAAAACAAAAACACCGGGATATACCCACAAGGCCACAACCAAGGTGATTGAGATAATGGGACCCTCGGTACAACTTCACATGAGGGTACTATCAAACCCCACAACCCGAGCTCCACTCCGTCATGCCTAAGACAAAAACATACAAAGAACTATCAAACCCCACAACGTAACAAACCAAAACACTCGTGATAATATCACCAAACAAAACACACACTAAAATACTTATAAACAGGCCCCATACAACAGGGAGACAAAAATAACTTCCTTGCACCAATAGAACCTATAACAAGAACATAGCAACATCTCACAAACATGCTTTGTAGAAACTGACTCAGAAAAAAAGAAAAAAAAAAAAAACGCATTTGAAGATTTTGGAAAAACTCAGAACTTGCAGATGATGACAAAACACGCTAACAACTTGAAGAAGATGACAGAATGCACGAACCAGCCAAAATAAATTTTAAATGCGGCATTTACCGGGATTGAGAAGCCAGTGTTGCCAATTTATCACATTTTTCTTTTTCAATCTTCTCACAATATATCCACTCATAGCTCTTAAGTTGAATGTTTTAAATAATTTATTAATGCTTGAAACTTTTCCTTTAAATACACGAGCATTTCTCTCTTTTCAAATATAGTATCTGGACGATCAAATAACCGCTTGCCATAGACGGGAGGAAAGGTTAGTGATATCTACGTTTTCGTCAGACAAAAATAATTTGCCAGTGGAGAACGCATTTACACTCCCAACCTTCCACCATCTAAAGATCTTTTCCTATACACTCATAGCAAAGTTACACGTAACCAAACTATGAGCACATGATTCTATTTCTACCACACTATCACAACTAGGGCATAGTAAAGAATCCAAAGAGATACCTCTTTTTGGAGCTCCTCACGCACCGAAAATCTTTCTTTTAAAGCTCTTCAAACGAAAATGTTTACCTTCTTAGGAACTCACTTATTCCATAATTGGTAAGTCTATATGAGCTCGAAACTATTCTCTAAATGTTTAAATTGGCGGGTAAAACCCTAACTTCGTGCGCTCTTTTATTTTTCGCTACCGACTTATCCTTTCCCGCTCGACAAAACTCGAGATAGGATGCTATTGTCAAGTCAAACCTCGAGCGTTGAGTTGTTGCTTAATCATATTTGTGATACACACTTTTAGGTAATCATAGTTTACTAAGCCTAAAATAAGGAAAGTAACATAACAAAGTATACAATCAACATTGTCATTCTGTTGAAAGAAATGAGTCATGGGAATGTTTTTGATTTTGGCAATAAAGATGTTCGTTTTCTTAACAGTTTCAGACACTATATATGGGGTCAAGGAATATTTATTCAAGATCAATTATATTGATATTGATTTGTATTTGAATTCAATAAATTAAAAGTCATAGCTCATTGGCTCGTTACAACAATTAAGAATGTTATCCAACACCGCTAGAGTATGAAATAGGATTTTCTAACATGTCTCAGAAGCATGTTAAGCCACACTAAAAACACCGACCTGGGACCCAGAGAAAAAGACACGCGATCCGCAGAAAGATAATTTTTGTGGATCCCCGTGTCTTCTCTCAGTCCCGATATCCTTTAGTGTCTTTAACATACGACCTTAGAGACACGTTATTAAAAACCCTATGAAATAATAAGCATTAAAATTTTATTGGATTTTTTTTTACCTTATTATAGTTGATCAAAGAGCTTATATAATACAATTGAATGATAAGAAATAATTTAATGGGTTAATACATAATCAACGGGCCTAACATAATATCAACTAACACTCTTTCGCAGTTAAAACGGAGGAGACCGAACGCTCAAACTGACATGAAATTTTCAAATAAGACTGCAGGCAACCCTTCGTAAAAATCTCCGTTTACTGATAACGAGAAGTCACATGAAGAACCCGCACATGCCCTTTAGCAACCATGTCGAGAACAAAATGAATGTTGATATCAGTATGTTCCATACGTTGATTTTGAATAGGATTGGTAGTCAACAAAATGGCACCCACATTATCACAATAAACCGATGTGGCACACAATAGTGGAGTATGCAACTCACAAAGTAGATTACAAATCCAAGCAATTTTCGCAACTGCATTAGCAACACTACGATATTCCACTTCAGCACTAGAGCGAAAAAGAGTGTGTTGGCGCTTAGAAGACCTAGACAACAATTTGTTACCCAAGAACATACACTAAGCAGAAGTGGGCCGACGAGTACTAGGACACCCAGCCCAATCAACGCCCGAGTAATCAAAGAGAGAAGCACTATATGAGGTATAAATTTGTAACCCAAATCTAATGTCGCCTGAACATGCCGTAAAATCTTCTTGAGAACTGTCAAATGAGGCTCCCGTGGATCATGCATATAAAAGCAAATCCGTTGAACAACATATGATAAGTATGGGCGAGTAAAAGTAAGAAGTTGTAGACTACCTTCTAAACTGCGATACATGGTAGGATCCAAAATCGGGTCACCATCCAGGCCCAGTTTAGACTCGGTGTCCACCGGAGTGCGAGTAGGCTTGCAGTTAAGCATATGAGCACACGTAAGCAACTCGAATGCATGCTTCCATCGAGATAAGAACATCCATGTACGATCACGAGACACATACAAAAAATAATTAAGAGCATCCAAAACAGTCATATCAAACTCCATGTGTAAACAAAGATATAGTGTGTTGAAATAAGGTTATAAAGAAAACAGTTGGTATAATATCATCCACATATATCAATAAATAAGCAATCTCATAACCATGTTACATGGCTAGGTTGAAGCCCATGCCTAATTGCATGTAGACTTAAGGTCTATTAAGTTTAAGATTAAGATAGTTTATTCACTAAGCTATGTGTTTATTATAAATTAATATGTTATCATTATCCCAATAATATCTATTGTTGGGATTTAAAGACTTCTTGAAGATATTGCTGCTCATTGTAAAGATATTGTTGATCTTTGAAGATTATTATTGCTGGTAGATTTCAAGAAATATATGATAAGTGGTTAAGACTGCTCACTATGAAGTTAAGACTGCCAATGCAAGTTACTACTGCCAGTGTTGAAGACTCAAAGGAAAAATACGCTAAGTTTTGTTACTACTGGTAGTATAATATTACTATTGCTAGTACAACTTAGTGCTGTTGGAAGATACAACTGCTGGTTATATAAGTTAGTATTGTCTAATCGGTTTAGTTAGTACTGCTTATTTGATATGTACGTAATGTTTATAATAAAGATTTGTATTACTTAGGAAAGTATTCTTATCTTGGAGAATACGTATTGTATCCCTAATAGGACTCCTTAGTCTATAAAAGGAGGTCCTAGGGCGGGAGTTTAGTAGGTATCTTTTGATTAGCTTCAAGGTTGTAAACTCTAATACTATTAGAGTATTCGTATTATTATTCTTAATAATTTTGAGGCTTGTTTGTTGAATTGTGTTTAATGTTCCATTGATAATACTTATAAAGGTTAAAGATTAAATTCCGCGTAATCTTTAATAACATTCAAGACGGTTCCTATAATAGTTGTATTAGATTTATCTAGTATAACTAATTCTTTACAAGCTAAGGAATTATATTGGATCTAGTGTACTGGGATCAACATTTATTTATTATCTTACATTGGTTAACCCACCATAAAATAGTTGTCTTTCGGTTATCGGCTACTAGCCGATGATTCAGAGGGATCTCAATTTATTTACTTTCTTCCTCTTCATATTTTCGTTTTATTGTCTTTTTTAATATTCTCATTATTATTATTATTATTCAAATCATGAACCCTTGAACACAAAAACCTTTAGCCGTCATAATCCACCCTGATTATTTTGATTTTGGTCACCAATCAATTATTCTTTTCTCATCAACATAACTATATGTTTTACCGTCATATATCATTGTCGCCTTCAAAAGAAATTGAACATAAAATGACATCTTCTATGACAAAAGAAAAACATCACAAAAAGGAGGCAATTGCCGAAGTAGCATACAAAGTTGTTACTGAATACAATTCTGCCTCCGTGCAAATAAACAAAAGGTCAAAAGTGTATTCTGCCTCCGTGCAAATAAACAAAAGGGAAAAAGTGTAAAACTCAACAAAAGACGAAATACAAGAAGACAAATTCGAGATTTTATCCAATTTGTACGTTCGAAAACTTCCCGCTCAAACTCCGAATAAATGTTAGTTGGCTAGATTAAAGCCCAAACATAATTATACACTTAGAGTCCAAATATTTAGAGTTAAGATACCTTTTCACTAAGCCATGTGTTTATTACAAATATATTAGCAAGGAACACGCTGACGTGGTGGCATGTCTTCGCGATTGAATTTTACGGTAATATGATGTTAAGTGGCCATACTTTTTAACAATTAATTTACAAATAATAATAAGCGGAGATCTTGTTTAGTTTCCTTTTCGTTTCAGTCTGGTGAGATCTTTGTTATCGCGAATGTGTTGGGGGAATGGCCATTGGGTGGCAAAAAAAAAAAAAAAAAAAAGGAAAAATTTTACAAAGTTAAAGATGTTTTTTCAATAATTTAACTACCACTTTTTTGTTTTTAATGAGTGACTTATCGATCGAGGATGAACCTTCATCATCTTTGTAATTACTGACTTCGGTCGTACAAGAATTGGCGATCGATCCACGACCAACCACTTCTGATCCTAATTCGCTTTATTTTAAGTGATTGACTTAAGAATTGATTAGATTATGCATTCGTGATTAAATAATTCGTATTTTGATGAATGAGTGAATAAAATAGTGTATTAATCAGATGTATTGAATAAGATTTTTTAATTTTATTTGTGTTTGAATAGTTTGTAACTTATACGTTTTTACTTATATTTTCTTAAAAATTTTTATATTAGAAAGTCTTTAAAAAATTAATAGAAAAAAAAATATAACATGTATTATAAGGTAGTATAGATATAATGTCATTCTCATGTAATCATAAAAAGAAATGCAATCACTAATATCTATATTTATTATCGATCAAGTCTAGCATTTGTAAAAATAATAATGGAATAATAAAACGTGATCATGATTTTTTGTCGAACACAATATCTTCATAAAAATAATATTCTTATCAATAACCGACAACAATTTCAAATGAAAAAAGAATAAACCCATGATTTCATAAATATCTACAAAATCTACAATTGTTTTGGAAAATGAACAACCGAATATATCCCTATCAACCTCATCCACAGTCACGAGTCACGACTTTTTTCAAATATCGTGCCATCTGTCCATATGTCCAATGTCCATTGTCGTAATTTCACTAAAGCTAACAGCCGTTACCGAGTTGACTCGCTAGCTAACTCGACATGTGACTCGGTCGTCGGAGCTAAGAAACTCGGGCCAGTGCCTGACGGGGACACCGCGGGAGATTTTCTACTCATAGTCAATATCCGCGTTAACATATTTCGTGGTGACCTAAACCCTTTACTCGGTGACATTATCCTTAACCCCGTCTCGACTCGTAACTCACTCCGGTTCGGTACATCTATCCTAATATCTACATCTTTCCTCCTATCACCAGACGACACGGTCTCGTTCACATTACTTGAACCGGGTTCAGTAACACATTCTTTTTGTCCACTTGAACCCGGTTCAATTAGGATCTTCACTTCCGGTTCACAAGTGTGAACAGGTTCAACATCAGACCGACAAAGTGGACAAGTCGAGTTACTATGAAACCACATGTCAATACACTCGGTGTGAAAACTATGTTTACATTTGGGTAAAACCCGACCAGTTTCTCCCGTTTCGAATTCGGATAAACATACGGCGCATTCGGGTGTACTAGTGTCTGGTTTTGACGAGTACACAAATAATGGTAGTGATTTTAGTATTGATGGGTCGAGGCCGCTAGTTGGGGTGCTTGGTGTTCTGTTCGAGTCGACATAGAATACAACACGAGGCGGTCGGTTACGGCGGTCGCGGCGTCGGTTGGGGTTGTTGCGTTGGAGACGTAGGAGATACCTGTAAAGAAATTTATCGTATTTTATGTTAACGAATAAATACAACAAATCCAATCCCGCCGGAGCGGGGTAAAAAAAAAGATATTTTGTAGAATTTTACACTATTATTTTAACAAAATTAGCTTAAGAGAAGTTTTATCAAACAATCAAAGCTCATCATCTGGTTAAAAATAAGCAGATTAATTAGTAACTTTAAACTAGCGAACTTGAAATTTTTTTCATTTTCTCAATTAAGCTTTACAATTTGTTTTCTGGGTGTTTAGGACTAATTAAAGGTGTTTGCTTAGCTAATTTACTTGACAGGTTTACAAATTTATAAGTTTATTGAAAATTTGACAAACACCTCTAATTACAGTACAAAAGTTAGCATGCTTAGCATTCTCTAATTAACAAGTATGAATACAGAATACTACTACTACACAACTTAAACTAGCTTAGATACTAAGGCAGTTTTTGTTTAAGCTTATACATGGGCTTACGAGCTTATATAATTTTGGTTTATATTTTAAAAGCCTTACATTTTCTGATTTTGCTGCTTATGTTGAGATCTATGAGCTTATATAAGCTTATTATGTTATAATATACTTGTGTAAGCCCATAAAATATGTTGAAACCAAATAAGCTCGTAAGCCCACTTATAAGCTTAAACAAACACCCTTTAAATAACAAAACATAAATAAAGAAACTATGTTACACATTAACTTAACGTACCATCGAGCATATAGATGAAGGAGCACCAAAAACACCACAACAACAAAAAGAACAATAATAGAAGCTAGCATAATCTTCCCACTAAGAGCATAGCTTTTAGACGCCACTTCTTCTTGTTCTTGTCCTTGGTTTCGCCATCGATGTTGTGTCGTAGGTTCGACATTAGTGTCAGCAACCGACATGGATTCTGTGTGTTTTTTTTTTTGGGTGAGTGTATGTAAGAGAGATGAAGGTATTGAAATGAGAAAATTGGAATGAGGTGGATATAAGTATGGAGGAATGAAGAGGGAAACTTCGAGGTTGGTTCGTGAGGTTTTTGTATGAATTGAAGTTGTTGAGGAAACAGCAGCTTTTGTTGATTGTGATGTGAATTTCCTGGAAGGTGACAAGTTGTTGACGCGGGAGTTGCAATTGACCTATTTGTCCTTCACTCTTCAGTCTTCATCACTATGATATTTTTGTTTATATATTTTTTTAATGATTTTTATATATTCTATTCTTTTAAATCATAGTATATCAGTTATTTTTGTCCATCTTTTCATTTTATTATGTCGTAAAGTAATTGTCTTTTTGGAGATTTATCAACCAAAGAACTTCATAATAGTAAAGAGGATATTTTTATGGGTTTTCTAACTCATGCGTTAGAAACAAGATGCAAGTTAAGACAATCGAAAGATATGAGGGACCCACCGAAAAGATATCTGAGATTTCATATAAAATACGCATAAACGTATTTTATGTAGGCCAACGCAGACTTTCTTCGACTTTTATGTGTTTCAAGCATGTTAGTTAAAAACCCTATTTTTATTAATGAAACCGTGTATAAAGGAGACATTCTGCCATTTTTTATTTTTTATTTTTAATAAAATTTATTATTGTTCATCTTTTTATTTTCTTAACATGTGATTCTTGTTTCTTGTTCGGAGAAAATAATTGTAGGAGAGAGAAAGAGAGTAGAATTTGTTCAGTTAAAAACCAAATACTCATGGAAACAAATGACACTTTGATGCAGGGTGCAGAGACGGAATCAGGGGGTTATTCACAGGTGCTCGGGACCTTTATAAAATTTTACGATATAGTGTTAATTTTTGAAAAAAACATCAATTTTTTGTAAACGTATCTTAAATGCACCCGATCTATCGAAATGTGTTTCCATATTACGGTTCGAAACATTTATGCACCTGGTCATATTTGGTCCTGGATCCATCCGTGGCAGGATGAGGGGTTTTACGTTAATTTTTTGTTACACGGATCGCCTCTAGAGACGATTTTACATATTTTCAGCTAAACGTAGGAATTGATTATGCAAATTTTCGTTTTCTCAAGAAAATAGTTTTAAGGATGATTTTTGCGATGTTATAACGTACAGGGGCCATTTGTGAATTTCTTTTTACATGGTTGGTCATTAAGGACGGATCTCTAAAAACAAAAAGACTACTTATGTAAATTTTCATTTAAAAAACTTTAGGTATGATTTTTGCAGCTAACGACAAGGACTATTACTGTAAATTTTTGGTAAACTGTTGGTCTTTGAGGATGAAATTTGCAACGATAGGGACTAATTTTGTAAATATGCTAAAATACAAAAGTTTTGTGATGATTTTTGAGATGACAGGTAACGATACAAACTACTTCCTTAAGTTTCTATTAAACTATTAGTAGCTATGGACGAAATTTGCAATGACGGGGACTATTTTTGTAAACTCTCAGAAAAAGACAAAAATATATTATTTAGTGAATAGTATAATTTCTGAAAATTGTATATATTTAAAAAGGATGTGTTATAGGTACGCCTACCAAAAAAAAGAAGGTAAAAGTACAAAAAATTTATTTTGTCTCCTATTTTATAGTAGGCAAAGAACTAAAATTTACCATGATCCAATCAACCAATAATACCATTCATTTTTTATTACGATAACTTTCACCATTTTTAAAAATTAAATATCTTTGCAAACCGTTAATCGTTACGCCGATAAAAATTATACCATCGTGACGAGAATTAAATTATCTTTCTATGATACGCACTACTATATATTTTTAACAATTTTTTTTCAAATTTCTATCAACAAAATCATATATGATTTGTGAAAATCATATATGATTCGATTTTTACGAATCACATATGATTTTTGAGAATCATATATGATTGTAAAATCATATATGATTCGTAAAAATCATATATGATTTTTCTGACGGAATTTTGAAAAAAACGTTTATTTAAAATATGTAAAAGTCAAAATCTATGAAAGATAATTTAATTCGCCACGATGGTGTATTTTTATATTTCAAGATTTACCGTTTCAGAAGATATGCTTTTAAAAAAATGCGGAAAATGATTTTGATTAATTTAGATAAAAATGAAGGGTTATGATTGGTTCATTTGTTTCTATGACAAATATGAGCTCTATATCGATCTCAACTCTTTTACAGTATGACATGGTTTTTTTTTTGTCAGTTTATGCTTCTCACTTTTTGTCAGTTTAATACTTTTAAGTTGTTAAATTTTATATTTTATGTTCTGTACTTTCAGGTTTATAGTTTTTTAATATAAAGAAAAAAAGAAAAAAATATCTGAGATGGGGTTACAACTTGTAAAAACAGTGGGTCCTTGTAACTTACCCCTGTTTAAAATAAAACGTATGCTTTTTGAAGCAACAAGTTTATGAGTTTCTAAATATTTTGATTTAAGTTTTAGTCAAATAAGTTTTTTTTTCTAATAAAGATAAAAATTAAATAAATAAAATGAAGTCAATTTTAAGGGATAATTTTTATATTCATTATAAATATTAAAATGTTGTATATATCTAAAATATAAGTTTTATACTTATGATGTAAAATTTAATTAAAACATGTTTTGATAAATATGAATGTTTAAGTTAGGTTATGAAATTGACAAGTGAAAAAGAATAAATTAAAATAAATAAGCTTGATTTGTTGTCTTCGGTTGTGTTTGAAAACAAGCGTTTTGAAGCATTCTAGAATATTTAACGTTAAACATTTAGCATTTATTGTTTAAAACTTGTTTGACAACAAGCATCTAATGGTTTTTTTTGGTCAAAATGATTCATTTTAAAATGCTACTTTAAAAAGTATTTGACATATAAATTAGCATTTGTGCATTTACATTACTATATTACCCACCTTTTAATTAACATGTATTTCCTTATACATGGTTTGGTTTGCATATGGGAATTTTGTTTGTATATTAGAATTTTGTGTCACTTATTTTATTCTATTTGCTAGTACAATATGTGTAATAATCACTCGAAAAGAATGTTTAGTGTTCAGTTTGTAAACTTTAAAAATATAATTTGTCGTTGATTTATTAAAAACATATTATGTTTTATGCATAATATTTATATCGCCTTTAATCGTTTAAAGATAACGACTTTGTTAAAATATTAACTTTAATAATTCTATTATGAATTTTTATCTCTTAATTTTTATATACTTTTTTTTCTTCAAAATAGTGTATATATTTATTTATGTCATTTTATATGTTACAATTATATATACATTATCAAACGCTTTTATTAATAAAACAACTAGTGTTTATTGCTACTGCTATTTAAGTGATAGCGTTATTGCTAGTTTCGCCGAAGATACACCCACTAAAGTACATTAACAAAAGAATCTCGCCGAAAGCAACCGTTACAATTTTTGTCAACATTCCTTGATAACAGGGGATATCGAGCAAATGGTGTTCGTTACTTGTTTGAATCGTATCGTATATTCGTATGGATAAGGAGGTCTAGGGGTATGGATGGAAGTTCAAAGTAATGTAGTCAACGATTCATTTACTTTACGGGTCCAAGTTGTTTCGTTATTATCTTGACTTTTCTGTCATAATAACTACGAAATGACTTTAAATGTGGTTTCGTTTCACTTGCTAAGACGGCTATGGCAAGACTTTAAGATAATCAAACAAAAAAAATGACTTTAATGACGTGATACTCTTCAACTACGGAGTAATAATGAAAAGATCAATAGATAGTTACTGTGCAAATTACAATGACAAATAATTATATTTATAAAATTGTGATTTTATTTGATTCTTGATGCAAAACGTACGAGTTTAACTCAGAAGTTATCAAAAAAAAATCACGGGTTAAAAATAAAAAATGATAAAAGTTTTGAATGAAAGTTTGTGTCGAAAAGGGGTGTTTAAGAATAAAGTATGTGAACTTTTCATTGTCTTTTTCTTTCTAAGTATGTGGATGGCAAACAATACTCACGGGTTGGATAATAATCGAGATCTCAAGTGCCACTCTTAAAGTAGTCCCTTGCTCAAATGCTCCATATGGTCTTATGCAGAATAATGATTTTAATGGTCTCAGAAATCATGGTTTTACCATTTCCTCTATGTCTGCAAATCATGCAGTCCAATGTTTTTCATTAGCTCACTCAAAATAGATGGTCTTGTATCTTGGAATTTTAGTCTTCTATATCTTTATAATGCAGCCTGTCTTGACATTGGTCCTGGGTGAAAATGCTGAGCAGTTGTCCTGTTATGATGTATGTAGTCTTTAATTTCATAATTAGGTTTCCTATTTCAGACAGTAACCCGTTTTTAAAAGAAAGAACATAGCCATGCTTAATCTAATTTTGAAAACCTCATGCTCTGATTCTAAATACAAAAGTTCATAAGAAAAGTTTGTCACCAAAAAGACAAATATTTTCTCACAAATATTTATCCTTCTAAATATTATTCTGAAAAATATTTGTTATCTAATGAAAACTAAATTGCTTTGAAAATAACTCGGACTTAATTTTGAAATCATCTGGACTTATCATTTATCAAAATCTCTAACACGCAATCAACAACTTCGGTCATTGATTGAGGGGGAGAATGATTTCAATCAAATCAAAAAGGTTATTTTTCAAACAATTGGCACGAAAACGAGCAAGGTCTACATTTGTAAAATCAAAAGAAATATTTTTGTACAATTGGAACTAGACCAAGGCTAATGTTGTGTTTTCATAAGATACCTAAGCATGTTTGATTATTGGAGTTTAAAGTCTCAAAATCTGATCCTTATCAGTTAAATGTTTTTAAAGCAAGTCACATTTTCTCCTCAAAAGCTTTTGAAAAATTTAAATCAATTGAGATCACAAATCTCAAAGGGTTTGAAAATTGTGATCCGGAAAGAATTTGTGATTTAAATTGGATATAAACTGATAATTCAATAAGTGGTTTTAAGATATATAATAACAAGTACTCCTCCCTACATGTGCCAAACGATTTCAAAATTTCTATGCACATGTTAAGGGGGAGCATCTATGTTAAACCAAAAATAATTGAAACGTGATTGAGTTGTCTCAAAGTGCAGGTTCCCTCTAATATGTGCAAAACTCCTTCGAATCTCGATGCACATATTGATGGGGAGCAATCTAATGAAAACCTCATCCTTCCCAAAATATTTTATGCAAAGTACTTAAAATACTAGATTGGATCGAGAAGTAATGATGATTATTTTAGAAAATGTTAATCAAAGATTGGATCATTCATTCTTAATCTAAGATTTCAAATGTCCTCTTGCCTCCATGTTCTAAAATGATTTCAAATACTTGAAGCACATGTTAAGGGGAGCTTTTCTAAAGAACAAAAACAATTAAGGTACAAAATGCTTTGACTTTATATCATAAGTACCTTAATTGATTTTCAAATGGTTTTCAATTTGTTTCGAGGCGGAATGAACAATACCAAAATACAGACCAATGTATTTTATGCACGAAGATATAAGGATGGTTAGGTTAGGTATTCGTTCCCACGATCACGCCAGAGCCGGAGGGATCTATGATTGGCTCCCAAACGGTCAGTTTTATTACACAAGTCAACCACTGCGAATGTTCAACCGTAATAAAAGCCGAATGACGAGAACGCAATGCAATTAAGTCCAGGAGAGTTTAGTGTTTCCTGTGTCGTTAAGTCCCAACGAAATGCATGATCAATAACCAAACGATATAGTGATCGGGTGATATTGAACGGGAAAAGGTTTGTGATTGATACTAGACGACAAAGGTAAAATGAAAGAAAATTAAAAAGCTAAATTATATTAAATAAACGCTATCACTATTTTTAAAATTTGATTTTTGATTTTTCTTTTATAAATTTAAATTAAAAACTAATTTTAACTTTAAAACTAAATTAAAATACTAAAATTATGAAAATAAAGAGGAAAATTGTGAAACTATTTTCAAAAATCTAAAATAACTAAACAAACTTTTAAAAATTGTATTTGTATTTTTCGATTTTTATTCTAATTTATATGATTTAAAAACTATTTAAAACTAATTAAATTGCTAAAATTACTATTTAAACTAGGAAAATCTAGAAAATATTTTTTGGCTTTTATATTTATCTTAACCTATGAAAATTGAAAACTTATTTTTGAAGCTTTTCCGATTTATTTGTATTAAAAGCTATTTAAAAGTCCTAAAACTATTTTAAATAAGGAAAAATAGCAAACAAGATCTTGAAAAATTATGAAAAATTTAGGAAAAGTCTAAAATAATATTCTAAATCTATGAAAATATAAAACCTATACTAGAGTGCAAGATTATGAAGTCAGAGGAAATGTGCTTATAAATAAGCACTTAAGATAAGCTATAAGTACCAAATGAGCACCAAATTATCACGTAAGCTATAATATGCTAAAACTACTTAACAAAGAACCTATATCAACTAATCTAAACCTCTAGAGTGCAAGCTAAACAGATTTGACTTATTTGCTTTTATAATGAGAACAACCTCTACCTTACCTACTTTAAGTCAAGCCACAAATTATCCAATAAGCAAAACCGAAACCGATTTTAGAACCTCAATACCACCAAGCAAAGAACACTTGTACCAAATATCGACCTAAACAAGCTTTAATGAAGCTTGTGCAAAGCTTAAAGTCGCTTCACACTCGCTAATCTTGAGTGTGAACAGACACGTTAGTCTTAAAGAACAGTTGATTGGACCTTATAAGGACTTATAAAATTTACCAAAATCGATCTCAAAATTTAACCAACTGAACTTGAAATTCCCAAAGTTTCACTTGAATTGAACCAAAATTAAATCCTTGAAAAATCTACAAAGCTTGGGCAAAACTGGCTTTTTCAACTTTGACTTTTATAGATAAAACTGAAATGTTGACTAAAGTGAGTTTTGATTAGCTAAAACTGGATGATTATGATGTTGTAAGGGATAATTTACCCTAATGCAGTTATCTTATAGGGTCTTAAAGCTAAAAGCTAGGAACTGCTACCTCTATTCTAACTTATCTAACTGTCAAATGTGATTGACACAGAGTTTGACTTTGAGTGATCTAAGATGCAGAGTAAGGATCGATCTAAGTTCACTTTACCTACTTGATATCGAATCAAGTGATATTAATCCTATGGCTAACCTAAAGCATGATTATAAAGCAAATCCAAACACTAGTTCACTAACTAAAATGCAAACTCCTAAATCTAATCTCCAATCCAAGCCTAGCCAACCTTCAAAACAGATTCAAGTGTTCTAATTACCACTAGATGAAGCATAACATACAGCTAAATCTCACTGAACTAACATGATCTAAATGATGCTAATTCAACAGTACTAATGCAAACCTGAGTCAAAGAATGCAAGTGCAAATAGAAATGAAGCAGTGATAACTTATGACTAATCTATGATATCTACCAAACAAACAAACTGAAATCAACAACCACTGCTACATTAAACATTAACAAGTAACAATCTACAATTATACCATTTATTAAGAACTTGAAACAGATTTTTGACTTACATTAGTTCTACCACTATAGCAAGCCTTGAAACCAATGAGACCAAGAATCTATTTCAATGCTAAACCCAATTCGAATACAATCTCATTCCTTATCCAAAGCAATTCGTAACCATACCTAGCGTTGACTTTTGTTGACTATTTTGGAATTTTGAATTACGAGATCATGAAACTTCACCAATTCACTTAATTAACCAAAACAAACTTAAACAAACAATTTAAAACACTCTTAACAAACTAAAACTGTAATTTGATAGGAATGGTTTTTAGGGAAAATTAGAATAAGCATAAAACTAGAAATTGGTTGCTAAAGCTGTGAATTGATACACAAATGACTTGTTCATTACATAAAACTTGAAACCCAATAAAGATTACATTAAAAATTAAAACGATTAAACATGTATTTAAGAAATTGGTCTAAAGCGTTGACAAATGCTACTCGTGTCTTCTTTCTTCTTTATAGTCCTCACTAGTTGCTCTGAATCTTTTCTGGCCATTGGATGGGTCAAAGTTGATCTTGGCCCTTGATTTCTCATTTTGGCGCCAAATTGATATAGCCAGTTGGGGTTGATTGCTTGTGAAGGGGAAAGGGCATTAAATGCATTTTTGGTGTGTTGTGGAGGTGGAGTGATAAGGGTGGTGAGAGTGAGCTGGAGGTGAGGTGATAGGAGGTGGTTGCAGAGAGTGGGTGAAGGTGACAGTGGAGTGGAGGGAAAAGAAAGTGGGCGGGTTTGACTTATTTGACTGGGGGAAGTTATATTAGACAGGGGGTTCACAAAGGGGGTCAAAGGTGATATGGCAGGGGTCAAGGTTCAAAAGGGGGTTCAAGGGTGATTGATTTATTAATACATAAGGACCAAACTTGCAATTCACCAAAAACCAATGGACCAAATCTGCCAATTTTGCAAAGTTATGCCAAAGGACCAATTATGACAAGTTTCAATAGTACAAGGACCATAAAAGACATTTTTAAACTTCCAAGGACTATTTTTGCCAATTTTAAAACTTGAAGGACCAAACTTGTAAATTCTCCAAACTTTATACCCAAGGATCATTTTGATAAATTTTGATTTTGAAAGGACTTGGGTTGACTTTATTCCAAAACAAATGCTCGTGGACCGATTTTGTCAAGATTTGAAAGTCGAGGGACCGAAACCGCCAATTATGCAAACTTAGCTCGATTTTCATCGATTTTAAACATTTTGCATCTAAAACATATAAAATACAGTTTTGAGATAGTTTCAGATTTTGATGCATTTCGAGTGTTTTAAATGTTTTGCATAGTCAGATTGACCAAAATGATGAGTATTACACACTCATCAATCCCACACTAAACTATTGCTAGTCCCTAGCAATCTTTTGTGAAAACTTAATGGATTTGAATCTCTTTACCAAAAGACATTACTCGAGTAGCCAATTGTTTCAGTTCAAGTAAGAACCTTGGTACAATGATAACCAAATGATTTTGAGCAAATCACCAATTTTCAACGGTTTTGATTTGTCTTTACCGTGTCGCTTGCTTCGGACTAGCCAACTCTTAGATAAAATATCTTTGGTGAGCTGATTACCAATTATGGTTTTCCAATCGCCTTTACCACAAGCCATAACTTGCGGGCTAGCCAACTCTTCACTAATTAAAGATATGGTGAATAACACCATACAATTTTTGGCAAATTGCAAGTCGTTAACTGATTTGAGATATCTTTACCAAGAGCCGTTTGCTCTCAGATTAGCCAATCCATTTGTTTATTAGACATGGCGGATCGATAATCAGAAGTGAGTAAGTGCAAAACACTTACTCCAAAAAAAAATTGGCCAAAATGGGGAATCGGGTGGTATAATTACATGATAAAATTCGTGAGAATTCCCCACACTATAAATGAATATTGCCCTCAATATTCAAAGTACCTTGTTATGCCGAAACATAGAACGTAAAAGGGAAATACTACGGCCTTTTTTTTTTTTTTTTTTTTTTTTTTTAGAAAACTTATGTACAACAATGGGCAACTCCCCACACTGGGGTGGTAGAAAGTAGAAAGAAATCGAAATATGGGTGAAAACCCATATAGTGTGCTATGTTTTTGTTCCCAGTCGCTAGCTTGACTCGACCCGCATTCATTGGTTCATGGGAAGCAAATGGAAGAAACAATCTCCATCGGACTTTCATTCAAGATGTTTGGACAAACATTTGAAGCACGTGAAAGTTCCACACCGATGAGATATATTCCCGACCAAGATAATGGTACATGGAAATGCCGGATCAAAGATAATGTCTTCATTCCCAAGGAGTGAAGAACAGAGAAGTGATGAATATATGAAGAAAAGAAAGAAAATCATGATAAAATCATGACTAACTCTTCATCCTCAATAGGAGAATTCATAGCTTCATGAATCTCATCGCTAAGCTCGCTTGATCAAGACATATTATGGGTGTGTCTAGATCAAAGTAGAAATTATCATACTCCGTGGAGATATGATATGAGTGAGTTCATCCGAGAACTCCTTGAAGGTGAATGAATCATATTCGAATTGATATGAGTGGGTTCACCGGTGAACTCCTCCAATGTAAATGATTCATAATCGGGAGAGAATTATGAGAATGAAAATGGTACCGCCACTAATCTTCTCTCCATATTATCAAAACAGAAGGCTTTCATTTCGGATTAGAATCATCGGAAAGAATGTCACTACCCTTAATGGGGATAGGAGATGAAATAGGTTTCTCTTTGAAAGCCTCGATTTTAGAAATGAGAAGACCGACATTCAAGAATGTTGCACGGTGCTTCATCTTTGATTTCAAAGGTCGAGAACTTCATCATTCTCTTCTTCTAAGCTAACAAGCTCGTAAGGTAAATCTTCCACATAAACGATGTCTCCACAAGATAACGAATCATCATCATTAGAATCGGAGAACATCTCAACATGATCTTTGGGAAGAAAAGAGGGTGGGATATCACACAAATGCTCGAGAATTCCCTCGTGACTCTCTCGGGATTGGGACAAGGTTCTCGACACTAGACTTTATGAATTCGTCCGGTTCCTTTTCGTGAATAGTGTCAAGATGCTCATCCCCATAATAAGAGAGTGAGTGTGAATCTCGGGTGTGATAACAACAGATCGAGGAGTTGAGAAATATTATCTTTAAAAGGATAAAACTCTCCTCGTCATCATCATACATAGTGCCTTTAAGAAATTGGGAACGCCTTAGAGTCGCATGCTCTAAGACCAATAATTCTTCCCTAGAATCATGAGCCTCGTTTCTTCGGCTAGCAATTCTCCCATGGTATTTTCACCACTCACTTGACTCTTAAAGTCACGAATCATATCATCAAGCGTTTTCATGCGGTTTCAAAATCTTGGGAAATTTCGAGACAACGGCTCGGTGGAGTTTGAACCGTATGGTGTCAGTAGAGGTTGGAAATTGTCAAAACCGAAGTATAGTAATTTTGATTCCACGGTTGACATTGAAGATTATCGTGAGGACCTCCACAATTCTCACAACAAGAAATCTGTTGAGTCTCGACCGTGAATTATATGGATATTGGTCATAACCAAAGTTCGAGCATCACCGAAAACTGCTTCATAGACAAACGTGTTTCCTGATTGACACTCAAATCCTTGGTGAGGACCTCCACAAAATTCACAAAGAAGCTTATGTTGATTATATGAAGATAAGTCGGGGTGTGGTGGGTAATTGGAAAAGTTTGAGGGTCGTTAAATGAGTTCGATTAGATCATAATCAAATGAATTCCTCGAACCACAAAACAAACAACTCCCGTTACGAATATCATTACCACACTGCACACACGCACACAATGACATGGTGAACCAAAAGAGGCTCACCACAACCGACACAAGGAATAAATGATTCCATTCGAGAGTTATGAGAAGGAATCGGTTCATTCAAAGAATCAACAAAACCAACATGGTGATCCGAATGACTATCAAGTCTCAAGAACATTTTGAAAAATCCGGAGGTGGGACAAGTGGTGTGCTCAGAGCTAGCAATTTCCACCACTTCCGTTATGGTCTCCGGCTCGGTTTTGAGAAACGTGAAGTTTAGGCAAGTCATTCTTGCTAGTCACCGGTCTAAATTTCGCATGATTGCTTTTAACCGTAAATTGTGAAAGTTTAGGATCAATTTTAGACGGCTTAGAGCAATTGAGGTTAGATCTTTGGATAACCGTAGGTTGGAGGTATTTAGCACTTCCATTATCGGAGGAAGTACCGGTCCTTTGTCACCCCGGTTTCTCGCTCCATTTCCCTACGCAGAATTAATGGATCATCACGAACAACACGAATTCTTGACATTTGTGATAAAGTATGAAGTTTTTCAACTTCGCTCCGCACTGGTCGTAGTCGAGAGATTCCATGAGAATAGAAAGTTAGAATCAAATGGATAGAGGGTAGAAGGATAAAGAATCAAATAAGGTAGGAGGAAAAGATGAATATTTTTGGTATTTTTGAAAAACATGTTGTAAAAACAAAGAATGAAAAGGTTTTGATTTTTAAGATGTTTTAGATTTTTGGATTTTATAAGAAAATATAAACATATATAGATGGTATGAACAAGGAGTGAATATTCAAATCACTAATCGCTAAACGTAAGATTATTAGCACACCGCTCCCCGGCAAAATTTGATTGGCTCCCAAACGGTCGGTTTTATTACACAAGTCAACCACTGTGAATGGTCAACCGTAATAAAAGCCGACGACTTGAGAACGTAATGCAATTAAGTCCGTGAGAGTTTAGTGTTTCCCGTGTCGTTAAGTCCCAACGAAATGTGCGATCGAATAACCAAACGATATAGTGATCGGGTGATATTGAACGGAAAAGGTTTGTGATTGATACTAGACGACAAAGGAAAAATGAAAGAAAATTAAAAAGCTAAATTATATTAAATAAACGCTATCACCATTTTTAAAATTTGATTTTTTGATTTTCTTTATAAATTTAAATTAAAAACTAATTTTAACTTTAAAACTAAATTAAAATACTAAAAATTATGAAAATAAAGAGGAAAATTGTGAAACTATTTTCAAAAATCTAAAATAACTAAACAAACTTTTGAAAATTGGATTTGTATTTTTCGATTTTTATTCTAATTTCTATGATTTAAAAACTATTTAAAACTAATTAAATTGCTAAAATTACTATTTAAACTAGGAAAATCTAGAAAAATATTTTTTGGCTTTTTATATTTATCTTAACCTATGAAAATTGAAAAATTATTTTTTGAAGCTTTTCGATTTATTTGTATTAAAAGCTATTTAAAAGTCCTAAAACTGCTTTTAAATAAGGAAAAATAGCAAACAAGATCTTGAAAAATTATGAAAAATTCGGAAAAGTCTAAAATAATATTCTAAATCTATGAAAATATAAAACCTATACTAGAGTGCAAGATTATGAAGTCAGAGTGAAATGTGCTTATAAATAAGCACTTAAGATAAGCTATAAGTACCAAATGAGCACCAAATTATCACGAAGCTATAATATGCTAAAACTACTTAACAAAGAACCTATATCAACTAATCTAAACCTCTAGAGTGCAAGCTAAACAGATTTGACTTATTTGCTTTTATAATGAGAACAACCTCACATTACCTACTTTGTCGAAGCCACGACTTATCCAATAAGCAAAACCGAAAACCGATTTTAGAACCTCAATACCACCAAGCAAAGAACACTTGTACCAAATATCGACCTAAACAAGCTTTAATGAAGCTTGTGCAAAGCTTAAAAAGTCGCTTCACACTCGCCAATCGCCGAGTGTGAACAGACACTGCTAGTGCTTAAAGAACAGTTGATTGGACCTTATAAGGACTTATAAAATTTACCAAAATCGATCTCAAAATTTAACCAACTGAACTTGAAATTCCCAAAGTTTCACTTGAATTGAACCAAAATTGAATCCTTGAAAATCTAAAAGCTTGGGTAAACCGGCTTTTTCAACTTTGACTTTTATAGATAAAACTGAAATGTTGACTAAAGTGAGTTTTGATTAGCTAAAACTGGATGATTATGATGTTGTAAGGGATAATTTACCCTAATGCAGTTATCTTATAGGGTCTTAAAGCTAAAAGCTAGGAACTGCTACCTCTATTCTAACTTATCTAACTGTCAAATGTGATTGACACAGAGTTTGACTTTGAGTGATCTAAGATGCAGAGTAAGGACTGATCTAAGTTCACTTTACCTACTTGATACTGAATCAAGTGATATTAATCCTATGGCTAACCTAAAGCACAGATTATAAAGCAAATCCAAACACTAGTTCACTAACTAAAATGCAAACTCCTAAATCTAATCTCCAATCCAAGCCTAGCCAACCTTCAAAAAGTTCAAGTGTTCTAATTACCACTAGATGAAGCATAACATACGACTAAATCTCACCGAACTAACATGATCTAAATGATGCTAATTCAACAAGACTAATGCAAACCGAGTAAAAGAAGGCAAGTGCAAATAGAAATGAAGCGGTGATAACTTATGACTAATCTATGATATCTACCAAACAAACAAACCGAAATCAACAACCATCGCTACATTAAACATTAACAAGTAACAATCTACAATTATACCATTTATTAAGAACTTGAAACAGATTTTGACTTACATTAGTTCTACCACTATAGCAAGCCTTGAAACCAATGAGACCAAGAATCTATTTCAATGCAAAACCCAATTAATACAATCTCATTCCTTATCCAAAGCAATTCAGAACCATACCCTGCAGCGTTGACTTTTGTTGACTATTTTGGAATTTTGAATTACAGACCATGAAACTTCACCAATTCACTTAATTAACCAAAAACAAACTTAAACAAACAATTTAAAACACTCTTAACAAACTAAAAACTGTAATTTGATAGGAATGGTTTTTTGGCGGGAAAATTAGAATAAGCATAAAACTAGAAATTGGTTGCTAAAACTGGTGAATTGATACACAAATGACTTGTTCATTACATAAAACTTGAAACCCAACTAAAGATTACATTAAAAATTAAAACGATTAAACATGTATTTAAGAAATTGGTCTAAAGCAAGGACAAATGCTACTCGTGTCTTCTTTCTTCTTTATAGTCCTCACTAGTCGCTCTCGAATCTTTTCTCGCCATTGGATGGGTCAAAGTTGATCTTGGCCTCGATTTCTCATTTGGCGCCAAATTGATATAGCCAGTTGGGGTTGATTGCTTGTGAAGGGAAAGGCATTAAATGCATTTTGGTGTGTTGTGGAGGTGGAGTGATAAGGGTGGTAAGAGTGAGTGGAGGTGAGGTGATGGAGGTGGTCAGAGAGTGGGTGAAGGTGGCGGTGGGTGGAGGAAAAGAAAGTGGGCGGGTTTGACTTATTTGACTGGGGGAAGTTATATTAGACAGGGGGTTCACAAAGGGGGTCAAAGGTGATATGGCAGGGGTCAAGGTTCAAAAGGGGGTTCAAGGGTGATTGATTTATTAATACATAAGGACCAAACTTGCAATTCACCAAAAACCAAGTGACCAAATCTGCCAATTTTGCAAAGTTATGCCAAGGGACCAATTATGACAAGTTTCAATAGTACAAGGACCATAAAAGACATTTTTAAACTTCCAAGGACTATTTTTGCCAATTTTAAAACTTGAAGGACCAAACTTGTAAATTCTCCAAACTTTATACCCAAGGATCATTTTTGATAAATTTTGATTTTGAAAGGACTTGGGTTGACTTTTATTCCAAAACAAATGCTCGTGGACCGATTTTGTCAAGATTTGAAAGTCTGGGACCGAAAGCGCCAATTATGCAAACTTAGCTCGATTTTCATCGATTTTAAACATTTTGCATCCAAACATATAAAATGCGCTTTTGAGATATTTTCGATTTTTGATGCATTTACGAGTGTTTTAAATGTTTTGCGTCAGATTTGACCAAAAATGAAGATTTTCACACTCATCAATCTACCAGGACAATCCACTAGATAGTGTAGAGTCCTTAGGTATGATGAAAAAGGAAAATAGTGAGAAATGGAAAGAGTGCGGATCGAGATAGAGCTAGAACCGAGTAAACCCAACAAGGTTCTAGTAATGAAATCTCGGTAAGCTGAAGGGTGAAGAATGAAAAGAAATGAATGAGAAAGGGTGAAAATAAATAGCCCTCCATTAATTCAACCATAGGGCGTAACCCGGGTTCAATTCATATGCTCTTGGTGGTTACTAAGGTAACACCGGTATTGAAGACAAGACGTCATGGACCCGATGGACGCGACCGCACTAAACTTCCCAAGCTACTCAAGTTCCTCTTAAAGGACTTGTTTCATTCTCACAGGAACCTACATAATCTATCGACTATCTCTTAGAGATTGCGATATTAAAGAAGGAGACCCTCTACCTAGTCTCCGGCATATGTGCACTTTTGAGTCTAGAGCCAAGAGATCATCAATAAATCTCATATGGACACACAATTAATGAAGACTTGTTGTTTCACACAATGTGGAAAGTAAGAATATTTTTAGAGTCCAACGCATTATCCTTGTGGTATTGCCAGAACATCCGAGTGATATATATAAATAATCACAATGAAGATGGAAAGCCTTCTAGAGCCAACATCAAACAAGCTCTTGGTGGGTGGCATGTGAGATCTATCCAATAGATCAATCATGTGACAACTGGACAGAAACGATGGGGCGATTCATATTTTGAATCAATCCTGGTTCAGGAATGGATTGACGGATACCATTGAAAAACCGGTCGTTGTGATCAAAATTCTTTTCTCTAGCACATCGACTAAGTATTATGTTTTCAAAATTAAAAGGGGTATTTATGATTGAAAATTGATTTTTCCTATAAAACCTTCGTCGTATTGCAAAACTCTTTTCGCAAACAATACACGATTGTTTTCAAATCATTTTAATCAATCAAGAAATCTCAATTTGTCGATTTACTCACTCGCGTTGTCTTCTTTGAGACGCTCCGGTTTGAGAACGGCTAGAGCAGCTTCGAAACCCCGTCAAGGAAATTCTTCGAATTATACGATCACAGCAAGATTTGTCTTGATCAACGGGAACCGTGGTTCTTGCAACCTATTCAACGAAGGTGATCAAAGACACTCTTCGTGCTTTATTGCTACATGTTGTTTGCGGGGACACCGGACGGTCGCGGTGATCGTAATCGAGGAGTCAATCCATAGCCGCATGCTCACACAACACGCTCATTTCAAAGAAATCATGATATGTGCATATCTTCATCAAGTGACTCGATATTTTCACTACATGCTTCTTCTACTGCGCAAATATCATGAATCAACAAAGCTTCCGCAACTATGATAAGAAGATATCATGATCCGAATGTGAGCATGTCGGTCCAAAAGTCACAACTTCACATGATGGCAACACTTCAAAGGATGAGTCAGAGATTTATGGTGGTGATGATCTCAATGTTGGCTCAAACTCATCATCACGTGGATCGCTTAAAGACATTCACTTGAAATAACAAAACATGCGGTACATGAAGAATCAAAGGCTCGGCCACAGAGCAAAGAACTTAATTAAGAATCCAAGAACACCCAAATGTAATATCTGTTTGTAATCAATGTAATTGAGGTGACCTCCCTTAGGGGAGATTGTTAGGATTTAGAAAATCCACTAGTTAAAAGAGTCGGTCATCTCAAGTATATGTATTTGTTAGAAAGCTTGTAGTCGTAGTCATTTAATGTTAGTAAGTAGTTTGTTAAGTAACACTGTGGAGGACGGATGGGTCTTTACCCACTGTATTCCTGATCCACAGCCCGAAGGAGGGCGTTTAAGCTTGTAACTATAAATACCCTTTGCCTTACAAGGTAAACGGTTGAAGCTTTCAATATCATTTTTCTTTGTCTCACAAAAGTTCCCAAGACTCTTTACTTTCTCTCTCTAGAACTCATATTATACGCCCATTGTGATTGTGTGTTTATGTGTTTATGAAAACCAATATATTACAATATATGATTTTTTCATGCAAATTTCAGTAACTTAAAAAAACGAAAAAAACGTGAAAAACATGATTTTTTTTTGTCGAAAGTATATCAAAGTGCATATCTATAAAAAGATAATTAAATGCTCGTCGTAATGGTATATTTTTTTTCGTTTGACGATTAACTGTTTAAAAAATATTTATATTTGAAAAAAAGATGAAAGTGAGTTTTTTAATTGTTGAGATTAATCTCATGATTAGATATAATAAAAATGGATGGTGGAGATTGATCCGTTAGTATGAAAAAGAAGTTTTTCCTCAAACGATCTTAAATCATAGTATTATTATATGAGAAGAGTTATTTTACATACCAAACTTTTTTTTCATACAGCGGACTCATCTCCACCATCTATCTAAAAGAAATCAATGATCGAGTTTAAAGATTTTATTATTTCACATATTTTTATAATTTAAATATCTCTTAAACCGTTAATCGTTAAGTGAAAATATTTACATCGTCATGAAGAAGATTTAATTATCTTTCTATGAGCAAGACTTTGATATACTTTCGAAAAAGAAAAAATTGCTTTTTTCACGTTTTTCGTTTTTACGCTATTGAAATTTGCATGAAAAATCATATATGATTAAACACTAATTTGAATATCATGTGATATTAGTGTTTAATCATATATGATATGTGATATCACATGTGATATGATATGTATATCATATGTGATTTTACACTAATATCACATGTGATATTACACTAATATCACATGTGATATTACATGTCATATATGATATAACACTAATATCATATATGATATAACACTAATATCAAATGTGATATTCAAATTAGTGGTTAATCATATATGATTTTTAACGCAAATTTCGAGAACGTAAAAACGAAAAACTTTTAAAAAAAACGTGAAAATACAATTTTTTTTGTCGAAAGTATATCAAAGTTGCTTATTTATGAAAGATAATTAAACGTCATCGAATGATATTTTTTTCCGCTTAACGATTAACGCGGGTTTTTAAATTGTTGTGATTCTCATCCATTAGATCAAACAAAAATAAATGATGGAGATTGATCCCTTGATATGTAAATAATCTTTTGTCCTCAAATGATATTAAATCTTACTATATTACTATATTTTAAATTTAGTTATTGTATACTTCTATATTACTATATTTAATTCTTCCTATTATTTTCTCCTGTCTCAAAATTTGTTTTCATATTACTATTTTAAAACGTGTCAAAATAAGTGTCTTTTATATTTTCAACTAATAGTTAGCCTCCTTACTCCCGGTGTATCCTGCAGTAGTGGTAAGATCTGCTACATTCTATCTCCATACTCGCTCAACGGACGGGATTGGGTTGTTGTTGTTGTTGTTGTTATATTTTCAACTAATAAAAAAATTGTGAATAAATATGAACTTAGTTAATGAAGTATAATGAGTCGGATTTTTAAAACATTAAGCAATCTTTAAGGACGAAATTAGTAAATAGAATAAGAACGTCGTATCAACAAAGCAAAAATACAAATATCTTGTGATAGTTTTTTTTTTTTTTTTTTTTTTTTTTTTTTGAGAGAGAGAAAAGAGTTTTGATATTGATGCCTGCAAAACAAACCTAATAATAAGCCTAAGCACATTAGTCACTTGTCCTTGTATTATTAGTGGAACAAACTTTTAAATATTTTTCCTAATTTACCCATACCAAATAACTGCTTCTTTCATCGTATTCGTCCCTCTCCGCTGATCGCCCAACATCTTTCATTATTCCACCAAATTAAACAATAAATATTTTAAAATGGTGAAGCATGTATCATAAACATTAACGACGCCTTTTCCCCTAGCAAGTGAGGCATGTATTTAAATTGAATTATTACGACTATTTCACATCATACTACCAACACCAGTAGAATAAAAACATCAATATATATCTTCATCTCAAATAATTAAACAGAGGTTACATGTGACGAGGAAACTTAAACCGAAAGTAATCTTTTATATAATAAAGGAATTACATCATTTCGGAGTGATTTTGAAAAATCATTCTTATTGAAAAAAAAATTTGTCCAATCAGATTGTTTGATTTTGACACGCAAAAAATCGTGCGATACGATTAGCGATTAAAAAGTCAAAATTAAATCCAATTTAGTAAACAATGCTTCAATTGCTTTATGAACAAATTGTGTACAAAATTTAACGTGTCAATTTTGTGAGAGAATAAACTTAATAGTTGGCGGGTTAATTTTAAAAGACAAGGGTCAAATATTAAATTTTTGAAAGAAATTAACACGCCCCAACTTGCAATCCACATAACAATCGGTAATCCCTTCTCCTTCAAACCCACTTTCCCAACCCTAAATCAAAATACAAAATGATTGAAGGAACAAAATTACTTCAAATATTACGGTGAACATAAATCACGTGGGGTAACAAATAGTAGACATCTTGATGATATTCTTGGAATACGTAGGTATCTCATATGTAGATTGTTTCATAACCATTCATGTAAAAAAATAGTATACATTATTGTAGTATATTTTTGGTTCAATATCCCAACATGCTCAATGAACTGTGATGAATATCAGCATTAGACATATTAATTAGTGTTTTTCGTAATGTCAATACTACTTATCTTTGAAAGAACTTTTAAGTTTGTTTTATTCTTGATTTCGTATCATTGATTAATCTTTTTTATATGTTGTAGTTGAAGAATATGGTTTATATGAGTGGCTATAATTATCTATATGCACAGAAATATGATATAAACTTCGAAACAACAGCCCTATAATCCAAATGATTTTGCATCGCGACTATGAATGGAAGTGCATATAATTGGTGTGCTTTTAACACCAGTAGCTGTATTGGTTCGAGTATGTGGATCACTGAATTTTTGTGTATTGGTTCGACTATGAATTGGTGTGCTTTTAACACCAGTGCTTTTAACACCAGTAGCTGTATTGGTTCGACTATGAATTGGTGTACAAAGGATATATATGCAATTATTCACTTTGGAAGGGATGTATATGCATTTTTGCCTAAATCGTATGTGATTCTGGGAGGAATTTTTGAAAAAAAAAAGTTTGTCGAAAATATAGAGAAGTGCATATCTATAGAAAGATAATTTAATTCTCGTCGCGATAGTGTATTTTTAATAGTTTGAAGATTTACCATTTGCAAGATATGTTGTTTTAAAAAAAATATGAAAAATGATTTTTTTATTAATTTTGATAAAAAATAAATAGCTAATATTGATTTATTAAATCTATGATAAATATGATATTTATATTGATCTCAACTCTTGATATATTATATGTATAACTTGACTCATACATAGCAACCTTACCAAAGCACCAAATTCTAACATTTACTTAATACATCTAAAAAACAACAACAATAACAACCATGAGTATAATGGGGTGTTCTTCGGTTTGGTTATCGGGTTGTTCAGTTTATTCGATTTGGTTAGTTTGGTTAATTTTTTTTGAATAAAAATATAAAATCGAACTGAATTCAAATTTGACTAAACTGAACTGAAAACCGAAAATGAACCGAACAGTCCGAGTTAATTACTTAATTTAATTATTTATTTATTTATTTAATGTTATATTTATACTATAAAAGAGTTTTAATGGTTATTTATATATATATATATATATATATATATATATATATATATATATATATATATATATATATATATGACAATGCGCTCAAACGGTGTTTATTTTTGTGAGAACGCAGAAGTAATCACGTACCTCCATCTAACCCCTCATTTTTTAGATTTAATGGCTAAGATTAATCCACCATTTGCACTAATCGCATACTAACTAAGGGTATATTTGTAAATACCATCCTCACACCTAATATATAAAAAAACACACACACATTTCACAGTTGGAGGTGAAAAATAACACGATTCTCTCTGATCATAGATCATAACTTCCTTCAACAACGCCAACATCTCCGATCATAGCCACCGCCGCTCAAACCACCGCTACACCGCCGTTCAAACCACTACACCGCTGTTCAAACCACTACACCGCCTTAATATATTCGTAAAAATTGTTTAAATCACAACCGTCTACCACCGTCTACTACCGGAATCACCAACGGAATCATAACCAAAATAACAATTCACCATTAAAACCTAAAAAATTAAAAGTGGAGAAGAAGAAGAAGCGAAGCTAATGGAATTTAGTCGATCAAGTCGAGATTACATGTAAATTTCAAGTAACTCGTAATGTTTTCTATCTTTGATAAATTTTTATTGTAGAATAGTGAATTATCATTTGTTTGAGGTTATTTTCATTGTTTAAATTGTAAATAAGTCACATGTGAATGTATAGATTACTAATGAGTGCAATTTTTGCGCATTAGGTGTTTGATGAAACGTATAGTTTTTCTTCACATGTGATTATATGTCGGCTGAAATGTTTAGTTTTTATTCACATGGGCAATTTTTTTTAATGCATATTAGGTGTTTGATGAAATGTGTAGTTTTTCTTCACATGTGCTATTTTTTTTAATGCATATTAGGTGTTTGATGAAATGTTTAGTTTTTATTCACATGTGCAATTTTTTTAATGCATATTAGGTGTCTGATGAAACGTGTAGTTTTTCTTCACATGTGCTATTTTTTTTATTGTGCATTAGGTGTTTGATGAAACGTATAGTTTTTCTTCACATGTTACTATATGTCAATTTGAAATGTTTAGTTTTATCTTCACATGTGCAATTTTTGTAATGCATATTAGGTGTCTGATGAAACGTGTAGTTTTTCTTCACATGTGCTATTTTTTTATTGTGCATTAGGTGTTTGATGAAACGTATAGTTTTTCTTCACATGTTACTATATGTCGGCTGAAATGTTTAGTTTTATCTTCACATGTGCAATTTTTGTAATGCATATTAGGTGTTTGATGAAATGTGTAGTTTTTCTTCACATGTGCTATTTTTTTTATTGTGCATTAGGTGTTTGATGAAACGTATAGTTTTTCTTCACATGTTACTATATGTCGGCCGAAATGTTTAGTTTTTCTTCACATGTGCAATTTTTGTAATGCATATTAGGTGTTTGATGAAATGTGTAGTTTTTATTCATATGTGCTATTTTTTATTGTGCATTAGGTGTTTGATGAAATGTATGGTTTTTCTTCACATGTTACTATATGCCGGCTGAAATGTTTAGTTTTTTCTTCACATGTGCAATTTTTTTTAATGCATATTAGGTGTTTGATGAAATGTGTAGTTTTTCTTCACATGTGCTATTTTTTTTATCGTGCATTAGGTGTTTGATGAAACGTATAGTTTTTCTTCATATGTTACTATATGTCAGCTGAAATGTTTAGTTTTTCTTCACATGTGCAATTTTTGTAATGCATATTAGGTGTTTGATGAAATGTGTAGTTTTTCTTCACATTTTCTATTTTTTTTATTGTGCATTAGGTGTTTGATGAAACGTATAGCTTTTCTTCACATGTTACTATATGTCGGCTGAAATGTTTAGTTTTTCTTCACGTGTGCAATTTTTTTGAAGCACATTAGGTGTTTGATGAAAATGTGTAGTTTTTCTTCACATGTTATTATAGGTTGAAATTTAAAGTTTGTACTGTTATTTTCGACTTCATGTAACAATAACATCCCCTGCGCTTAAAGGTCATAGAAATATATCTTGTAGCATAAAGTGAAACGTCTGAGTCCGATTATGGAGTGTTGAAAGTAATCCAAACTCCTTCATGTACTAGTGTGAACAAAATGGTTGCCAAAGCTATGTTTTTCTATGTGAACAAGCTTTCTTTCACATGTGAACACCCATCATAGGATTTACCCGGGATGCATAGAGGTTGTTTAAGGATACTGCTTTTCGATTTAAAGAAATTTTGGAGAGTTAATCTATTGGCTACTTGTTTGCAAATTTACTCAATGATGACATAATTTCATTGCGAACAACTGATCTTTCAAGATCTTTCACATGCGAAAAAGTGTACACATTTTGATCTTTATAACTATTTAGTCCGTGGAAAATTGTACACATTTTGGTCGATTTTTAAGTTTGAATCGCCTATAGTTAAAGTGATTTTTAAGACCATGGTTACATTTATTCACAATGCCCAGCATTTACTTTTTATCTGTAGTGATATTAGAGGGGCTGAAATGTGTATTTATTACTACTAAATGGTAAATCTAGGTAACAAGGAGAATATGGTCACCTCTGAAAAAAGATGCGTGTCATTGATGTTTGAGTTGTGCAAAACGTTTTACAGCATATGTGTCATTGATGTAGTAACTAAATAGTGTAGTAACTAACTTGTCACATTACAGAACTGTGAACTAAACATATAAAGCTATAACAATGGGTAGTGGGTTTGGCATATTTCACAATGAAGTCTAAGTTCTTGTTGTAAATTATACTTAGATTGTGTTTACGTCTAACAATAATTTTTAGTTGGTCATTTGACATATGCCCCTTGGTGAAGGAAGACCAGTTTTATATATCCATCAGTCCAAGAATACAAGTTTTTGTAATGAACCGCCATCTTCATTTTATTTGTAATCTGTTTTGTTATCTGCAAATCGCATAATGTTATTGTTCTCCAATACTTTTTAATATACGACGAGGATCAAATTAGAATTTAGTCTTGGTAACAAATTAACATTAATTACCCCCTTCCTCTTGGGTGGAAGAGTAAAACAGTGACTCTGGAATTCATGTCTGCATAGGATCTTCTAAAATATCGTGTACATGTAATAGAGAGTTATTCAAAGTCTTTGATAGTTTATCGTTTGTTGGAAATAGCACAGAATAATGAAAAGCACACAAGATGGAAAGAAAAGCACCATGTTTGATTTCTTTCTTCTTGTTACTGAAGTATGTGTATAGATTTCGTTCATTGCCCCATTTCATAAAGGATATTTTGTTTAACTGAGCACACAGCTTTTTAAAAGAGAGAATTTATGTGTCAAATGTGTGAAATAGCAGACAATTATGATAAAGTGAAGTCATCATATTATAGTTGTGTTGGTTTGCAGGTTAGATTGTCAGTTACAAGAGAAGGACTTAAATTTCACATGATTCCACCATACTCGATTGTTATCCAGGTGAGTTTTAGTTGTGGCATAATAATCTCTCATAGTTGCTTAGTCATAATTTAAAGAATTTATGCCTCCTTAAATGGAAACCACAAATAGTTTTGAAACTTTTCATCTCCCTTTAACGATTATGTAGCAATGATTCAATGCCTTAATGGTATATGACTAGAGGTGACAATTCGATTTAATGGGTCAATACAGAAACCGGAAGAGATATATTGGGTCAAGTGATGAGTTTTGCAATGAGTTGAAGCGATTGCAACGAGGACCAAGAAGCAGAAACCTGAGTGTTGCGGGAAAGTAAGAATGAGAGGATGTCATTGTTAGAGGTGAAGAAAGAGAAAATGAAGAGATTGAGAAGCAAAACAAGGTCACGAAGAAGCTTATAAAAGAAAAGTAAGTTTTAATTTGTTTAAATTTAAACCTACGGTGTTTGGATATTCTTATTTGAACCAAAATTTGATTATTGTGATTTATAGTCGACTAATATAGTAAGAACTAATTAATGTAATTTCCATACATTCAAACATTTGACTACCTTGATTTCACATCGTGTTTAAATCGAACTAGTTATCCGATTTTCACTTGATCGCCTTCAAAACACACTTCCAAACACCACCAAAAACTCAGAAGCCTAGCTTGAGACTGGGGTTGGTTGATGTAATCAGTTTCTGATGGACATATCCGTGTAAATTTGTGCCTAGGCTTTGATCTTTAGTAACGTTGCCTAGAAACGGAATGCAACCAATCAAGTCCTTCGGGATAAGGCTAATGATGATTTATGTGGTATTGCTAGAAACCAGATTGGGGATGTCTAATTGTTCTTTGGTTAGTTTTATTCTAGATGGGTTTTAATTCGGGTCAAATAACTCACACCACCTTCGCAAATGTTGGCAAATGCTTGTAAGTTATCTATATATGTTTTTGATACAAGGATTGGATAGATTAGTGCTTTGTTTAGGCTGCTTTTGGATCCCATTTAAGAAGAATAAACCCGCTCCCAAACAACATTATCCGATCTTGTATCTTGTGGTGATTGTGATCGGGTTTTCCTATGTTTCTTGTTCACGGTTGATGAATCACGCAGGTTGGCGAAGATTGTTATCCGAATTTAAGGCAACACTATGTCGCAATGGTGAGCATAATGTCTTGCATCTTCTTGCCATGACTAGATTTTTCTTAATGCAACACTAAGTGTGTGTAAGCAATTGCTGCAAACATTTGCAACTTAAAAGGGGTTCAGTTATCTTTGATTAAATACAAGCCTTTATCATTGTTTAGGTAATAGAAAATCAGAGACACAGTGATGACAATGTGCCTCACCCCAGCTCCTTTATTAAGCGAGCAATGTCCATCACTGACGTACTTCCAAGAAGTGATCTATGATGCATGCACCTATGATTGCATAGTAGAGTTCCTATATGGTAACTCATCTTCTTCCTATATGGTAACTCAACTGATGCATAAAAAAGGAAACGGGTCAAATGGGTTCAACAGGTCAAAGTTGCCCAAACCTGGGTTTTAAATTTAGTGGATACTGAACTGATTTTTCCAAATTTATAATGATTTGTAATAATATAGTTTTTCTAGTCAAATTTAAGACATTGATTCTGTATGATATTTTTCAAATTGGCAAAATTTGTTATTGGTTCATTGTGATAGTATAGTTGCACATAATATAGTCTCTCACTCTCTCATGTATATAACTATATCTGTATTTGTTATTGGTTCATATGTCAAAAGATTTTTCATTTGTGTCCTATCATATTGTTGAAACAAATATGGTTAATTAGTTCTAAACATTCACACGTGAAAAGACTAATCATATTAGAGGCCTCTCATATTGTTAATTCTATGAATAATCATATACCTTGTATTTGATCAGTAGGTGGAACATCAAATTAGCTATTTCTCATTACCGTGAGCAACCCGTTTGGAGGTGGACTTGAAGATGACAGCAAAGACAAGTTAAAGATACATCAAATATGTGTGAGTTGCTGAAGAAGATAGAACAACAAGGCTATGTGATTTGGAAGGTAATCCATTTTTGTCTTGTTTTGCCAATAAATCATTCGCGTAAACAACAGAATAAGAATAAGCGGTCTTTTGATCTTAATCCATCAAAAACTGACTTGCTCTTGCCAACAGATACTATGAGTTGCGTAATAATAATGTTTTCCCACTTGATGTTTAAGATGTAAGCAGATGTTCCTACCCATATCTAGGAAATCATTTGTTTTGGCTTTTATATGGAAAATTTTAAGTTGGGTATACATGTTGGGTATGATAATTAGTACACAGAAGTTTTAGATACGAAATCATGCCTTTTGAACTAGTTCATGGTTACATAAATGAAGAGCAATTAGAAGATAGAAGTTTTTCTTGGTTCCAAGTTTGTCAGCAAGTGTTTCAATCGATATTATCAAATAACTTAATCTCTTAAATATGATGTGGCTAAGTACCCATAGTTCTGGTCTTAATGGGTTCAAACTCAAGGTCATGGGACGTCTCAAGCAAGTTCAAGGCTAAGAAAGTATATGGCTGCTTATGATTGGAGGCTCTCATTTCAAAATACCGAGGTATGCTCAAATACCAAAATAGAGGCACTTACCTTTATAAATGGTTTTGATGATTGTGAAAATTATGATAACCAGTTACGAGATCAAACTTTAAGCAGCATGAAGAGCAATACATAACTCATGGTAGCCACAAGCGGTGAAAAGGTTGTTGTAATTCCACATTCTATGGGTGTTCTGTATTTCTTCTATTTTATGAAATGGGTCAAGCACCGGCTCAATGGGTGGTGGAGTGGATCGATTAGTCGCTAAGCATATAAAGGCTCGTGACTAATATAGGTGGACCTTTTGGGGCTTCCGAAAATTGTTGCAGGGCTTTTTTCTGATGAAGCGATGGATATGGGTATTATTATATTTTTTTGATAGTTACAAGTTGAGTGGATAGAAGTTATGCACACAATATATCTTGGGGGTGTTTGGGTTTGCATTTTGGAACTGATTTTTATGACTTGAAGTGGCAATAATTAGTTTTACTTTTTAGTAATTAGTTTTCGGATACACAAATTTTGCTTAAATACTCAGTTTCTAATATCAGTTCATAGTGGTTGCGAGCCTGCTACTAATCTTTTTATCTAAGGGTGAAATAAAGTTACATATTCGATCCTTTAGATTTAATTTGATAGACTTCTATTCCCACTTTTACAGAATGTCGCTCTTTTATTCACAAAAATGTGCATGATCGTTTTGTCTAATAATTCCTCAATCAATCAGAAATTTTTAACTGCTGAACCCTTTATATACGTTTATTAAATTACAAGTTTATAAATTTGAACTGTGGAAGCATATCCAAACACTATCTTCTTGAGCTTATTATCTTTTCTAATTATATTTGATATGGACACTCACTTTTAAAGTGCACATCCAATACCCCATAAACTCAGATAATATACAAGTTTTAAATGTAGATATGTTGTTCATAATCTTTCCATATATGCCATACTTTATATGCAGGGCTGTTGCACCCGGTGTTCTTGATTTTGATATATTTGGTTTCCAAACCATACAACATGCAATGAGAATGAGCACATGAGTTTCAACAATGTCGTTAATACTAAAAGGTGGGGGATGCCATATGGGGTACACTCGATTGGGCCTCAAGGCACTATGCTTGTGTTGCTAAGAAAGTGAATAAGAATGCATCGATGTTGCATTTATGATTCAAGCAGACAACATAGAGGCTTGCGGGTCACCATTGCATCGGACCCAAACCCGCACTCAAAGATGTCATCAACACCTACACCTACAACCGCATCAAGATGCAGTGGTAATCCACGGTACTCACCACCACTTCAATAGTATACACAAAACGTAACATTCCGTTATGTTCTTAATTATTATCATTGTGAATTTTGAAAGGTTATAGTAGGCCTTATGTGTTCCGGCGGCCATTTTGTCCTAAAAGCTTTTACAAGCTAAATTCATTCTACCTATCGAGTTTGTACATCAACTATCTGTATTTGTACATATTTTATGGTTGTAATGACATTTTTGTACTTTTATCTTGTAACTGTATATAATAAGATTCTTAAAATGTAAAATAAACGGGACCCAAGAAAACAAATGGTTAGACATGACATTTACCTCTCTTGTTTTTGGTCTCTAACCCTCTTATTAGTAAGCCATCCTCGTAAGCTTGTCCACTTTGTGTTAATAGTATATTGAAAATGACATTCGAGATAGAATTAGTGTTTCAGGAAACAAGCATGAATCATTATAATTTAGAGGAAGCTAAGAGAACTTAGTTGTTAACTTTTTTGTTATTACAGTAATGAACCTATTTAAATGTTGGTTAAAGTTGTGTTAAATTGTATCCGACCCAACTCAACTCAATGCATAACTACGATAGCTTTTTTCGGCCGTAAAATCAAGGAACCACCTTATTTTCACCGCTGGCTCCACCACAGCATTATAGGCATTTAAGATGTGAAAATAGCTATAGTCACATGTGAAGATTATTAACTGTTACTGGTATAAACTTATCTAGTAGTAGAAAGTTATGAGCAATTACTAGTGAGAGCAAAAAAATAAAACTGATAATGTTATCGACTATAAAAATAATCATTGTTACGAGCAATTGCTCCATTATTTCATATGAGTTATTATAGGTACAATATGGTTTGAGAGCTAAAGACATGCTTGCACCCACACAATCGCTAAGCTAATGTTACTCTTTATATAAGTACCATGACTTCCAAAGCAAAAAGCATAAATGCTTTGCCTTCCGATCACACTCGTAATAAAGATGAATCTAGTGCCCGCGCAACTTGTGGTAGTTATTCTGTGTTAATGTGCATAGACTCCCTAGGACATGAGCTTTTTCAATGGTAAACCTTCCAACAATCCTATGTCAATCTGTTTTCAAACAGAAAAATTAGTCAAAGTAATAAAAACTTGAAATAAAGAACTATTATTAAAAATAGCAGAACAGATTAAGAACATGTAAAGCATCCCCGAAACTCAAATGTGGCAAGCAAAGTAACAACCCGATTCGTAATACATGTCATGTTAAAAGTGGGTATATTAAGTGTCTCATAGCTTTCTTCACGTGTGAAAGTCATGAACAATTACTAGTCAAAGTTATAGAAAATGAAGAATTGCTTTTACTTTGGTAGAAATTTGGTCCATTTTGCATTTTACAAACCACTAAACTACAATGACTAACAAGACCCTGGAGGGTAATTCAATTCCTGAACTCACAGCCTATTGTGGTCCACCTGCAACCTATCTATAGTGCCCATAACCATGTGATGTTCGTTTCACTCAAACACACGTTTCCACCCATTTTGTGTGACTGTCTAGTGCCCGTAACATAAAATATCATCGCTAAATATGATAAAAGCTGAAATATATATCTAAAAAACTAACGTTGTGCTACACCATTTTGTTCGAGAATCTTTAACAATTGGTCAATTTTATGTGCAGAAATTTGTATAGCAGTTTTATATTAGCATTAGTTGTTGACCATAAATCATACTACTACTTTATAATTCCTACAACATATGTATCAAGCAATGACTACTTATGCTATCTTGACAATAGCACCGGTTATTTCATCCTTCCCTTTAAACTTTAGTTTGTGGTAATTTCTTTTCTGTTTCCTCGTGTAAGAACACGTAAAATTTACAATGATGCATACCATTAAAGGTGAAGCAATGTATAAACGCAGACACCATGACAACCTAAGACGCCTTAAGAGTGGGAAGTCAAGTATTATAATGACAAACGAATCGGGAAGATAGGTGGGGATAAAAGAATCATATATTCATGCAAGCGAGTTCATTGTAAAAATGATTGCACAAACATATTAATATGCTCATGGACAAAATATTGTAAGTGTGGTTTAGATGATGGAGATTCAAGTTTAGCCAACTAAGAAAATTGAAATTTATAAATACAATTTTAAGTGTTCACTTATCTAAGTTTCACTAATAGATTCTAACCATTGAAGAGTTCAGATTTTGTAATGAAGCAGTGGTATATTCGCTTTATAGGAAACATAGTAGTCCACATATGCAGCAATACTTTTTATAATTAGTTTACAGTGAAGTAGTATATAATAGAACAAAAGCAGAGTCGCATCACTTACGAGAACATAAGTGATCAACTGAAATTCATTCGGAAAAGTGGACATAAGTTGGTGATACTAGCCTAGTTGTCGATGCGTGAAAAACAAAACCTAAAATGAAAGGAAATGAAGATTTTATCACGAATATCCTCCAATGAAATTTAACAACAATTTCAATCACGATAAGTAATGAAGCATATACCGTGTTGATGTAAATCTAAAACTCTCTATCAACAATGCCATCCATGCAAATTCCACATCTTTGACCTTCATCACCCTCCAACACTACATTCTCCTGCATTTCACACAAAACATCATTAAAGAAGTCGCACATTTAAACCTTCATCTCTTTCAAACTAAACAAGTACAACAGATCTTAAGCACGACTAATCTAACATCATGCACTAAAATAGTGAATACAATCAATACAACATAGACTCGATTTAGCCTACCTATGTATAGTCCCACCATTCCAATAGATAAAAATACACTTGAAAGATATAACTTGTTACTTTCGAATCTCTCATCGTATAACTTTTACAAAGAACTCATACTATAAACTTAATCATCACATTTGCTTGAATACCAACCAATCATAACAATTCTAAATCCGAAATTGATTGATCACCGATAACGCTAACTCGATGTCTAATTGTTCGGATCACCGATAACGCTTAGATAATTATAAAGTATGAGTGAGTTGATATGGGTTGTGTTCTATTACAAATGGGTCAAATCAAGATCTTTGACTAGAAAGAATATGGGCCGACGAGTTGAAAGTCGTCCAAAAGCTATTATCGATACATATATTCGAATGCAATACCTCTTTTATCACTTTATTCAAAGAATCGGTCATTCTAGTAATAGTATTAATTTTCCATCATAATTAAAGAATTGTTTAACATTAGATATAAATTTGTAGCAACCAACCCTACCAAATTAAGTTTCGACCCATTTTTAATATGGCCTATTTCGACTGAACTTGTCTTGACCCATTATCCAACCCGCCCATCAATACACCTCTAATCATCCCTAAACATGATGCTCATTATAATAGTACAACACAAGCACATTGAAGCTAGCAAAATAGATCAAGTCAAGACCGATTTAGGAATCAGAACTATAAGATCCGAACAAGCATAAACACCAAAGGATACAAAAGCTAACAAAGAAGGTAAGTGTTTATTAAGCAAGATGGATGTACCAAAGAAAGCCGACAATGTAGATTTGACACATCCACTAGTACCACGTGGTAACACATTAACAAATTCCTTCCGCTCCCGAATTCTAAAAAACGTTAGCGTAAAGTATTCAAACTCTAACTAAACCACCCATCTTTCGTGACCAACATTAATCATACACACATGCATGGTTTAAAACACGAACATGAATAAAAGAAGTTTACATGTATTAACAGATTGGCAATTTAAGAAATACGATTGAAACCACGAATAGAGAATCTTATCCTCCAAAGCTTATCTATATATTTAGTTGAGGATCCACAAAAAAAATTAGATATAAAAGAAACAATCACAGAATAAGAGCTAACTTTAGTAAATCGTGATATTTTGGTAGACTACTATCAGTTAAAAAAAGAGTTAAAGCAAACAAGGACCAACATACACAACTAATCGGAAGGAAAGATATCGAAACTACATGAAAATATTATAGGAACCCAATCATACTTGCAGACTAAAACGAAATCAACTCTCTGATTGGGACCAACATATTTGTATTCAGACAAAGCATCACATACAACATCTATGAACCGCCTCCTTTTAATGACAATTGTTGTGCTTTTTTGTATGATTCGTAAGGTTTGATCTTTTGCGTACCATCTTTCTCTGTAGCCACATGATCGCTTCCATTCAACTTATCTGACCTGTTATCAATGTCACCACTATTATCTTTCACGGATGAACTTTCAAGAAATCTTTTCCCTATTGAATTATGCTTATATCAGCCAAACCGTCCTCTAGGCAAATTTTTTTACACTTTCAACCACCCTTTGGCTTATCTGTAAAAGAGAAGATTGCAATTAGTGCAAGCCTCTGAAATATAACTTCAATTACCATCAGCATATGAAAGCAGGTCCACAATCTCATAACTTAGATGAAAACAAACGTTAAACTACACGTTAAAGAAAGATTGCAATTAGTTCTTCAAGATGCTCATCGCCATCATTTCTGGAGCATTCTTCTTCCGGAGATCTCTCGCAAGACAATCTATTCACGAAGATAACATTAACTACACGTTTGAGGCTTTTAAGTCGGTTATGCCCAATGGATACATAAACCGAATAATAAAATTAACCACTCACCTCAATAATAGCATCGAATCATGCATTCGTGGTGGTCGTGTATCAATGGATGGAAGTCATTCACCAAAACCGCTTCCACCTATATTGCTTTTCCGCCTATTGTATTTTCCAAACTAATCAATTAGTTGGACTTCCAAATTTTGTTTCGTCAAGGTAAAATCTTTACATCTAAGGGTCTTCAATAAAACCAAAACAAGATTAGTCCATACGGTTGCATCCGAGCACGAGCAGCTCCCTTGCTAAGTCATTTTGCACATCAATTATACCGGTGTTACGATTCTCGGATGGGATGTCATGACTTGCTGCTTGCAAGCTCTGGCGGAGATCCGGATCATACTCTAAAGAAACAATGGACATATATTGTTTAATTATCTTGGTATCATGAGTCGAGAATCGCATGTCATGTATATTGCATACCTTGCTGCCTCCCACTTTCATAGACACGAATTTTGCTTTTTCATTGTACCCTCCAACGATGTTGTTCCTACAAACAAAAATACAATCGATATTTATAAATAGCCTTTTGTGACTACAGATTTCTACAAAATATACACGGCTCAACCGCTTAGTAGTACTTACTAGTCGCTTGCAATAATCTTCCACATTTTCCTCATTCATTCCAAAGTTGAAAAATATGATATATCAATACTTTGAGTCTCCATGGTTTTTCATCAAAGCCATCAATGTCCACTTCAAATATAGTCCTAAAAAAACATAAGTCAGAATTTATAATAAAAGCTTAAAATTCAGAGTTTTAGTTATTCACATCAGAGAATCTGAAAACATGAAGCACTCATATAGCACTATTAAACCTCCAGAACCCTGATCTTAAAATCATAACATGAATGATCTTTCGTGTGAGCATATAAACTGTTAAACAGATATTTCGTGTGAGCATATAAACTGCATTGGTCGGTAACGTGAATGAAAAACATTAGACATCACTTAAAAGAAGATAGAATGAATCAAAGTAACTCATGTAGTGTGGTCCTCTGCTAAGCAAGAAAGTATTCGGACATTGGAAAAGATCGATGTCTCCCTCATAGACATATAAGTGACTGTAATGCAACCCAATCAATCATTAAAGGTATTTAAACCTTAAACTCACCAACATACAATTCATAAAACTCACCAATCAATCATTTTTAGTAAGTGATCCTTACTAAAAATTTTAGCTAAATAAAAGTCCATAAAATGATAAATTTATGACAAGATAACTAATTTATACTGACTTCTTTGCACACCTTCCTCATCATGGGAAGAAGGCATTGTTGTGGAACACTATATTTCTCAGCATCTGAAGGGAATACTCAAGGCCATTGTATCTCGGGAAGTCTCATTATCTTTGTGTCATATGCCATTTGCTTTAAGGATATTTTAGAATAGAGAAGTTTATCATCAGGTGCAATTATTGACATGTGAATCTTAATGATTTCATATTTATCCACCTGTAATGTGAACATGGCCACTCTACTCACAAGCGAAGATAATCTTGCTAAACTTATATAATCAAAAATTCCTCTTATAACATCGAAACTTCATTCATTCTTATTTTCTTCACATGTGAAGATAATCTTACTAAACTTAAAAATCAAAATTCCTCTAATAACATCAAAACTTCATTCATGCCGATTTTCTTCATGCTAAGATAATCTTACTAAACTTAAATAATCAAAATTCTTCTAATAACATAAAAACTTTATTTATGTTGGTTTTCTTCACATGCTAAGATAATCTTGCTAAACTTAAATAATCAAAAATTCCTCTAATAACATCTAAACTTCTTTCATGCTGATTTTCTTCACATGTGAATATAATCTTACTAAACTTAAATAATCAAAAATTCCTCTAATAACATCAAAACTTCATTCATGCTGGTTTTCTTCACATGCGAAGATAATCTTGCTAAACTTAAATAATCAAAATTCCTCTAATAACATCTAAACTTCATTCATTCTTATTTTCTTCATGTGAAGATAATCTTACTAAACTTAAAAATCAAAATTCCTCTAATAACATCAAAACTTCATTCATGCCGATTTTCTTCACATGCGAAGATAATCTTACTAAACTTAAATAATCAAAAATTCTTCTAATAACAACAAAACTTCATTCATGCTAGTTTTCTTCACATGTGAAGATTATTTTCACATGCAAAAAATTTCGATAAAATTTTTCACATGCAAAGATACTCTTGCTATACTTTAATAATCAAAATTTCGCTAATAACATCAAAACTTCATTCATGCGATATTTTTCACATGCGAAAAAAACTACGATTTCATCAAACACCAGTGTGATTAACAAACTACCATCAAAGACATATAAATCTAGATCTTCATTCTCATCATCAACTTCATCAACATAACTAATTACTAAAGCATATAAAACAAGAAAAAAATCTAAAATCGCAGAATTAAAAAATATGAAAAGCTTAATTCGTATATACTCAATATATAATTTTGTTCTTTGTAGAATATCGTCGTTAATTTCACTCGATTTGACTATTTCCCCCGTCAAATTCATCAACTTTTCCCACAATTACCAAACGACACAGCTTATAATAGTTAATTTTGAGGGTTTTTTGTTTTTGATGATAATTATCGGCGTGATTATCGATGGCACATGGTGGTGATAGGTGTTTGGTGATGATAATCGTGGTTAATGGTGATTAACGGGTGAGCGGTGAAGACTGGCGGCCGGAGGTGGTGATGGTGGTAAAGTCTCTACGGTTGTAATTTGTGAGAGATTTTGTTTGTTTCACACTTAAAATGTGATGTGTGTGCGTGTTTTTTTCCTTTTATACTAGACTTGATGAAAAAGACGGAAATAACATAACTATATTTTGATTGATTTTAGACATTAAATCTAAAAAAATGATGGATTAGATGCTAGGATCTCTTCTCGCTCTCACAAAAATTTAATTCTCATGTTAAACACTTTTATATATATATATATATATATATATATATATATATATATATATATATATATATATATATATATATATATATATATATATATATATATATATATATAATTGGTTTTCGTTTAGATTGCTAAAACCATATCAAAACCGAAAACCGAATATTTAATTTGGTTCGAATACAAATTCAGTTCGGTTCAATTTTGGGTTTCGGTTCATATGAGTATTACCCGAATTCCGAACACCCCTAGTTATTAAGTTTAGTTCAGGGCATATGCAAATCAGCATAGAAACGCACTGACTTAAAACTTGATTGTCATTAGTTTGGTAAGCTTTTATAAAACTTAGCTGATGACCTGTTTTTATCTTATCTTAGTAACACATATAGCTAACTTACTTTAAAATGTATAAACAGATAACCACATCACATGATGGTTACATATTCCTAGTTTTCTCATGCAACTTGTAATTATAGAAAAAACATGAAAAAGGGTGAAAAGGGCATGCAAACACAAACGATATATGCATGCAAGTGAAAGGAATAATGCTTTTGTAATGAACCAATAATGGTTTTCGTTACTATATATACTCACTGAGAATACTGCAAACAAAAGGATACAGAAACCATGTGATCCTAAACTTATATATGTACTCATTGACAAAAGAACTTTAAACAAAATAGGCCTTGGAATCATGTTATGTAACAACTTTCTTTAGGATGATATTATTCGAATTAGATATGAATTTTCTAGTGCACCAAAAGTACTTTGTTTAAGTATAAGATATGATCACACCAAAAGTACGATTGCAAATAAACGTCACAAAAAGACTCACTGATCACAGCAACCTAAGACACATGTAAGGGACTCAGCTCGACTAGGCATTATAAAACCAACCCTTATGGACCTCAAATCTCACTCGATCACAGGTAGCTAAACAGCAACTGCTCTTATAAAAACACAAAGTCCAGGATACCATTCCTTCCCTAAAAACATTTGTCTTCCCCTTCATAATAGTAGCATTTTCATTATGGCACTAAATTCCCGTGTTCTTGCCTTATCCTTTCTTCTTTTAGTTTTATCATCACAGTGGTCGAATGTTGCATCCCAAAATTCACCTAAATACGCCTGTGACCTTGATAAAAATCCAATATTGAAAACTTATGCTTTTTGTGATTCTTCACTGAATGTGAAAACAAGGGTGAATGATCTAGTGAAAAGGTTGACACTGGAAGAGAAGATTGGATGCTTGGTTAACAACGCAAGTAGCATTGATCGTCTTGGGATAGCAGATTACAATTGGTGGTCGGAGGCTTTGCATGGCCTTTCGAGCACGGGTCGTGGAACCTTTTTCTCTAATTTGGTCCCTGGAGCCACTAGCTTCCCTCAAGTCATCCTCACTGCAGCATCGTTCAATGAAACTTTGTTCAAAACCATTGGAAAGGTCACATTTTAGTTAACAACACTCGTAATAAAACTACTTAGGACGCTTGTAATATGTATCATGTTCCACTACCAAATTTTACTTATTTTAGTTAAGAACACTCGTTTAATAAAACTACGGTATAGGACACTTACAATAATCTTGTTATTGTAGCTATTTCCTTACCTTGTAAACACTTCGAAAGATGACATATTTTTCATCATCCAACATGTTATTTTGGGAATGTTTTATGTTTGTTTCTAAAGGATGTGCGTACTTAATTAGTCTAACTAGCATACAATGTAAAATGTGTGTATCTTAATTACGATGTTTTGTTTTAGGCGGTTTCTACTGAAGCACGAGCAATGCACAATGTGGGTTTAGCAGGATTAACATTTTGGTCACCAAATGTAAATATCTTTCGTGACCCAAGATGGGGAAGAGGACAAGAAACACCAGGAGAAGACCCGACTCTGACTAGCAAATACGCGGTGGCTTATGTTCGTGGTTTGCAAGACAGAGATGATGGTGATAAGAATCGAGTCAAAGTTGGAGCTTGTTGTAAGCATTATACTGCTTATGATGTGGATAACTGGAAAGGAAATGATCGGTACCGTTTTGATGCTGAGGTAAATCTATATTACTTCTTTACACAAATGATACCTTATTACAAAGTTTTAAGCATAGTTTCTTGATCATGATATGAAGGGTTTTGTTTATTTTATTGACAGGTTACAAAGCAAGATATGGAAGATACATTCCAACCTCCATTCAAGAGTTGTGTTTTGGACGGAAATGTTGCGAGTGTTATGTGTTCTTATAATGAAGTTAACGGCAAGCCAACATGTGGTGATCCCAATCTTTTGAAAGGGATTATTCGGGGACAATGGAATCTAAACGGGTAAATCTTTAAATCTGATTTTAACTTGGCCCATATACACTGTACAAATGTGTGTTTGCTAATATATAAGTTTGTTTGCAGATACATAAGTTCTGATTGTGATTCATTAGATGTCATGTTGAACTCACATCATTCAGAAAAAACAGCAGAAGAGGCAGCCGCGGATGCATTGAATGCGGGTAAATGAAACTAGGCGTATACCATTATATTGCGTGTACAACAATTATTTAGCTTGTACACTTTTTTTTACATGTGTTAAATATTGGGAAACTTTGCAGGGTTGGATCTCAACTGTGGAGATTCACTAAGGCTGCACACACTAAATGCTATAAAAGCTGGACTAGTAAACGAGTCAGTGGTTGATAGAGCTGTTTCAAACAATATTGAGATGCTTATGAGACTCGGGTTCTTTGACGGTAACCCGACTAAGCAAATGTATGGGACTCTAGGTCCAAAGGATGTGTGCACCCCAGCTAACCAGGAACTAGCCCGTGAAGCTGCTAGACAAGGAATTGTTTTACTAAAAAACAAGCTTGGATCGTTACCACTTTTGCCAACAACAATTAAGTCTCTAGCAGTAATCGGACCAAATGCTAATGCTACAAGAGCCATGCTTGGTGGTAACTATGCAGGTAGATCAGCTCTGACTTTAATGTGGTATTCAGTATATAGTATTAAAGTTGGAATGCAAAATTTTGTCCAAATGAGTCTTACCAAACTAATTGGACATATAAGAATAGAAATGTGAAGCTGTATATTCAGTTGCATTTTTATTTGTGTGACTAGATTGAAACAATAGAAACTTGGTTACTAAGTGACATTTTCCTTTTAACAAAGCTTTAATCAGAATGTTAATACATTCAGGAATTCCATGTCAATATACGACTCCTCTACAAGGGTTATCAGCCTTGGTCCAAACCATATACGAACCAGGTTGTAACAACGTTGAATGTGATATTGCGCAACTTGACGAGGCCAAAAAAGTAGCAGCTACAGCTGATGTGGTGGTTCTAGTAATGGGTTCAGATCTCTCTATAGAGGATGAAACTTTAGATAGAATAAATATAACCCTACCCGGACAACAGAACGCTCTTATTTCTGAAGTCGCATCCGCATCTAAAGGACCAGTGATACTTGTTTTAATGTCGGGAGGGGGAATGGATATTCGGGCTGCAAAGAAGAACTCAAAAATTACGAGCATCTTATGGGTTGGGTTCCCTGGTGAAGCAGGTGGCGCTGCTTTGGCTGATATTGTTTTCGGCCGATTTAATCCAAGTAAGATTTAATTTGTCACTTGTTGCAAATAAAGATGGTATTTTTGATCCATTTATACATATATGGACTACGTGTTACGACTTGAATTGCTCTTTAACCCGTTCATTTTACCTCATTTTTCATTCTCATTTAGAGCTTTATGTATATATGTTTATAGGTGGAAGACTACCTATGACATGGTACCCACAATCTTTTGCCGAAAAGGTGTCAATGACCAACATGAACATGAGACCAGACCTAGCCACAGGCCACCCTGGTTACACTTACCGGTTCTACAAAGGGGAAAATGTTTATCCATTTGGTTTCGGGCTAAGCTATGCTTCACATGTTCACCACCTAACTAAAGCACCAAACTTAGTTTCAATTCCTCTAGATAGTGCTCACGTTTGTCGATCATCTGAATGTACATCAATTGATGCAATGGATGATGTTTGTAGAGATTCAGTATTTGAAGTTGAGATTAGAGTAACGAATGTTGGGCAAATGGAAGGAGGTCATATTGTGCTATTGTTCTCGTCTCCTCAAATATCCACAATGCACCTCAGAAGAAGTTACTCGATTTTAAAAAGGTGTTCTTGGGCTCACGACAACAGACGGTGGTTAGTTTCAAAGTGGATGTTTGTAAACATCTTAGTGTGGTTGATGAAGATGGCAATAACAAAGTTGCATTAGGTGAACATGTTCTTCATGTAGGAGATGTTAAACACACTCTAAATGTCGTTATTTGATTCGGGTATTTTAGGTTACAATGATATAATTAATTTTTAGGGCTTCATATTTGAATCATAACTCTTAAACTCTGTCTTTTCTTTCGTTCATTTCAAGCTCCATGGCTCCTCATTGATCAAAATTGATTTAAGTTTACTTATTATTGTCCTATTGGTTTGCAATAATCTTATTCGTGCATAAACATGTTGGATAACGATTTCACTACAAGTAATGATTAGTACACTACAAACACACGATAAACACACGTATTTTACGTATGGTTAATGGTCTATTAGTACTCTAACATAGCATGTGGATCGTTACAGAAGACTTACCTGATCTCTTTGCTCAATCAACTTTTCTTGAACTAGCAGGAAAGTGTAACATCCAAAACTGTTGAACAATATAATTGGGATGAATACAGTTATGAAATTTCAAAATATTGACTCTTGAGGAATAGTTATCGTATGAGTTCGTATTTCACGCACACACAAATATATAAGAGTTCGAGGCTGTTAATTGTTAAGCATTCACCGAATGCATGTCATAGGGCCAGTCCAAAGTCATGGAAGGGCTCAAGCCCACTTGTATTTCATTCTTATGTTTATTTGTTTGAGATTCATTTGCAAATGTAATTTGACGAAAAATAATGAAGAATGTGTTAATCTAAATCTGTTTCAAGTGAGCTTTAATCAAAGAAAAACTTTCATACAAAAGGTTCTTGTTCCAGTTGATGAATGGTTTGAAAAATAAAAGAGATTAAAACTACTTCAATGCCCGTTTGCTTTCACATCTCAAAAATCTTTTGGAGATTTCAATAAGAGTGCACGGTGCAAGCCGTTGGTCTGTCGTTCGCTAAAAACGCACAAATGGTGTCGCTGTTCTCCACCGGCAGTGGCGCCGTTCGTCCTTCACCACCCACCTAACAGCGATTTTTTTTATTATTAATGTTATTAGTGAGGATGAGATGACAACCCAATAACATATCATTGGTTCCACTACACCTAGCTCTTTAGGGCTTTTTTTTTTTTTTTTCTTGTTTTTTTTTTTTTCTCAAATAAGTGGATTTAAAGGCAAGCGGATCTCCCTTCTTTTGTTGCATTTGCATTGGGAGTAGCGGGTTTTCTTTGCCTTGATGATATAGAGCATTTAACAAGAAAAAATATTAAAATATTACTTGGTCCCACTTACTTTAACACTCAGACAATTTAACAATAAAAAAAGCACCCCCTAAGTCTCCTATTGCTTTCATATCTATTAAGTTGTAAAAGATTTTAGAAGATGCACATAATACTCTCATATAAGGGTGCTCGCGATCTAAAAACCGGACCGGCAGAGACCGAGTTAGGCAAAAACTCTAGACCGAGACCGGACCGAATGTGGTCGGTCCGGACCGGTCCGCCGGTCCTTGATCGATCGGCCACCTAAATCGCTAAATATCCGGGTTTACCGACTGACGGGACTCGACTGACCGCACCGGTCCAGACCAAGACCGAAATAATGAAAAACACTAGATCGAGACCGGACCGTTGGTCCTTCGGTCCGGTCGGTTTTGTCGATCGGTCCGATCCATCCGGTCGGATTGCTCACCCTTACTCTCATATCGAAGGGTGTAAAATTCTCCATATCAATATCTTATGTTTGTATTCATTTGATGTTTCAAGAGGGTATATCTTGGTCACCGATATATATTGATAGTTGCCATCCATTTTATAGGAGATGAACTGTATGTATATACATAGGTTGTTTAATATGGCAAGCAATGTTGCAAAAATCACGAATCGATAGTCGGACGGTCAATCTCTTTGAAACAGAATCTAGATAGAGCTTAATTAATCGGTGATTAATTGGATTGACATTTCCGACAAGTTTTTGGTATTTTCGACAAATTTTAGGTATTTTAGACAAGTTTATGTATTTCCGGCAATATATTTCTTAACCAAGATCTAGTAATAGATATAAAACCATAAGTTATTAAAACAATTTTATAGCGAGTTTTGAGTATTTTCGGAAAGATTTGAAGGTTTTCGACAAGTTTAACTAACATTAACCGTCGTTGACTACTACTGACCACGGTTGACCGATTTGTTTGATCGATTTTCACAAATCGAATAAGTTGATTGCTTTGCAGCGCCTAAGATGCGATTAATCGGCCTTGTGTTGTTTTGCAACACTAATGGCAAGTAATTCCTAACAAGATTTTCCCTGATTTAAATATGAAATTTGCTATACAATGTCTAATAGGAAACGGTTAGGTGCATTTAATGTAGTAATTTATTTACATATTTAAAGTAGTTATGTATTTAATGCACATTAAATAAACATACAAATTACTTTAAATATATGTGATTTTTAATTTAATAAAGTTTAAGGGTCAATTTGGTTTGTTCAGGGATTTAGATATAGATTTGGATTTGAATTAAGATTTTGATATATATTTAGATTTGGTATAAGTTTTAGAAAAAAAATAGGAGAGAAAAAAATATATAATTAATATAATTTTATAATTTAAAAAATATATTAAAGGAACTTAATTAATTTTTTTTTATTATAAAATAAAAATTAAATTAAAATTACCGGTGTAGATTAATGTGGGACCTACATTTCTGGAATAAGACAAAATGGTAGTTGTAATTTATGTTCTAATCATACCTTCATGAGTAGGATTCGGATAGACTATTGGATATTGTTGCCAAATCTTAAACCCACAAATTTTGTACCAAACAAATTTTTTTTGGTTTGAGTCAACCAATAGTGCAACTCACATATACCCAGGGGCGGATTTAGAGTATAGCACGGGTATGCACGTTTTACCCTTCAATTCGACGGATTAGTGTAAAAAATATGAAAAAAAAATTATTTTTCAATAATATACATTGAATGCATACCCTGCAAAAAATACTGAAAAAATAAAATGCATACCCTTAAAAGTTGAAAACTCAAAACACAAACAAGATTTAAGTAAATAAAGTACTTGAATCGTGTCTGCTACTCTATTGCAGTGCTGTTAGCAATGATTGAAAAACTTGTTGTTGAGTAAGTTTTTTTATTTTTACTTTTATAATGACTTTGATGAGAGAACTAGATATTACTCCGTAAAAAACAAATCATTGTTTTGTTTCTACTTTCAAGACTTTATGTGTGAATGGTAGCTAATATGTAATGTATATTAAATAATTTGTAACTATCTACACACAAATGGCTTTAATAATATGAACGAATGACATGTAATTGTTTGTGTTAGTCAATAGTCTGTTAATCAATTACTCTGTTAGAACCTTCAACCTTTTAAAATTTATTTAAAAGTAAACTAAAATACATCTTTGTGGTTCACACTATACATCCCTTTCGCAAAAGTTTCAGCAGACATCATTCGCTTAGAAAAGTTAAACTATATACATCCACGAGACGAACGATGCAAATTTTGTGTCATTAACTTGGACACGTGGCAGTTAAGAAGTGATTTCATCATATTTCCCCTACTTCACCACTCTTTTAAACCTTTTCACCAAACCCAAATCATAAACACAAATCAAAATCTCAAAGACAAATCAAACAGACGAATCAAAAACTACACATGATCAAATCTCTCAGACACTCTTTTATTCCAAATCAAAAACTACACAGACAAATCAAAAACTACACATGATCAAAAACATTAAATCTTTCACACACTTATTTAATCCTATTTCACTCTTTTATCACAAACACACTCTTTTTCTTCATTCTTCTCTCTTTAGAATTTTTAGGCCACCTCCCTAGTTAACACCACACGCCACCACATCAACAGGGATCACCGCCTACCCACGGCCAACTGCCACCCGTAACGACGCTCTAGGACACCACACTAACTACCACCGCACCAAGAACACAATATTCACCCTCCACTATCGTCACCAACCACATATCCGGAGTGACTATCGCCAACACCAACCATCAGATCCGCAGTACCAACACCACAAAATGATTTTTGGGTTTGTGAAAAAGAAAAAAAGATGAGTGTTTGAATGGTTTGTTTTTAGATATGTAATGCTGGATTGGGTATTTATATCTCAGATCTTGTTCATTATTGATGAGTTTGGACTAGTGAAAACGAAAGTGTATGGATTGTTTATTATATCTCAGATCTTGTTTATTTTATTGATCAATTTTGTATTGAATTAGCAAAGTGTACGGATTGTTTGAAATATTTATAAATGATGATGATAAAGAATGTGTATGAATTGTTTTTTTTTCATAGTTGAGATCTTTGTGTTTTTTTTTCTTCATAAATTAGAAGCGTGGGTTTTTGATGGGTGTCTTTGATTTGCGTTTTTTATTTGTGTTTTTAATTTGGGTTTTTGATTTGTCTGTTTGACTGAAAAAGGTTTTAAAAGAGTGGTTAAGTAGATGGGAAATATAAAATGACAGAAATAACCTTACTTAATCGTCATGTCCAAGTTAACGACACAAAATTTGCAACTGCTCGTCTCGTGGATGTATATAGTTTAACTTTACTAACTAAATCAGATTCGTTAAACTTTCATGGAGGACGATAATACAAGAATATGTAAAAACCACAAAGATGTATTTTAGAGTTTACTCTTTATTTAATCTTGTACTTTAGCTAACTAGCATGTATAATGCATTTAAACTGATCTAAAAATCGACCCGAAAACATACTCGATACCAACCTAAAAACTCGACCCGAGAACTATCGGATAAAAAGAAAGAAGTGGATTTTTTTAGCAAGTCGAGTGCACACCCTATGTTGAAATCCTAGATCCGCCACTGCATATACCAAACACCACCTGAAATCTTTCAACTTATATATATTTATGAAGAAAAATACGCTAGTTTCATTTTTGTCAATATTAAGTTATTCTGACTTACAACACAGTGATCGACTTATGTGTTTTTCATCGAATGACCTTAGAGGAGTCGTATCAGTCGTTTACGACGTTTATAACTTCACAAGTTTTAGAAACTACGACTATTAGATAACTTAATAGTATAAACCCGTTGCAAAACGCGGCTGTCAATTCCGTCTTTATTCATGCCATTATTTATTTATTTATTTATTAAAACGGCTAGTTAGTAGTTAATTGTTTGAATTATGCAGTATGCTTTCTTCGAACCTTCGCCTTTGAGGAATAAACCAGACTCCTTTTTTCCGCTCCATCTAGGAAAAAACGTCATTGACAAGCCTCGAACTCGAAACCTCAAAAAACAAGCCCCATAGCTTCTCCGGTACCACCTCCAAATATATACACCAACGGCGCTTAAACCTCGACGCCGATGACCTACCGCTAGATCATTTAATGATGGTTCTTTCTTCACGCCACTTAAGCAACCAACACATCAAAATCCGACATGGCATATTCCACATCACTAAAACTCCGATATCTTCGATATTCATGCCACCTAAGCAACCAACATGGCATTTCCACATCATCACTATTATAAAAACCAAAAAGCCAAAAAACCAAAAAAAATTCCATCAAATCCAAAATGAAACTGAATTTCCCTCCACACATTCTAACACTCACCTTATCTCATATTTTGTCTCAATTCTTTTACCAAATTAATATCACCACAAAATATATTAAAAATATGAATTCAATTTACACTACTCATACTCAAAACCATCACTACCACCATTGCCTGCGTAATGGCGTCAAAGCTTGGATTCACAATAACTTCGTCTCGTTTCTTCAGTGCTCCGATACGAAGGCCGTCTGTTGGTTTAGGTTTGCCTCGGCTTTCTGCGTCGAAAATTCGGTCAGTTCAGCTGGTTGGAAGAGAGTTTAATGGTCGTAGGAGAGTTATTATTATTTCTCCAAAAGCTACAGCTGATCAGTCAGGTTAGCTTATTAATTTTCTAGCTCGAGTTAGCTAAGTAAGTGTGATGACTTGATACTTTTGAGTTCATATCGACTCGAATTGCTTATATAGTATGTGCCCGAGTACTTTGATACTAGAAAGACTACTTGAGCAGCTCGAGTTCAAGCTTGACTCGACTTATATATCGATTGGATTTCGAGTTATTCGAATACACCCTTATGAGTATTTTTAAATTTTTGATTATTTAAGGACTTATAATTGGTAGAATAACTTTGAAACTCATTGTGTGATAATCAGATGACCATAACAAGTTTGCATCTAGCAAAACAATAAAAATTGATTATAAGAAGTAATCCCAAACAGTTAATACATTCACTATGGTTTATGATTGTCGAGCTACTTATTGAGCGAGAAATTGCTATGTCGTGCTACAAAGGAAATTTAGTTGCACTTGTTGTTGTTGTTGTTGTTGTTTGTGATTGAATGGTTTAGCAGTAGAAGGGCTTAATCTATAAATTATTATATAGTTACAAATTATTGGATGAGGTTTTCTTCCCTGTTGAGGTTAAATGGGGATGGCGAATCTCTACTTAGATGTATGCGGCTTAATTGAGGTAAATGTGTACCGAGCGAGGTTTGAGCCCTAGAAATCTTGTGAGGAGGTTAGGTGTCTTACCCACTAAGCCATTTGATGGTGGTTCAATACATGGATCGTTATTTTCAACTATTATGCCAAATAAGTTATAGCCAGTAATTAGACATGAATCTTTATTTTCAACTATTAGCCCTGGCTCGTTATGTTGTTCGTATTAAAAGGTAGTGACATGCATGTCAATTCGTCGAACCTGCCCCACGGGACTGCCAAAAGGGTTTGGATCCTAAAAGGGTTCATGTTTTTACTAGGATCCGTTAGACCTGGTCGATTTCATATATAAGAAAACAACACTATGTCATTTTGAACTATATAAACTTCTATCAGTTTAGTAATGTTCAACTGAAACATGAAAAATTTTGAACTTTATGTAAATGTTATTTGTCTAATATTCTAGTCTTTGTTTTCCTTTTCTTCCACTTTTACTGGAAAGTGGAAAGCAATAAAAATTGAGAAATTAAAGCAATATTTAGGAGTGTTTCAAGTTTTTATTGATGGATTTGGGTGATATAGAAGGCAATACTTCATACTTGTTTGACCAAAAAAACATCTGCATTCGTGTTTTTCTTTCGACTCCTCGCCTAAATTTGTTATGCCTAAATTTCATATCTTTCTTTCGACTCCTCGCCTAACTGTGAACCCACCTCAGACTGTCTGATAGCCTTTTACTATAGCATATGCAATGAACTAGAGTCGTTCGGATTATCAATCATGAACCGCCTAAGAAACAAAGTGTGATTCTCTGAATTATCCAATTGAGGATTTTGTGATACACGAGGCATATAGGGTCAAAATACTTTTTGAAAGTGATTTTTTCACTGTTCAGAGAATATATCTGGATGGCTTGATTATTATCAATCACACACACGTAAATTTCTAACAGTTGCACAGTGCACACCCAACCAAGAAGCGTTTGACCTAGCGGCTAGCAGTATCTGGTGATCCAACTTAATCCCACACTCCATTGGATACGTGTTTGTATTGTTTCATGAGTAAATAGCAATGTATGTGGTTCACCATGAGAGAGATACCTGCACTTAAATACTTTAGATGGTCCATGATGGCAATGTTGACTTGGACACTCTAGCTTTAATGTTGTTCACAATCATGCAACTTCAGCATAATTCATTTTTGATTTGCTGGTTTTTGTTCAGGTCAAGTTAAAGAGGATGAAGTTATCGATAGCAACATTAATCCATATTGCAGCTTAAATAAACAAGAGAAGAAGACTTTAGGAGAAATGGAAAACGAATTTCTTCAAGCATTACAAGTAAACCATCCCTATCATATTTAATTGATCTTCACGACTTTGTTAAATAGTGATTAATCTCTTATGTTTTTGGTTCAGTCATTCTATTACGAAGGAAAAGCTATCATGTCAAATGAGGAATTCGATAACCTCAAGGAAGAACTAATGTGGGAAGGAAGCAGTGTCGTAATGCTAAGTATGAATACTTTGTAATTGTTTTTCATATCACTTATTAAACTCTACAATTACCTAATGTTTTATGTATGTCATCTTTGTGTTGGGCTATATACATTGCAGGCTCTGATGAACAGAAGTTTTTAGAGGCTTCAATGGCTTATGTATCTGGTAGCCCGATAATGACTGATAAAGAGTTTGATCAACTGAAGATGCAATTGAAGGTATGTGGAAAATAAGTCTTTATCATATAAAATGGTGTCGGTTTTTTCTTTCTTATGCTTTGTTTTGCGTGCTCACCCACTTACAATATTATCTCTACAATAACTCTTTCAGAAAGATGGAAGTAGCATAGTGGCTGAAGGGCCAAGATGCAGTCTTCGTAGTAGAAAGGTACAACTAGTATCTATAATTTTCATACCATTAATAGCTTTAGTCTTACTTTCAATATTTCAAAAAATGTTGAAAAAGCTTCAAACTTTGGATTGTGAGAACGAAGCAGCTGATGGTATATGTTCTTTACGTCTTTGGTTGTAGGTTTACAGTGATTTGACTGTTGATTATCTCAAAATGTTCCTCATAAATGTCCCAGCCGCTGTTGTTGCCTTAGGATTGTAAGTGACAGTCTACTAATTTTTCTACATTTCGATTTATGGTTAATGCTTTTAGTTCTCCACAGTAATAATCTACTGCTTGTTAGATAAGTATTTTCTGTCATTAGAATTGCACCAACTTTCCGTTTTAATTGCTTTATATATGTTTGTATATGGTACAGGTTCTTCTTTTTGGATGACATTACCGGGTTTGAACTTACATACCTTTTAGAGGTAAATGTCATATGTCGTCTTCCAACTTAAAATTCTCTTACACACATTTTACAACTGTTTTTCCTCTAATAAATACTTCAAAAAATATGTGTATTCTTTCTAACATTTATAAGATTGTAACTACTATTATCAGCTTCCAGAGCCATTCAGTTTCATATTCACCTGGTTTGCGGCTCTGCCCTTCATATTATGGCTATCCTTTAACCTTACCAACGTCATTGTGAGAGACTTTTTGATATTGAAGGTAGCATCTTCGTCATTAGATTTTATGCTTTAGTCATTAAAGATAAGTTCTCCAATTATCCAAGTATTTAACATCTAAATTTTATCTGTCCAGGGCCTTTGCCCAAACTGTGGTACAGAGAACACATCATTCTTCGGAACCATTTTGTCAGTTTCGAGTGGGGGTACTATTAACAATGTCAAATGTTCAAAGTAAGTTCTATAACTTATACCCTTAATCTAAGGTTGCACTGACTATATAGTGAGGTTTGGATATGATTGTGGGTCCTTTTTGTTTGATAAGAGATGATGAAATGATCCACAATAAATCAAGATATTGGTAGTCGGTAAAGGTGGAGATTTCGACCCATGTACTTAAATGGGTCAAATCAAAACCACTACCAACGTGGCCTAGTGGTAGGGCCCCTGATGTCCTCACAAGAGGTCTTGGGTTCAAACCTACCTAAGTACAAATCTTGGGGGTGGCCAGGAAAGGTCGGAAATTGCCATGGGGATACCCCACTAACACTACGGACATCTGAGTCAAAGACTCACCTTCCCCGAATAAGGGCAACCTCATCAGTTTACCCGTTTTATTAAAAGCTTTATTGTATCGTTTTGTTACTGTAAAACATTATTAATACCTTGATTAGTTAAAATTCATTATTAAATAATAGACAAAAAAGGGTTGCGGGTGAAACCCACCTTATCCAGCCTATTTTGACCCATATTAAAAGTGACCCGTTTCAACTTGAACTTGTTTTAACCCATTATCCTACCTGGTTTTGGAGCAATTTACTTACGCATGAAATATAATATCATAATTAATTATCTCATTTTCAGCTGTCAAACCTCACTAGTGTTTGATCAAGATACTCGCTTGATAACATTGCCCGAAGGAAGTGAAGCATAAGTTCAGGTAATGCTTCGTTCATCATCTTTGAACTTCAACTTCTTATTTTATTTCATCAACTAAAATGCGATTGCTGTAAATGCAGGAATGGAGGTCTATTTGGAAGGAAGATGACCGTACTGTAAATGTACCTAGGGATTTTTCCTGAATAGTGAAGGAAGGTGTTTGTTTAGGCAGATTTGCATAAGCGTGCATGTATGTTCATGTGTAATAACATGGGACCATGGATTATGTATGTTCATAATGTATATTCTACATTGGGTGCATGCCCTATTGCCCTGTTCATACAAAGAGTCTTTTGATTAATAACATCCCACATTATATAGCATTTATTTTAGCTTCAAGAATCATGTTTGTAACATGAGACGATGTATTATGATGCTATTAGATTATAAAAAATGTACAAAGTTCACTGAACCCGGTATGTAAGTTAGCAATATTGTAATGCAGATTGATCGAGGAGCTACCGAGCTAGCAAAGTGTTAGCCTGAACTGGCGAATGTCCATTTTTTTACTCAAACATCATCAAACTAACACTCTAATGGTTTTAGCTACACCATTTTGACCTTTTCATTTTTTTTTTTTTCCAAAATTCCCTGCATTATGCGACACACATGCCGTGAAATGTGATTCACAAATCACATTTTGTCGCCAAATATAAGTTCTTGTCCGTTATGCCTCAAAATGACAGTTTTGTCGATAGTTCATTTGTCGCTAACAATCACCTCTTGTCCATAAAAGCACTTTTGGTCGCTAGGAATCAGTTTTTCTGGCGAAATTCACTTTATAGCGATAATAAGAGTATCTCGTAACACGTGGGCGAAAGATAAATTAGCCAAAAATTCAAAAAAGATGTTGAAAATGAAAGTTTGGCAACTTTTACTTCAATTATTCACCATGTTTAACATTTTAGTCGTTTGAACAACTGATATTGGACTTATATTGTTACTAAATACTTAGTTTGATTGACTTATTAAATATTTTAGATTAGTAATATTAATAATACGAATGTACTCCCGTAGTACGGTAAGAGTCGGCTGTGGCTAACAAGATGTGCAATATAATCTTTGAATACTCCTTTTGTCATTCAACAACCATACAAATTTCAGTAAACTATTGTTCATTCAATAAATAACATTTTTAGCCTCAGAGACCAGCATAAACCTGCTGGCACGTTGTGAAATTCCTGAAGACTAAAACATAATTCCATCTTGTATCCAATCAAAAATATAATCGATATATATCCTTCCAAAGTTCTTTAAATTGTTATATATATCCAACCAAACTCATAATTACATATATATCCTTCTAAAGTCTTAAAATCATATATATCCAAATGATTATTTTAATAAAAAATGTCTAATAATTATAATTGATATGTAAAATGACTTTTTTTTTTTTTTACAATTACAAAATATATTTTTATCGGTTTGAATTTTATTATGTCATTTGATCTATATATATAAGAGTTTACGTTTAGATACGATGGATAGTACAGTTGATATTTTATTCAAGATTAAACAATCTAACACTATGAGTCACGAACATGGTTGCTATTTCTTTTTTTAAAAATGGTTTAAGGATATTTTGTAATTGTTAAAAAACAATAATAAATAAAAATAATAATAATTTAATAAGTATAAGGGTATAATCGTTATTTTATATATCAAAAAGATATTTTGTAATTGTAAAAATAAATTATAATCGTCATTTTATATATCAGTTATAATTATTAGACATTTTTTTCTATTAAAATAATTATTTGGATATATATGACAATTTTAATGATTTGAAAGGATATATATGTAATTATAAGTTTTTGTTTGATATAGATGACAATTTTAAGGCTTTGAAAGGATATATATGCAATTATGAGTTTTGATTGGATATATATGCAATTATAAAGCTTTAGAAGGATATATATGCAGGGACTAAGTCAGTTTTATTTAAAGAACTTTACCTTGTACGAATTATATGTGATAGTATATAAAATAACCCTTTGAAATATGTAAGCAAGGTTGACTTACAAAAATGTCAACCTATGTGTTGGTCATAATTGAAATTACCCACACTCCCTAAGATTTCTGTTGCTAGATTTTGGGTCCTATAAATAGCTCTAGATATAGAAGTCAATATGCAACACTTGTACAAACTTCAAAGCATCTTCAAAGGATAAAGAAATCAGCACAATGGCTTCATTCCATCAATTTTATTTCTTCTTTGGCATCATTACACTTATCCTCTCCTGCTTCATAAACCTGAATGAAGCTCTCTATCATGGCTACGTTCCGAGTCCATGGACCCTAGCCCACGCCACATTTTATGGCGATGAGTCTGCATCTGAAACTATGGGTATGCTTATGTAATGTATAATTATCAATTTAATGTGTTGCGTAGCGACTACCGTTTTAAGTTTGGAGCGTAATTAACATCATTGATATAATGTTTCAGGAGGTGCTTGTGGATATGGAAACTTGATCACTAATGGGTATGGGACAGATACTGCTGCGTTGAGCTCGACCATCTTTAGCGACGGGTACGCATGTGGTCAGTGTTACCAAATAAGGTGTGTCCAATCTAAATGGTGCTACAAAGGTTACACAACCATTACTGCTACCAACCTCTGCCCACCTAACTGGGCAAAAGATTCAAATAAGGGTGGATGGTGCAACCCTCCACGAACCCATTTTGACATGGCTAAACCCGCGTTCATGAAAATCGCTCAATGGAAAGCTGGAATCGTCCCTGTTATGTATCGAAGGTATGTTTACGTTCTTTGGTATGAACCATGCAAACTTTTAACAAGCTGCAACAGTTTGGTGGGACAAAAATGTATGCACAAAGAATAAGTTGCACCATAGAAAGCTTAGTGACACTGATATGTCACTACAAAGTCATAACTGTTTTTGAACTAACCAAATGTTTAAATTTTCAAACAATTATTATTTGTTTGTCATAAAGTTAATTGGTGACACAATAATATACCAACACTTGTTAGTAAGCGGGCAAAAAGTACGACTTCTAATTACTATATACATTCTTAGAATTTGTCGGTAAACCATGTATAGTGACACACTCATTGAGTCACTAGGAATATCTTTTACGTATATATGTTAACTCAATAATATGGTTCTGGCCGGCTAACATGCTACTCTTCTATATATGAAGTGTCGCTAAAATGCAGCATAATATGACTTCTTTACTACTCTTCTAAAGTATAAAAAGTTCAATTCTATGAATTTAACATGATGCGTTCGGGCTAACATGCTATTTTTTTGTGGGGTTTAGGGTACCATGTAATGGCATTAGAAAAGGTGGCATTAGATTTTCTTTTCAAGGAAATGGCTACTGGCTTTTGGTGTATGTGATGAATGTTGCTGGTGCCGGTGACATCCATGATATGGCTGTGAAAGGGACCAAGACCGGCTGGATCAGCATGAGTCATAACTGGGGTGCTTCATATCAAGCTTTCGCGACTCTTAAGGGTCAAGCCCTCTCATTCAGGCTAACCTCATACACCACCAAACAGACCATTACCGCTTACAATGTTGCTCCCGCTAACTGGAACTTAGGGTTGACATACCAAGGCAAAGTAAACTTTCATTGACCTATCGGTGTTTACAGGATTAGTAAGACGAGGATTAATAAGACGCATTTGTTTCACCACTATTCCTTTTGTTGATGATCTTTTTTATCGTCACTACGAAATCTTGAGCCAGTATTAGAAAGGTTTGAGTCACTAAAGCACATGTGCTATGTAATTCTGTATGTAGTTAATTTTGTATTTCCTCATCCATCCCGTTAACGGCATACTATTGTAATGGATTAGTGATGAGTTTAGCCTATAATAATGCCACAAAATATTGTTCTCACTTACTCACATTTTAGTGTTACAATCCATGTGACAATGAAGAAAACTTCCACATGCTAGAGTTGTATTCATCGCAAACTTTAAAAAAAAAAAAAAGAAAAAGAAAAAATGCATCTCTGTTTGGTTCTTCTTCGATGTGGATTATGAACCTAAATATCATGAACTTCAAAGTGCTAGAAATCTCGACAACAACCTGAATATCGAAACACGGAATCTAAAGCTTCCACGTCGAGTACCAAGCTACAACACCAAACACGAAACCAACATTGGACAAACGAATAAAGAAGAACAAGAAACTACAAAGATATCGACAAAATCATAAATAACATGCACACGATATACCCTCGTACCTCCTTTATTAATCACAATAAAGATTGCATTGAAAAGAAGAATGTAAAAAACTAGCATCCCCTCAACTCTATTTATAAAGATGAAAGGGGAAGGGGGGTAGAAACCATGTAACAGTCCATTTAGGAAACTCCCTACCGACCTCCTCATGAAACCGGTCATAAGGCCCTTCTTTGCCTTGCAAGGCAAACTTTAAACAACCTAATTCTAGAACCCTAGTCTAATTACAACGTACACATATATAAGCCCCTAATCTATGTTAAGTTTGCTCCTAATCATAATTTAGTGTAAGAGCCTTAACTTAGTGTAAGGCAATGTCAATTTCCAGTGATCCATCGGTGTATAAAGGATTATCCAGACACAAGTTTGCACAAATGTACATTTTGTTGATGACTTTCTTGATTGTCACAGCTAAAGTTGCGCCAGTATTTATCAAGTAGTCGAGTAGTTATCATTTTGTTGATAACATGTGTTGTGTAATTCTGCAAGTAGTCGAGTAGTTATCATTTTGTATTTCCCCATCCATCCTGTTAAGGTCATAATATTGTAGTGGGTTAGTGATGAATTTAGTGTGTAGTAATACCACAAAATCTTGTTCTCACTTTTGTGATGGAGATCACTAGGCTACAATCAAATTTTAGTGTTACAATCCATGTGACGATGAAGAAAAACTTCCACACGCTAGAGGGTATCCCTTTAAAAGATGGCATAGCAACTTCAAATAATTCATATCACAATTAAAGACATGCATCTCTTTTAACTTTTTAAGTATTCATATCAAACTTAAGGCCCCAAATTAAAGCGGGAAAAGGCTATGGTTTTGATGCCATTTGTAACGCCTTTGAGCCAAAGCACTATTCGGGTATCATTTCAAGCTCATCTAAAATCCATATGGTGAAAGGTTACTAATAGGTAACAATTCTATGTTTATAAGTGGCTCAAATATCTTTTACCGATGTGCGACAAGATGATGTTACAAACTCCCCCACTTAAAATCTTGATGTCCTCTTTATCTTTAAACCTACACGTAAACAGGATCCATGAGCTTTGCGTCCATCACACCCTGAAAGGTTATGGATTTGAACCATTTAATTTGTTATGCCCCGAAGCCAAAACCATTACTCAAGTATCATTCCGGGTTCAACTAAAACCATAGTGAAAGTATACTTCTAGGCTAAAGCTCCAAGCTTATATGGGGCTCAAATGTCTTATCTCCCATTGGTATGCGATGGCTTGTTACATTTAGTGGAGCCGTCACACTTAGTGTTCTAGACACATTATTTAAATTCGATCATCAAATTAAACCCACAAATGCATAAACCCACCAAAACATTGAACCTAAAACAACCTATTAACCGAAGCTTGAGAATCCAAAAAGCCTTTTTGGTAATGCCAAAAACCATCATTTCATGAAACCACTAATGAAGCTTATTTTACTCAAATATCATAATGTGATCACAAATTGTACATCATATAACAAGACACAAATGTCGTCACATAAACCTAATAAGTCGTCGCCATAATAATTTGGAGACGACATATATATAGTTGAAAAAAGGTTTGTTGCAGTAGGCTCGTCTTGAAACTTTTCTGCAAAGAGGTCGCAAGTTTTTGCGACCACAAAGTCGTCTCAAAAAGTAACTAATCAAAAATGAAAATAAATAATAATTACCTTTCGTGACATTTGCAGTAAGTAATATACTAACCACATGTTAGAGAACTATAAAGAACACACCATAACATGTTTAGATTTGATGGTAAGACTTCTGTTAATACAAATAAATCGTAAAATGTTTATTAATATTTAGTGATCTCTCTGTGTTTTGTTGATAACAAATATAATGTTATCATAAGTAAAATTATAAGGATACATCTTATTTTTGTAAAGCATCTACATATATAGTCATTTAATATAAATTGTTGTAATAATTCATTTATTGTAATAGTTTATTAGGATGAGTAAAAACCATAACCCATGACCCATACCCATGGAGCTAACCCATAACCCATTGACTAGATGCATTGCAACTTCTAGATACATTGTATTTACTTGGATACCCATGGTCCAAAGTCTAGGATCCATGACCCATGACCCATAACCCATGGATAATGAGAAGCGTCTCACGGATCCTCGGTTTACAGGGACGGATCCTCATGTAAAAGGATCCGTGGGATCCGGTAACAGCGATAACAAGATTTGCCTATAAATAAAGAGCAATTCTTCATTGTAACTCACCCTCTTCTTACAAACTCTCTATATTCTTTCATTCTTCTAATCTCGCACTCTTGATCTAGATAGTAGTTCTTCTTTCTTTTGTTGTGATTCTCATATAGGTCATTCTCTAGTACAGATCATGAGCTTCTACAAGTCATCCAAGCAAGGGGTTCTTGATTGATTTGTTCCTCCACAAGATTTATAGCAAGATATTGTATTTAATATTTCACATATTTGTTGTGTTATAGTAGTGTTGGTTTGGTTCTCCGTGTTAAGGACTCGGTATTTAGCTTTGTACCGGAAAAAGTGTAAGCGATGTTGTGAAGGCTTCTCCGCGAGTTGAAGGAGTTTGTTGACATAGTGCTTGAACTCTCGAGTAGGTGGCTCGGGGAGTGGAGTAGGGCAAGGAAGGTGTCCTTGTAGCCGAACCACTATAAATTGGTTGTGTCATTTCTATCCTTTACTATACTTGTTTTCTTTACTTGCATTAGTTATAGATCTATACTTTCTCTCCATCCACACGATTTCACATAACATCGAATTTAAAGTTTTTGAAACTAAATTAAAATCGGCAAAACTATTCAACTCCCCCTTCTAGTTTTCCACAATTGGCATCAAGAGCTAAGTTTACAAAAGTTTTAAAGTAAATAGTATTTTAAAAACTTTTCGATCACTATGGGTTCTGAAAATTATAAAGAAGGGCAATCTATCCAACGACCTCCACTACTTAAAACTAATGGTTTTATTTATTGGAAAAATAGATTCAAAACGTATGTGATGTCAAAAGATATTGATCTTTGGTACATCATTGTTGAAGGCGATTTTGAAGCCACTACAAAAGATGAAACCAGAAATTTAGTAAGCACACCTCATGATCAACTCACCGATGATCATAAGAAAAGGCTTTCCAAAAATAGTGAAGCTAAAATGGTTTTATACAATGCTTTACCCAAAAAGGAATTCGAAAGAATTTCTATGCTTAAAACCTCTAAAGAAATTTGGAATTCTTTAGTTGTAACTTATCAAGGAAATCAACAAGTTAAAAACAATAAAATAGATTTGTTTGTTCAACAATATGAATAATTTTCAATATCGGATGAGGATACTATAGATCATTCTTTTGCTAACTTTAATACTATAATTACATCATTACAAGCACTTTCGATGAATCTTTCTCTAGTCATAATCATGTTAGGAGATATCTGAGGCACTTCCATCCAAGTGGAGATCTAAGGTGGCTGACCATCAAAGAATCAAAGACTTGTCAATCCTCACCTCGATGAACTCATAAGCAATCTAAGTTCTATGAGCTTGTCCGCTAAAGATTCAAGCCTCAAAAGAGAAGAAGGAAGCAATCTCTTGCCTTAAAAGCCCGAAGGTCTCAAGCGATGAAGAAAATCTTCTTCGAGATAGTGATGATGAAAATACGCCATGGCGTAAGGGATTTCAAGAAGTTCTTTAGAAGAAAGGAAGATATGTCAAGCGACCATATGACAACAAGAGGTGATATTGCTAAGATGGCTTCATCTTCGATGTGAACAACTCGAGTGGTATTAATGGTACTAAAGTTTGATACTGCAAATACTCCTCAGTCGAGTTTTGATGTGGCTATGCAATCCCAAATGTATGGTACTAATCATAGTGTTACTTCGATCTTAATGCACCTAAGGTTGGTAATACTTGTGGTAATGGAGTTAAGTCGGTTTCTTACGGGTGTTGCTTCTAATGAATCCGAAACATGTGTCTAATTTTCGGAGGTTAGAATGCAGCAAAAAACAAGGATGATGTTGATCTTCGGTCCCAATGAAAGTGGTGGAGGAGGTGAACATGAGATTTGAGAATACTTCT
>CM040240.1:240606954-240756162 GCA_022545495.1 Chrysanthemum lavandulifolium
ACTGATTTAAATTTAGGTCTAAACATCCGAATGATTTAGTTAAAGCAACAGGAAGATTATTAAACTCATTATTCTGATAGTTTATCCTTATTGCTACCAATCTATTGGGGATAGATATAATATGTTTTTTGTTATTGTAGACTATTAATACCTACTTTACTTCTGGCAAACCTCATTTTCCGCATCTAACATGTAATACACACTTTAACCAACTATATATTTTTTCTCCTAGCACCCTTAAGTAGTTTCTTAGGTTTAAGTTTTCTTCCATGCATACAATCATCTATCTGGTTTCCCTTTTAGGAAAATGTGTGAATTACCGAGTAAAACATATACGAACAAGGAATTAAGAGATTTTTTATTCACTAAATATTGAAAAATAAAATAATACTACGGTTCTGTTCAATTATAATCAATGTTTATGAGAATAACGTATATTACCACTGGGAATGGTTGATTGGAACAGTCATATTTGAATGTAAAAAATCTTTGCATTATATCTGGATTTTACATTTTGTCCCATTTGGCTGTAGTTTTATATAACTGATGTATCTTACGTTTTTTTTATTATTATTATGCAGCTATCTGTAATAAAGACAGCACAGTCTTTCATATGCTACACACAATGGGGCTAGTAACACCACCCCATCGTAAGGCTGCTGAATATCACCTTTTTTGAAATCTCTTAATCATCATAGAGAGGTTGATATAGCTCTTTAATATGTTTTAGGTTGCTCTATTCCCCTGGCGAGTGATCCAGAAAAAGTAGTTATTCCAGAGAAAAGGTCTCCTTCGAAGTATGTTCAAAGTTTATCTTACTTTGAGGAGGATGTTCCAAACACAAATGGATCAGATTCCTCTCCACTATTTGGAGGGCATCAAAGCTGGAAACAGAGAGAGGATAGTTTTAAGCTAAAATCAACCATGAAGGTAAATGACCCGTCTATCTTTGTTGTCAGTCTTTAATAGTTCATAATGAATGGTGATCCCCTTACTTATGAGTGAAAATGTTTGTTTATTACGAGTACTTGTTACTGTTTTCATTTTTATGTAGTTATACCATCGTGAAAATCACATTAACGGTTTTACATTGGTTCCACTCTGTTATTGCGGAATATTCATATTATTTTCAATCAACCTTAGTTGTTGAGTTTACATTTCCATGTGCATGTTCCATAGCCTGAGGACAAATGGAGTTATGGACAATGAGACAATGCAGTGTATCTTGACCTAAATAGAAACTAGCTTAACTCCCCTGTTCTCTGATCTTTGAGTCTCACCGCTCTCCCAACAAAAACATCAACAAAGACGCCTTATATGGAGTAAAGCTAGTTCAGTGACAATTTATTGTGACTATGGAAGACAGTTCGAAATGATGGATGCTTCTTATATGTAGGATGTTTGAATGGCGCTTTTCAGTCTTTGAATATACATTTTTTTTAATCATTTTATTTATACTGTCCGTATGAAATCTATAGCAATTCTAAAATTAGTGTTGCTGGTATGGATATGGTGGTCTGACATAAGTATAGGTGCTACATAGCTTTTGGTAGTATATACACCTATAGACGATTTCCTGTCACCTGCACTTAGTACTTATTTTGGGGCTATTTACAAAGATGAGAGTCATGTTTGTGAAGAAAGTTTACTAGAAAGGGATCTAGAATGGGAGAAAGATGACTAGATGTAGTGCAGTGTAATCAAACTTGCAGACACAAATATATACCTGAAAACAAAGAGTTTGTAGATGTCTTGCATGATAAGTCGTTCTTTAGGAAGATGCCTCTGAATCAAAATTTCATTAGGCTGGGCACACTCCCAGGTCACCAGGTGCCACATCAACTTTCTCTCTCCGGCGACTAGACACGACCAAGTTGCCACAGTCGACGATCAAGTTAAAAAAAGAAAAAAAGAAAAAAAAGAGATTGAAAATAAAGTGTGTAAATATCGGTTGAAAAAACAACAGATTTTTGTTTTTGGATTGTCTCGACCGATCTTCGACCTACACCCCACAGTGGTGATGACCGATTTCAAGGTCGGTCGTGGGAGGAAATTTTTGGTGACCGACCGACTTGAAACCTTCGAGTGTGCCCAGCCTTAAGGCTGTCTTTCTTTTTTTCTGTATGGGAAGAGGGATAGTGGGACCTATCAATTTAATAGTATTAATTTTTTAAATGGGACCCACAGTTTCTCTTAGTTGGTCTAGATTCACAGGCAAAATTTATAATGCTATCCCCATTAAGTGGCTTAAATAGAGGTGGGTCCCACATAGGCCCACACTTCTCTTAGCTAAACAAAAATAAATAAAATAAACGCCCTAAATCTATTTCAAGATTCCGGTGTAGGTCTACCTAGGTGGCGCTACCAGCTTTTTGTGACAAGTCTTCTTATATATATGGGCTCAAACCCGTGGATTAGTCTGCAAAAGGTCGGAAACCATGGTTACCCAAAACAAGGTCTTCTTATATGTAGTATAGGTGTTGTGTGAGATGCCTTTTACTACTATTGTGTTTGTGTATATGTATGGTATTCTTTTTAGATTGATTCAGTTCAAAGGGTGATTTTCTCTTTTCCTTGTCAGGTACATTGTGGCTTTATGCGAAATGGTGGTGCAGAAATGTCTGCCAAAGACATCGAGTACGTAAAGAAATGTAAATTTGTGGTTGCATCAGGAATATTTGATGGATATGATACACCTCATCAGCCATCAAATGTAAGCCCACGATCCAAGAAGCTATTTTGTTTTCTTATGGCTGTGGATGAGGTATCTCTAAACTCTATCAAGCAAAATGCTACTGTCAGAGAAGATGATGATGGAGGACAGTGGGTAGGTATGTGGCGCCTTATTCTGCTTAAGCATCCACCGTATGATGAGCCCAGAAGGAACGGGAAGGTTCCTAAGATTCTGACTCATAGGCTCTTTCCTCAAGCTCTTTACAGCATCTGGATTGATGGAAAGATGGAGCTACTGTTGATCCATTGCTAATGTTGGAAAGGTATAGTCTTCTATTATGTGTATTCTACAAGTCTTATTTGTTATTGTCTTTTACAACTAAGCAGTAGCATTTGAAACAACAAAAGTTGTTGAAACATTACAAAAGCTGACCATATTAATTATGTTATACCGTGCTTAAAAATTTCACCATGCCATTGGGTTCCTCTTGGATATGTACGATATAATCTAGAGAAGCATGTCAACTAATTGACAGGAGAAAAGAAATGGAAGGTTCAAAGCTTTTATCTACTGTCAATACATGATAGACGTGATTGTTCTATTTACTATCGTAGTTGTGTACAAAAAGAAACACCAAGGGATATCGTTTGGTTTACCTACATTATATAGAGAAGCGATGTGTTGGATATAATTACAGAAACGTTATTAATACAATAACAATCTTCATCTTTAAAAGAAACATTCTGGAGGTTATATTGACAGAAAATCATTCAAGGAAAATGTTAGAACTCTTTATGTTCTGAATGCCCTTAAACATGTCTATAACACAGCTGTTCAAACCCCAAAATATAGGAAACGAAATAACAATAATCTTCAGGAAATTAAAGTAGATAAGAAAAGTTTTTGAAACTAAATAAATGCAAACCTTTAGGGCCTTGACAACTAAAATAGGCTTTGGAATACTTTTGGACCCATTTGATCTGTTCTTCTTTTACCTAATTTTGTTAATATGCCCCGATTGAGATAATACACACAAATTGATCCATTCAAAAGTAAATGGGTTGAAATTGCCACCTCTTGCTGGGTTCATAGGTCGTAGTAAGTAGGTTGAAATTGCCACCTTTACTTCTACATTATCGTATTGTACATACAAAAGAAACACCAAGGGAGATCGTTTGGTTGACCTACATATATAGAGAAGTGATATGTTAAATTTAAGAGTAGTGATTGGCATGACTAATTCATATGCCTAACTTGATGCCTAACAAGGATCTTGAAACACATGGCAAAATCAATGGTAAATAAGAGGAGTGAGAATAAGTGGAATACATGTGTCATTAAATGAATAGGTTAGGCATGAAATTAGTCACATGAATTAGTCATCTCAATCATTTTCCTAAATTTAATTGCAAAAATTGACCGCCTTGATTATGTTACACTGATAACTGCATTAATTGAAAGCAAGTGAACAAATTTAAACAAATGGAATTTTAACTTTTATCCACTATTAATTGGTGCAATTGTTTTATGCACTATTTTTACCAAAAAATGAAGTTAGTTCTATACTCAGCATTACAGACTATTGATTTTGGTCCACTTACACTCTGTTCCAGAGTTTCTATTTGGAAAGAAAAGAAGTGAAATGGATAATCATGTTCCGAGATTTTTTGGAGAGAAGAGAAGAGAAGAGGAAGGAAATTATGCCAAATTCCCCTCCTAATCTTCTTCCCAAATTGTTATGATTTGGAGAGAAGTGGAATTTTATGCTTAATTTGGTTCTATATCTTCTCTTTTCTTTCCAACTTGGGAAATAAAACTAAAAATCAGAAATTTTCCCTCCTCTTCTTTTCTCTCTTCTTCATCCTCTCCATTTCTGTTCTTACCGTTTTACACTCGCGAACAGAGTGTTAGATTCTCTAATTTGTCGACGCTTCTTGAGCTATTCAGCCTAACAGTTTTATAAAATTTTGGGATTAGAGTCAGAAAGGGTTAGGTAACAGATTAGAATAGGTTCAGGTTAAAACGGATCATTCTTAGTACGGGTCTGGTTGGGTCGATCCACAAACACTTTCTTGTCCATTTCTTTATGAAACACGTTCATGTGTTTATTATAATTAGAGATCAATATGATTACAATAACAGTAACTTTTGAATAAATGATTTAGTAGGTTATATGCTTAAAATAGACTTTGGGACGCAATATTTGTATTTGACCTATTCCTAGTTTAAATAAACTGTTTAGTTTGACTAATTTGACCTGTTTGAGATAAAAATACAACAAAAAATAACCCATTTATAAGCAAATGAGTCAAAATTGTCATCTCTGAAGCTGGGATCACAGTCATTATTTTCACAGAACTGAAGGAGCATAACAATACTGTTTTTAAAGAAGATCGTTGGCAACAGTAGTGACCGTATCTTTTATGGTGTTTATCTATCTTTTTCATTTCTTGTGATGACATGTTTATCAGCTCGCTAATGTATGCTGTTATGTAGCAGACATTGAATTTTGTTATTGTAGGACGACATTTGAGCTAACACTTGCTTTTTGGTGCAGATACTTATGGCGTGGGAAGCATACATTTGCTATAGCTCAGCACAAGCACCATAAGAATATTTATGAGGAGGCTGATTCTAACAAGCGAAGGAAGCGGTATGCTCGGCCTCTTATTGATCATCAGATGAAAATATATCGTTATGAGGGATTGGAACCTTGGAGCCCTTTGAAGCAAACCAAAAGCGGTAAGATGTAAACCGCTGCTAATTTTTCAATTTGTTATCTTACACCCTTATTTCATGAAACTTGCAATGTCTGATCATGAACTTAGGTTAGAAATTGTTCTGATAGTTGACCACTTGCCTAAACTACCCTCCAACAACACAATAGGGAAATTTATAAGGACCTGATCAATTTCATAACTCTTTTAATGCTTAAACGGGAATAAGTAGCTTACTCTGTCAAATTAACAAGAGAAAAGGGAATGTTGCAATTTTCATGGGTAAGACGAATGAAATGCGATTTTTTTTTTCAGTGATTACCAACTGTTAAAAAGGCAATTTTGATTTTTGAGGAGTGAGAATCTGGTAATACAAATGGATCTCAGCATTCCTTTATTCAAATAACATCCTTGGTTAATCCAAAGAAATTAGTCTCTTCTTCCCAAAAAAGAATAAAATAAAATGTAACAGAATAGTTTCTTTCTAGTTTTAACAACGTAAAATAGTTCACACTCCCTTCTTCACCAAACATGTTTTATTGCGCCTAAAAAGTCAGTCAAAATAGACAAAATTGTGGACAAAGTCAGTGTTGTTAAGTTGTATTGTAACTTTCTCAGAGTGGAAACCTTTTTCATTTTTTTGGACCACATGGTTAAAATGTTGCTTGTAAAGGATTTTAGCATGCGTTATTCTGATTTTTAATGAATTTCTTATTGTAAACCAGATGTGCGGAAGGGCCATAATCATACGTGAACATACTGCACTGAATAACTTGTTTAGTTGCTTGTGGTTCAACGAGGTAAATTTATTTACTCCAAGAGATCAGTTAAGCTTGGCTTTGTCGTCTACAGACTAAAGGGTAATTTCAAGTTCTTCATGTTCCCAAACTGCAGTATAATGCTATCTTTATATTGCATCCACACACTCGTGAGCATTCCTCTAAAATCGAGTGGGTGAAATCCTTGGACCAATTTAAAGGAAACAGTAGTGGCTTAAAAGAAACCCGTGGAGGATTAGGGTTGTGGTCACCTTATCCAGCCGACCTTAACTCTGTTGTACTTCCACATGTAACAAGAACATCAAAAGCAGGATAATTATGTGCAACCCTATTTGGGGCACTTATAACATTTTTAGACACATCTGGTTCCGAGTCGATAGAGCAATTATAGAACCATTAAGCTTTAGCCTGATTAGTACACGTCTTCTATGTCATTAGGTCATTGTGTTTTATACGGTTGTAGGTTAGCATCTGTTTCATATTTTCCTTTTCTTTCTTTTTCACTTGGTAAATTCAGCATAAAAATCTAGAGGATTGTGTTATATTGTACCTAGTTAATTCTATTTTTAATGAAATCTGACATGTCCTTTGATCATTCTTTGGTAAAAAATGATTACCATTTCTATTGTGACACCTTAGACAATGTGGTGATGTGCGGTTGTTAGTTCAAGACTTGTCACTAACAAGACGTGTGTGCAAAGTTACTGCTTCAGAGAAGAAACAACGACTTTCTTTCGTGGAAATGTTGGGTTAAAAGCTGCAAGGAGCTTCAATCCTTACTCTTTATCCTCATCTTCGCCCAGGCTAATGGGGCATTGCGACCACTCATGGTATTGTAAGAGCATGATGCGGTTTGTGTGTGAATTGTGAGTTGGTTTGTCTCGGCTATGGAGTAACACATTAACTATCAACCTATTTTTTTAACACTTTATTAACTTTTCAATTAGCTAAAATTTATAAAACAAAATACATACCTTCTCAGTTCTCACACATGTACATTAATCAGCAACTATACTAAGCTAATATAAATAAATTTTTAGTACTGATAACTAACTTGGCTATGATTTGTTACATGAAACAACCCTAGAAAGCTTCTAGATTGTCATACCATATTTATCATTTTATTTTAACTTTACTTTTAATTCTAAATATTAACATTTGTCTTTACTATAAATTGTATACATTTTAATCTTAATCTTAACTATCTAATCTAAAAAGGAAAAATGGTCAAAGGGAATGTTAAAACTTGAATGTTGAAACTCAATAACCCATGTTGAAACTCAATAACCATGCATGCCATACGTCAATAATCAATGCATGCAAGTGGATGGAGGAAAGTTGAATTGGAAGATATTCACTATTAATTTCACAAGTTAATACACGCCTAAGTAAAAAAGGTATTCACTCTTAATTTAATGGTCAATTGTAGTAAAGGTGTATTTTCGTCTTGTAATAATAACAACACGAAATATACCCCTAAAATGTCCCACAACAAGTAACTCTTGCAGGATATCACATAAGAAAACCCACAACTATATACTTAACGTTAAACTAATTAAAATGACAATATCACATATCGTTAATTGTTTGCCGCTAGGAGCCGCTTCCGACAGGCGCGGGTACTCGCCTATCAAACAAAAATGGTAAAAGTTTCAAAAAAAAAAAAAAAAAAAAAAAAAAAGGGGTAAAAGTGATTCATGTGGTTTACTTACGATTACAAATATAATCTTTAAAAAATGCAAAAAGGCCCCTTGTTTATATAAACAATCCATGAGTTAAATCTAGAGATTGTATGTAACAAAACTTACATAAATATCTCTACGGTTTTGCGTGTGTTGCAAAATAAGTCCAAAATGTGCAAAACAACTTTAAAAAAAAAAAAACCCTCTCGCTATTTGCGATTCTGAGAAAAAGTCCCTAGGTTAAATTTAAGGAATGTTTGTAATCGAACACTTGCGATTATAGACAAAATCCCAAGGTTAATTCTAACGATCTGCTTGTGTGATGAAAATTACATAAATAATCCTTGTAGCTATCTACCAATTTTAGAAACGATTATTAAGTTAAATATAGGGAATGCTTGTGTAACTAAATTCTTTTTACGTAAAAACTTGTGTCTCGCAGCGAAACGCGGGTAAAATAGTCCTCGTTACGATTATAGTTTTCAATATCAAGATGTACTCTACACATTTAATATTTTTATATGTTCTCATTTTCATTCCAACCTAGTCTGTTGTTTCTAAAGAGAAAAGTGCATCAATGGGTACAAATGGTATTCTCTTTGTCTAAAATCAGTGTCATAGCTGAGCGAGTGACCCAGTACGAAAGTTTATACGATAACTAAATATGATTGTCAATTATATATTATATCAACTATTGATACAAAAAAACATACTCCGTAGTATTTTGATGATTTATCGTAAGTTTAAAAAGATAATCGCAACATAAAATTGTACAACATTAACAATTTTTGTTGGAAGAGAATTACGAGACCCCAAAAATATAACGGGTTATATATTTTGAGACCTTTAAAAATTTGAGCCTGCATGCAGAAGACATTCGCACATCCTCGTATACTACCGTGTCTAAAATCTTCCTTTAATATTAATTTACAAACGAATTACTACTTATTACTACTCAACTTTAATTTTATGAAATAGTAACATCTCACTTCATTATTAGTATATATATATATATATATATATATATATATATATATATATATATATATATATATATATATATATATATATATCTTGCGAACACCCGCGCACTAGCGGCGGTGTGTAGTTTTCGACAAAATAACGACGGTGAATGATTTTCTTGCGGAAAATCTTATTTGTAGCGCTCGGGAATCCTTCTTGAAAAACCGTTTTTTCTGATGCATGGTTGAATAGCATCGATAATGTATAGCATGGTACACGTGCATAATGGTTGCGATATTATAAATACATCGATAAAATCCGATTACATAAGGACGGAGCTTGAGCAATTTTATTGGAGGGGCTGAAATGTAGTCGTAATTATTTTGATGGGGCCAAACCTATAACTATTTTACATTTATATTATTCTTTCAAAACAACAAAAATAAAGCTTTCAGCTATCCCAGATTAGGAAGGCCACAACCTCTTCGCTCTATGCAAGCTTCGTCCATGCAATTATGGCGTTGTTGGAGTGTGTGGCTGTTTAATTTAATTTGTGTATCCATGTGTGAGGTTTAGACTCGATAAATGTTTGTTTGTATACCGCTTTAAAGCGGTAATGATGAATAAACTTGTAAAATAAGGCTACACCAATGTATGTTTTTTTTTTTTTTTTTTTTCCTCCTAACTTCGAAACCAAGAAATGTGATAAAGAATAAAAGGCATCTCTTTGAAAATGAATGAAAACATATTTTTTTCAAACGGGCATGTAGAAGAATGTTGCCAAAGAAGAATTATTAAATTTCAAACGAAAGCTCGTTAGTTTGTATATAATCTAATGTCTCTTAACCAATTTAGTAATCTTAATTTTAACTTACATGCATGACATGGTGGTACTTATAGCTCATGAAAATAGGATTACAATATTATTTTACTACTACGTAACTCAACTTGTTAAATTCGAACATATTTCTATGTTTTTAATGGTCATTATTTAAGTGCACATGTTTGCCATATTTTTTAGGTTTTCACTAAATAGCATGTTAGTGTAAAAGATATTGACATACAAAATACATTTCTATGTTTTCAATGGTCATTATTTAAGTGCACATTTTTGTCTCTATGTCACTGTTACTTTAAATACTCCTTTAGTTATATACTTATATGTTTGTTTCAAAGTAACTACTACCTAAAGAACTACTGTACTACCTAAAGAACATGTTATTTTGCTTGCAAGAAAAAGAGTTATTGTCCTGAAACATCACCTCATGCTTTTTCCAGGCACCTCCCCTCATGCTTTTTCCACACATCCCCATGTTTTCACCTCTAGATTTTCAAAAGCTTAGAGTTCAAATTCTTAGCCTTGCTTCAAAATCAAAGGATGATAATAAAAAAATCCATTTAATACCTCGAGTCTTTCTACAAAATCCTTATCATCTTTTTCAATCCTTATCATCTTTTTCTACTTTCACTGATTTCATGTACCGTAGTTCAAAATATATGAGTTTTTAAAGTTGAAATTTCAAAATTTTGGTAGTTGTTACGTATATGACTCACTTTTTTTTAACAATAAAAGGTTTATGCCATGAGCTTTCAATAGAGGTGTCGAAGATGAAATCAATTTCACCATATCCTTCATTTTTGTAACGCCAAGCAAATCACAAAAGTCCGTATGAAAAGAAATATTCATCAGTGCCAATTTTATCCCATGATTAACAAACAACGAAAGTCATTTACAAAAAATCTCAACATCCATATTCAAAATCAGTCCTAATTTACATATTTAATATCTAAAAATCAATAAACAAAAGGATAAGCGAACTATTCGGATCAAATAACACAACCACGAAACTTATAATATTTATCAACATAAAAAACAACATTAAAATACATATCATTTGAGACTTCCAACAACAGACTTTGTTCCCATAGCTAGATTCGACCAAAAGACGTAAAGATTCAACAAAAAGAACACGTAAGACTTTAAATCTCAAACAACAAAAGCGCAAATACCTTTAGATCTAACAAAAAACATCAAGACACCACAAACGAATCAAGCGCAAATAACAAACCTCAACCGCAAAAGTTTTGTTTGAAAAACTTAAAGAAAAACACCAAGTGCAAATAACAGCCACACCAAGACAACGAATGAATAAACCAGCAAACCACCAGATCTACCATCCAAACCATACACAACCGAAACACTAATACCCAACAGCACCTGCGGTGGTTGTGTCGGATTCAGTAAATAAAATTACACAACAAAATATACAAATAAAATTGCAGCAAAATCTACACAAGTTTAATAACAAAATTTAAAACAAACCCAGATCTCCAACAGCAGCTGATTCCGATGATGGCAGCGGAAATTCCGGTGTGACAGCGGTGGCATCGACGACAGATATACAAAAAACGTTTGGAACTTAATAAAAACAATACACAATAATCTTTACATAAGCTTTATAAAAAAATTATATACAAATTTTAAAAAGAAACCATAGAACTTCGTAGAAAGCAGCAATTTCCGGTGGGAGCAGTGTCAACAGCGAGTATCCGGCAACTACATCTGAAAATAACTTTTAAAGCGATTACCAAAAAAAAAAAAAAAAGATCTGCAAAAATATATATAAATAGATCTAAAAATCTTACAAAAACTTGTACAATATATAAAGAAAACGTTTAAAACATTTAAAAATAAAAATAACTACAAAACTTTATAACAAAAAAACTAAAAACTTGCAAAACCTTCATTGGTGGGTGCGTTTCCATGGTGGGTGGGTCTCGGTACTCGTTGGTCACGAATGTGGTGGGTGTGTCAATAGAGGTGTGCGCTGTTGTGGTGATGGAGTCGTGGTGGTGGCGGCGGCGGCTAGAGGGTTTGCTAGAGTGAGAGAGTACTGTTTGAAAGCATACTTTTAGAGAGAAGTTAGAGCATCTGTGTTTTAGTGAGAGAGAGAGATAAGCTTCGATAGGTATGTGTGAGGCTTGGAATGTGTTTTAGCGAGAGAGGGAGTGTTTTTTTAGGTTATAAAACTTTCGTATTTATATGGTTTAGGGTCGGGTGGCTGAATCTTAAAATTCAGGTTTGGAGTCTGGTTCGGTTTTAAGCGAGGATATCATGCTTTATAAAGGAGTAAGATATATATATATATATATATATATATATATATATATATATATATATATATATATATATATAAGAAGAAGAATGCACGGCATGATGACCACGATTATTTCGATGATTATTTTATGCGAACAAATGTTTTGAATTTTGGTGATGTGATGAGATGGTGGTGGCATGATAAGTATAGTTATATGTGTTTACTACCGTTTAGTGAATTCGTTTCACAACACTTCGAATGTATATGTGTTGGTTGTAAGTGTTTGTTTGAAGTTCTATAACTTTCACGCGACATCATTATTACCGCATATAAAAATACCATGATCTCTTACGCACAAACACTCCCAAAAGTATACTATTTTTTGAATCAAGATTATATTGATTGGAATAAATGAAATAAAGGTTAAAGTTGTAAAATTTGAATTAAAATAAAATAAACCTCTAAAAATATAAAACTAAAACTCATAAAAATATATTAAAATGGATGTTGAATTAAAAGCGTAAAATTTTAGAAAATATGGTGAAATTAGATTATAATATAAATAAATAGATAAAAGATATTTTAATTTGAAAATAAAGATGAATTTTTAGTTGAGAAGTAACATGTCGTTTTATAATTTGATTCCTTATCTTAATTTTTGTGGTTAGGAGTTAGAATTTGAAGTTTGTTAAGAGGTGACACAGGTCATCTCACGATTGGGCTCCTTATCTTAATTTTACATGCATTATAATATATCTTTTCATAATAAAGTAAAAAGTCTGAATTTTTAAGTTTCTAATTTTAGTAGCGCCTAAACGATTATAAAAGTATATATATATATATATATATATATATATATATATATATATATATATATATATATATATATATATATACACTATATATCAGAGGCGTTAAGCGTTAACTTGGCCTCAACGCCAAATAATCAAATTTCATGCCACATAAAGTTTGTTTTCCAACTAAGCAATTTTTTCATCCACCTAAGCAATACTATTTATTTTTCGGATTTAATGTATTAATTTTAGAAATTGAAATATTTTTTTAATTTATTAGAATTTTCGGAATTTTTTTTTTCATTTAGAATTTTCGGAATTTTTTTTTTCATTTATTAAAATTTCGTTTTGTTTATTCTTCAAAAAATCATGCATGCAGCTGGATTCGAACCTGGGTCTGTTAGTCTACAAACAAACATGATAACCACTAGACCAACACATTTTTTGATTTATATCTTGCAAGTCTAAAACTATAAACTTATACAACCAATTATTATTCAGTATATCTCTAAAACTTATAACCTAAATCTCACGTAAAAAAATCAATTCATTCATAATATACTTTTTTTTCCAAACCCTAATTTCATCTTTTCCTCAACCATCTTCTCTAATGATCGTGACTTTTAATTCTGTAGTTGATTTGGAATTTTTTTAAGGTATGGTTTGTGTGTTTCTTCTTCCTCTTTCTTTGTCATACTTGCGGACATTATGATTTCTAGATATTGTTTGTAGTAGACGAAGAAAAGATTTATGTATTATGTTTCTAAAGATACTATCGCTTTTGAATCATAAGCTCGAGTTAATTCAACGATGGATCGTCTATATTAATTCAGCGATGGATGGACTTTGTACATGAACATGAAGCTTGCAAAAGGATCGTGTGCTACTGATAATAAGAAACTGTAATAAGACCTAGAAAGTGCTAGATCGAGATTTGAGAAGGAGATGATAACATTTTGAAGCTGTGATACGTGTTTCTCACAAGGGTTATTAGCCAAAGATTCTTTTCAGGTTTGCCATAAACCGTTTACCTATGATTTACAACTTTTTATATAGTAATTGTGAATATCACAAAGTTATATGAAATTATAAGCTTCATCAATAGGTTTTATATGGAGTTTGGCCTTTTTCGTTTGGTTAGCATGCATTTGATTTCATTGCCATTTGTTTTTTCTGTGATTGCATTGTATGATTAATACAATTACTGTTCTTTTGATTGATCACATGAAAAATACAAAGATTTTGCAGGAACAAAGCCGGCATAATAGAAGTTTTGAGACATGTCTGTTATTTACTTCTTTGGAGGAGTGATATATGTACACGCAAAAATGGCACCGACCTGTTTAAAACGACTATACACATACCAAGGTGAAGCTAATGTGCACACATCTTTAAATTATGTTTCTGTTTGTAGCTTCTACAATTTAGATTTTAAATTTGTTATATGAAAAGGATTATGGTCCTTGAATCGTCATTACTTTGGAACCCGACTTTGGATATATGCGTGTCACTTTCTGATCATATGAGTTAATGATTTTCTTTGTTTGACGCATGAATTCGAAAAGTTTTCATGTGAATCATGTTTGGAATATAAACATATTTTTTCACTTTTTAAAAATTAAGAAATAGAGACACATTTTGTTTTCAGTTAATAAGCTGTCACATCAGGATGGTATATATATATGTGTCCAATCAGGATGGTGCATTTTCGGTAGCGCAAAGTCTATAAGCTGTCACATTTGTTGAGAATGGAGTCTGGCCCGTATCATTCATGAGCAAGGCTTTAAAGGATTGTTTAGGTATGCTTCGTCATATTATTACCCTTTCAAAATGCCCTATTTTTCGCTATGAGCAATCATGTTGGGATCAATCATGTTGTTATCCAGTTTTTGGCCTATGAGCAATTCAAATACTACAAAAGAGACGTTAAGGATACCTTGGTGTACAGATTTTCCTACAATACATCCTTTATATGTGTTTGTTTTCTTGCAATGGTACATCCTTTATATGCATATGAGAAGTCCACATAGGTGAATGGGCCAGTCAATTGAAAAGACGGTGTCAAGCCTCACATCCAAGTCCATTAGCCGAATTGTCAACTGGGTTCGTCTATTTGTTTCTGGTATTAGTGACAATATTAACACAAAACTCATTAAACATAAATCTTTATTTTGTCGAATGTAGTGCAAATAAACATAAATCTTTATTTATATGCATATGGGAAGTCCACATAGGTGAACGGGCCAATCAATTGAAAAGACGGTGCTTTTGAAGCCTCACATCCGGAGTCCATTATCTAATGTTCGTTTCTGTGTTTTCTTCATCACAGGTTATTAGCCGAATTAACGTTTAGCATGAGAAATCATGTCTTTTTATTATTGGTATCTGATGAATGCCTAAGAGAAAAAGATATTCAGGTTCATGTTTCTTGGATGAATAATGGTGGTGATCTCAAGCTTTCTAATTTGTTCAACAACCATCAAAAGGCTAATATTCTTTTAGTCAATTATATAAAGTGTTCGACTTTGGAATTTGACTGTGATTATTCATTATTTTGTTTTTAAGAGGGTGTTTCTTTTATCAAAGGCAATAACGATCACTACAGGCTTAAAAGCATTAGCTATTCATGGAGAGAAGAGTATGAAAGAAAGAAGAGAGATTTTAAATTTGTTTATATTAGGAGAGCTTCCTGTTATTGTGGCAACTGGGATATTGGGTCGAGGAATTGAACTTCTGCATGTGAAACAGGTTATTGTGTTTGACATGCCGAATTCTATTAAGGAGTATGTTCATCAGATTGGTAGAGCGTCGAGAATGGGAGTGGAGTGTAATTCGATTGTGTTTATTAACGAGGAGAATAGGAATTTGTTTCCGGAGTTGATTGGAATATTGAAATCACCCGGGGCTGCTATACCTCGGGAGATTACTAATTCTAGGTACTTGCCAGCCTCGATACCTAGCAATACGGGCAACAAAAAAAGAAAGATTGGTTTATGAAGTGTTAAAAGTTTCGTCTGCCATGGGGTAGTTTGCACTCTGCAGCCGACCCATTATTTTGCCAATTGGTACTTATTTGTTACATGTTGTCACCATGTGAAACTGTTTAATTCATATGTTTTGGAATGATATCAGGGACAACACGATTGATGTTTAGTTCATTTGGCTCTTCACTATTGATGACACCTTTTCAAAGTATTGTCAGAGTGAAACTGTGTACTCAAAGCATTTTTCTAGTGGGGACAGAAAGAAACACAATGTATATCACTGTGATGAACTTGAATATCGGTTAAGCTATTCTGGATTTCCAACTAACATAATAAGTATTGAGATCTCCTCAGTTGTAGGTATGCCATGAGTGTTATAAATGTTTTCATGAAGAAAGGTGCGCTCTTGACTATGCTAATGGCTTTTAATGGTGTCGCAGAAGCTTATCCATCAATTGGAGATGAAATGCAGGCTAACTTGACTAACATGGAATGTGGGTTTCCTACTCAATTGTCTTTTTCTGCTCGAGAAATAGCAAGCAATGGAGCATTTCGATCCTGATAGCAAAAGGCTTCTCTACCAATTAGACAGGTGAGTTATTAAATTTTATGAGTACTTGTATAGCAGCTTAATTGTGCTTAGAAATACCTAATTCAGTAACTCATAGGATACATAGCACCAGAACGTCATATATTCTCTCCTTTTCAAATAGGCCGGTTACTATTTTGCACCAAGTCTTTTTCTGCTCGAGAAATAGCAAGCAATAGAGCATTTCGATCCTGATAGCAAAAGGCTTCTCTACCAATTAGACAAGTGAGTTATTAAATTTTATGAGTACTTGTATAGCAGCTTAATTGTGCTTAGAAATACCTAATTCAGTAACTCATAGGATACATAGCACCAGAACGTCATATATTCTCTCCTTTTCAAATAGGCCGGTTACTATTTTGCACCAAGTCTTTTTCTGCTCGAGAAATAGCAAGCAATAGAGCATTTCGATCCTGATAGCAAAAGGCTTCTCTACCAATTAGACAAGTGAGTTATTAAATTTTATGAGTACTTGTATAGCAGCTTAATTGTGCTTAGAAATACCTAATTCAGTAACTCATAGGATACATAGCACCAGAACGTCATATATTCTCTCTTTTCAAATAGGCCGGTTACTATTTTGCACCAAGTGGCAAGCCTTATCCTGAAAACTGGATTATGACTTATGCCGTATATGAGTTTGAAGGATCCTTGTATATCAGGTAATACTCTCCTCAACCATATGTTGGGGACTTGAGGGTCATGTAATTCTTCATTTCTGATAGTTTGGAGCTGAATGGCAACTTACATATCATGGCTATTATGATTTTAATAAAGCCATCACTTTTATATTAATACTCGATATAGTCATTAAAACACCATGCTGAAGATATTTTTCTTCTTTCACACAGGTCTGGGTATCTGATTGAAGGAAATCCCGGGGCTGCAAGTGGTGATGAGACGGTAAGCTAATAAATGGTATTATGAGCTGGACTTAATGACAGAGAAGTCTACAATCAAATAATTTGTATCGCTCTTGATGCTCTTTCTGGTAAGATTTTGCTTAGTAAACTTGCTGAATCGTCTTTGTCATCACAGGTTTATAAGGTCTTGATGTTGGATTTGCAAAGCCTTCTATCGGTGAAAGACAGGTACGAGTTGAGATACATCATGCGCATACAATCCTTAGCTTCAAATGTGTGTTTCTGACTAATTTCTTTTGTATTTATACTTTCCTTAGCTTCAAAGGTTTATAAATGGGAAACCAGATATTCCAAAAGCAACTTCAGAGATAAGTTTAGAAGTGCGATCTGTGTTTGCCACTTTTGAGAGATGCTATGACCGGGACAGTGTTGAGGATTTGGTCACGATAGCAGGTGATTCAAGTGCTCAATCCTTACCTGATAATGAATGGTATCGTTTGACCCACAAACTTGAAATCATCAAGGTCAGTTTTCATCGCCACTCTTGAGGATTTTGATGGAGTCAGTAAAGGAAAATACACCATTGGAATTGGGCAAGACTGCATGGCTTTTTGTTCAGAAGTGGAAGACGTCATCTCTATGGGGTCAGTATTTTGTTGTGATGTTGAATAATTGGTTAGTTGAAGGATAGTTTTAAAGATTTACAATTTGCATCACAGGTTCATGATTGGATTGACCAGAATATTTTTCTTTCTTGGAACATATCTCTGAAAGAATTGCTGCAAAAGAGAATGGGCCGACTAATGCTTCTGACCAGGATGCTATGATGGCTGATTCTTACGCAAATACAACTAAGACCTCAACCAGTAAGGGTTCCAGTCATATAGAAGGGATCTCTAAGCAGTCATATGTAATGCAAGCATCTGAACTTAAAAGTTCTTTTGTAAAGGTTAGCTTTGTTTGGCATTCTACCATTTTTTTTATATATGCAACAGGTAGATAATTGATGTATATCTTCAGGTTGTCATAGCAATTGTTAAGGTAAAATTTTTCTTTCTGGAATCCAGTTCTCAAGGTGAACAAATTACATCTAAATCAATCCAGTTCGCGGCGTTCAATGAAGTGCAAGCAAGAGCCGATACTGGAAGCACAATACTAACAGGTAATTACTTATGCTTCAACAACCATTTGAAAATATAAACTAATAGCCAAAACTCATGTTCATACTAGATTACATCAGCTGCGTGGAAAGGGTGTACGAGGAAAGAACAACTGGTGGCCCCACTACAAAGCGAACCACTAGAAGGGACATAGAAATCTATAACCTGGAGTGAGTATATTATAAACCTTATATTCCCAGCCAACCAAATCTGTAACCATCAAATACTTACTTTTCAGGGGTAGACGCGTGCGATTTACTTTATGGAATGAAATGACAAAAGCGTTCATTATGAACGAGTATCTAGAAGCCGAAAAACAAGTAGTGATAGCTGTCAGTTCTTGCTGTCAGTTCTTGCTAGATCAAGAAAGGTTCAAAACCGAATAAAATTGATTACTATCACTGAAATCAATCCAGAATACTATGTGGTATGACACAGTAGCACTCATCTACGATAGCCCACAAGAAATACGTAACAAATACACAGTGATTTGCAGGATGTCAGGTTTACGGTTGAGGATACCATAATAAGGATTGATGACACGACACCGTGGTATTTTAAAAAGTTCAGAACATGCGGTAGGAAGATGGGTACCAGGGCATCACACTAGCAATGTCAAAAACCAGACTCGGACCAGCCACCTCTTTACAGGTACAATATTCTTTTTTCCCAGTATATTAATGAAATACTACAATGATTACGCATGCCACCTCCAAAAACTGATATATACTTTATAACTGTAATGGGTTTAGTACCTTATTGTGACTGAAATATTGAAATAAGCTCAGCAGCTGAATTATAAACCAGAAAAGAATGGCTTCATAAACTTTTGCACCCTATAATATACACTTAATTGTTTCTCACTTGCAGATGCGCCATTCATCATAAACAAGAAGTTTCTAATAGTACCTAATATGATTCCCCGAGACAAGAATCCAAATCTAAAAGCGCGGCAGCTCAACTTCCAACTGATGATCAATAAAGAAACCACCTGAACTAAGCAACAAAACAATTTCAAGGCTTATAATGGTAACAGCCCCTTTAGCTATTCATCAGCTATATATATTCCTAAGTAATCAAAATAAAATTCAGCCTAAGAGTGACTGAAATCAGGTCTTGAACAACTATAAATGTTGTTGGTATGCTCAGGTCTAATTGCTGAATTTGCAACTTATTTTGAGGTGCACATTGGGCTGATTTTAGTCACTTTTGACAGACTTGACTAGCATGTAAAAGTGCCGAAAATCAAGCTCTAAACATCTATAAAAGTTGTTCTTATGCTCAGGTCAAATAGACAATAAGTATGTAGGAAAAGTAAATAGTTCCGTAATTCACAAGTTAATAGTTCGCAGTGGTTTAAACCTATTATGGTATGAGAGATTTACAGCCTCCCATTTGAAACCCATAAGCCTGTTTGTTATATACATCTGCATTAACTTTTATTGTAATTTGTTGAGGTGTTTTAAACTTTTTTTCCTCTCATATTTGATAACCGTTTATTTCTTAACGTTCTTAATGTATTCAATTAAAAAATTGGTACATTTATATCTTATTTTTCGTTAATTTATTTTCTCAAACGATAATTATAAGTCATGCCCGCCATTGGTGCGGCTTAAAACTAGTATATATATATATATATATATAGTTTTGGGTTATTATGAAAAGTTCTTAGAATGAAAAGAATGAGATGGCGTATGGAGGTGACATGTCACGCTGCGACATCACAATGCCACATCACCATACCCCACTTTCCCATTTTTTTTTTTTCCGCCAAAAAAAATTTTTTTAGGGGCAAATTTTTTCATACATTTTTTCTTGCATCACAATTATAAAGTTCTTGTATCACAATCGTGATTTTAGTGCATTAAGGTTATAAATTCTGCATCACGGTTATAAAGTTCTGCATCACAATCATGATTTTAGTGCGTTAAGGTTATAACCTTGATTTTAGTGCATCATACTTGATGCACTTAACTATTAACTATGATGCGATAACTTTTAATAAAGATGCACCAAAGCGTATTGGTGCATTAAGGTTATAAATTCTAGCGTCACAATTATGATTTTAGTGCATTAAGGTTATAAATCTTGCATCACAATCATGATTTTAGTGTATTAAGGTTATAACCTTGATTTTAGTGCATCATGATGCACTTAACTATTAACTTATGATGCGATAACTTATAATAAAGATGCACCAAAACTTATTAGTGCATTAAAGGTATAAGTTCTTGCATTACGGTTATAAAGTTCTTGCATCATAATCATGATTTTAGTGTATTAAGATCATAAGTTCTTGCATCACAATTATGATTGTGATGCGAATAAAATTTGATCGGATTTTTTTGCCCAAATTTTTTTGGCGGAATTGTTTTTTTGGGGTGGGGGGGGGGTGGGGTGACACATGTCGCATGGCGTGGCGTTGTGATGTGGCAAGGTGACACATGTCACCTCACATGCCTTCTCATCTTTTCATTATAAACTTTTCATTTTACTCTATATATATATATATATATATATATATATATATATATATATATATATATATATATATATATATAGGGGTGTTTCTTTGTGAAATTAATTTTGTGAGAACGCGAGAAGAGATCCTAGCCCTCCATCTAATCCCTCATTTTTTTAGATTTAATGTCTAAAATCAATCAAAATATTTACACTAAAGTTATGTTATTTCCGTCTTTTTCTTCAAGTCTAGTATAAAAGGAAAAAAACACGCACACACATCACATTTTAAGTGTGAAACAAACAAAATCTCTCACAAATTACAACCGTAGAGACTTTACCACCATCACCACCTCCGGCCGCCAGTCTTCACCACCGCTCACCCCGTTAATCACCATTAACCACGATTATCATCACCAAGCACACCTATCACCACCATGTGCCATCGATAATCACGCCGATAATTATCATCAAAAACAAAAAACCCTCAAAATTAACTATTATAACTGTAATACGTCTGGTAATTGTGGGAAAAGTTGATGAATTTGACGGGGGAAATAGTCAAATCGAGTGAAATTAACGACGATATTCTACAAAGAACAAAATTATATATTGAGTATGTCTGAATTAAGCTTTTCATATTTTTTTAATTCTGCGATTTTAGATTTTTTTTTCTTGTTTTATATGCTTTAGTAATTAGTTATGTTGATGAAGTTGATGATGAGAATGAAGATCTAGATTTATATGTCTTTGATGGTAGTTTGTTAATGCACACTAGGTGTTTGATGAAATGCATAGTTTTCTTCGCATGTGAAAAATATCAGCATGAATGAAGTTTTGATGTTATTAGCGAAATTTTTGATTATTAAAGTATAGCAAGAGTATCTTTGCATGTGAAAAATTTTATCGAAATTTTTTTGCATGTGAAAAATAATCTTCACATGTGAAGAAAACTAGCATGAATGAAGTTTTGTTGTTATTAGAAGAATTTTTGATTATTTAAGTTTAGTAAGATTATCTTCGCATGTGAAGAAAATCAGCATGAATGAAGTTTTGATGTTATTAGAGGAATTTTTGATTTTTTAAGTTTAGTAAGATTATCTTCACATATGAAAAAAATAAGAATGAATGAAGTTTAGATGTTATTAGAGGAATTTTTGATTATTTAAGTTTAGCAAGATTATCTTAGCATGTGAAGAAAACCGGCATGAATGAAGTTTTGATGTTATTAGAGGAATTTTGATTATTTAAGTTTAGTAAGATTATCTTCACATGTGAAGAAAATCAGCATGAATGAAGTTTAGATGTTATTAGAGGAATTTTTGATTATTTAAGTTTAGCAAGATTATCTTCGCATGTGAAGAAAACCAACATAAATAAAGTTTTTATGTTATTAGAAGAATTTTTGATTATTTAAGTTTAGTAAGATTATCTTCGCATGTGAAGAAAATCAGCATGAATGAAGTTTTGATGTTATTAGAGGAATTTTTGATTTTTTAAGTTTAGTAAGATTATCTTCACATGTGAAGAAAATAAGAATGAATGAAGTTTCGATGTTATTAGAGGAATTTTTGATTATATAAGTTTAGCAAGATTATCTTCGCTTGTGAGTAGAGTGGCCATGTTCACATTACAGGTGGATAAATATGAAATCATTAAGATTCACATGTCAATAATTGCACCTGCTGATAAACTTCTCTATTCTAAAATATCCTTAAAGCAAATGGCATATGACACAAAGATAATGAGACTTCCCGAGATACAATGGCCTTGAGTATTCCCTTGATCTTTGAGAAATATAGTGTTCCACAACAATGCCTTCTTCCCATGATAGAGGAAGGTGTGCAAAGAAAATTGTACAAATTAGTTATCTTGTCATAAATTTATCATTTTATGGACTTTTATTTAGCTAAAATTTTAGTAAGGATCACTTACTAAAAATGATTGATTAGTGAGTTTATGAATTGTATGTTGGTGAGTTTAAGGTTTAAATACCTTTAATGATTGATTGGGTTGCATTACATCACTTATATGTCTATGAGGAGACATCGATCTTTCCAATGTCAGAATACTTTCTTGCTTAGCAGAGGACCACACTACATGAGTTACTTTGATTCATTCTATCTTCTTTTAAGTGATGTCTAATGTTTTCATTCACGTTACCGACCAATGCGTTTATATGCTCACACGAAATATCATTTAACGGTTTATATGCTCACACGAAAGATCATTCATGTTATGATTTTAAGATCGTGGTTACGAGGTTTAATAGTGCTATATGAGTGCTTCATGTTTCGATTCTACGATGTGAATAACTAAAACTCGAATTTTAAGCTTTTATTATAAATTCGACTTATGTTTTTTTAGGACTATATTTGAAGTGGACATTGATGGCTTTGATGAAAAACCATGGAGACTCCAAAGTATTGATATATCATATTTTTTCAACTTTGGAATGAATGAGGAAAGCTGGAAAGATTATTGCAAACAGCTAGTAAGTACTACTAAACGGTTGAGCCCGTGTATATTTTGTAGAAATCTGTAGTCACAAAAGGCTATTTATAAATATCGATTGTATTTTGTTTGTAGGAAAAACATCATTGGAGGTACAATGAAAAAGCAAAATTCGTGTCTATGAAAGTGGGAGGTGAACGGTATGCAATATACATGACATGCGATTCCCGACTCATGATACCCAAGATAATTAAACAATATATACATTGTTTCTTTAGGAGTATGATCCGGATCTCCCGCAGAGCTTGCAGCAGCAAGTCATGACATCCCATCTGAGAATCGTAACACTGGTATAATTGATGTGCAAAATGACTTAGCAAGGGGAGCTGCTCGTGCTCGGATGCAACTGGTATGGACTAATACTGTTTTGGTTTTTTATTGAAGACCCTTAGATGTAAAGATTTTTACCTTGACGAAACAAAATTTGGAAGTCCAACTAATTGATTAGTTTGGAAAATACAGCCGACTGGAAAAGCAATATAGGTGGAAACTGGTTTTGGTGAATGACTTCCATCCATTGATACACGACCACCACGAATGCATGATTCTGATGCTATTATTGAGGTGAGTGGTTAATTTTATTATTCAGTTTATGTATCCATTGGGGCATAACCGACTTAAAAGCCTCAAACGTGTAGTTAATGTTATCTTCGTGAATAGATTGTCTTGCAGAGATCTCCAGAAGAAGAATCTGTTCCAGGAAATGATGGCGATGAGCATCTTGAAGAACTAATTGCAATCTTCTCTTTAACGTGTAGTTTAACGTTTGTTTTCATCTAAGTTATGAGATTGTGGACCTGCTTTCATATGCTGATGGTAATTGAAGTTATATTTCAGAGGCTTGCACTAATTGCAATCTTCTCTTTTACAGATAAGCCAAAGGGTGGTTGAAAGTGTAAAAAAATTTGCCTAGAGGACGGTTTGGCTGATATAAGCATAATTCAATAGGAAAAGATTTCTTGAAAGTTCATCCGTGAAAGATAATAGTGGTGACATTGATAACAGTCGATAAGTTGAATGGAAGCGATCATGTGGCTACTGAGAGAAAGATGGTACGCAAAGATCAAACCTTACGAATCATACAAAAAGCACAACAATTGTCATTAAAAGGAGGCGGTTCATAGATGTTGTATGTGATGCTTTATTCGAATACAAATATGTTGGTCCCAATCGGAGAGTTGATTTCGTTTTAGTCGCAAGTATGATTGGGTTCCTATAATATTTTCATGTAGTTTCGATATCTTTCCTTCCGATTAGTTGTGTATGTTGGTCCTTGTTTGCTTTAACTCTTTTTTTAACTGATAGTAGTCTACCAAAATATCACGATTTACTAAAGTTAGCTCTTATTCTGTGTTTGTTTCTTTCATATCTAATTTTTTTGTGGATCCTCAACTAAATATATAGATAAGCTTTGGAGGATAAGACTCTCTATTCGTGGTTTCAATCGTATTTCTTAAATTGCCAATCTGTTAATACATGTAAACTTCTTTTATTCATGTTCGTGTTTTAAACCATGCATGTGTGTATGATTAATGTTGGTCACGAAAGATGGGTGGTTTGGTTAGAGTTTGAATACTTTCTGCCTAACGTTTTTTAGAATTCGGGAACGGAAGGAATTTGTTAATGTGTTACCACGTGGTACTAGTGGATGTGTCAAATCTACATTGTCGGCTTTGCTGGTACATCCATCTTGCTTAATAAACACTTACCTTTGCTGTTAGCTTTTGTATCCTTTGGTGTTTATGCTTGTTCTGGATCTTATAGTTCTGATTCCTAAATCTGGTCTTGCGACTTGATCTATTTTGCTAGCTTCAATGTGCTTGTGTTGTACTATTATAACAGGCATCATGTTTAGGGATGATTAGAGGTGTATTGATGGGCGGGTTGGATAATGGGTCAAGACAAGTTCGGTCGAAATAGGCCATATTAAAATGGGTCGAAACAGTGAGCCGGGTTGGTTGCTACAAATTTATATCTAATGTTAAACAATTCTTTAATTATGATGGAAAATTAATACTATTACTAGAATAACACGATTCTTTGAATAAAGTGATAAAGAGGTATTGCATTCGAATATATGTATCGAGAATAGCTTTTGGACGACTTTCAACTCGTCGCCCATATTCTTTCTAGTCAAAGATCTTGATTTGACCTATTTGTAATAGAACACAACCCATATCAACTCACTCATACTATATAATTATCTAGCGTTATCGAGTGATCCGAACAATTAGACATCGATTAGCGTTATCGAGTGATCAATCAATTTCGGATTTAGAATTGTTATGATTGGTTGGTATTCCAAGCCAATGTGATGATTAAGTTTATAGTATGAGTTCTTTGTAGAAGTTATACGATGAGAGATTCGAAAGTAACAAGTTATATCTTTGAAGTGTATTTTTATCTATTGGAATGGTGGGACTATACATAGGTAGGCTAAATCGAGTCTATGTTGTATTGATTGTATTCGACTATTTTAGTGCATGATGTTAGATTTGTATGTGCTTAAGATCTGTTGTACTTGTTTAGTTTCGAAAGAGATGAAGGTTTAAATGTCGACTTCTTTAATGATGTTTTGTGTGAAATGCGGGAGAATGTAGTGTTGGAGGGTGATGAAGGTCAAAGATGTGGAATTTGCATGGATGGCATTGTTGATAGAGGAGTTTTAGATTTCATCAACACCGGTATATGCTTCATTACTTATCGTGATTGAAATTGTGTTAAATTTCATTGGAGGATATTCGTGATAAAATCTTCATTTCCTTTCATTTTAGGTTTTGTTTTCACGCATCGACAACTAGGCTAGTATCACCAACTTATGTCCACTTTTCCGAATGAATTTCAGTTGATCACTTATGTTCCGTAAGTGATGCGACTCTGTTTTGTTCTATTATATACTACTTCACTATAAACTAATTATAAAAAAGTATTGCCTGCATATGTGGACTACTATGTTTCCTATAAACGAATATACCACTGCTTCATTACAAAATCTGAACTCTTCAATGGTTAGAATCTATTAGTGAAACTTAGATAAGTGAACACTTAAAATTGTATTTATAAATTTCAATTTTCTTAGTTGGCTAAACTTGAATCTCCATCATCTAAACCACACTTACAATATTTTGTCCACATGAGCATATTAATATGTTTGTGCAATCATTTTTACAATAGAACTCGCTTGCATGAATATATGATTCTTTTATCCCCACCTATCTTCCTGATTCGTTTGTCATTATAATACTTGACTTCCCACTCTTAAGGCGTCTTAGGTTGTCGCTGGTGTCTGCGTTTATACATTGCTTCACCTTTAATGGTATGCATCATTGTAAATTTTTACGTGTTCTTACACAGAGGAAACAGAAAAGAAATTACCACAAACTAAAGTTTAAAGGGAAGGATGAAATAACCGGTGCTATTGTCAAGATAGCATAAGTAGTCATTGCTTGATACATATGTTGTAGGAATTATAAAGTAGTAGTATGATTTATGGTCAACAACTAATGCTAATATAAAGCGCTATACAAATTTCGCACATAAAATTGACCAATTGTTAAAGATTCTCGAACAAAATGGTGTAGCACAACGTTAGTTTTTAGATATATATTTCAGCTTTTATCATATTTAGCGATGATATTTTATGTTACGGGCACTAAACGATCACACAAAATGGGTGGAAGCGTGTGTTTGAGTGAAACGAACATCACATGGTTATGGGCACTATAGATAGGTTGCAAGTGGACCACAATAGGTCGTGAGTTCAGAATTGAATTACCCTCCGTGGTCTTGTTAGTCATTGTAGTTTAGTGGTTTGTAAAAATGCAAAAGCTGGACCAAATTTCTACCAAAGTAAAAGCAATTCTTCATTTTCTATAACTTTGACTAGTAATTGTTCATGACTTTCACACGTGAAGAGGCTATGAGACACTTAATATACCCACTTTTAACATGACATGTATTACGAATCAGGTTGTTACTTTGCTTGCCACATTTCAGGTTTCAGGGATGCTTTACATGTTCTTAACTGTTGCTGCTATTTCTAATAATAGTTCTTTATTTCAAGTTTTTATTACTTTGACTAATTTTTCGTTTGAAAACAGTTGACATAGGATTGTTGGAAGGTTTACCATTGAAAAGCTCATGTCCTAGGGAGTCTATTCACATTAACACGAATAACTACCACAAGTTCTTGTGGCACTAGATTCATCTTTATTATGAGTGTGATCGGAAGGCAAAGCATTTATGCTTTTTGCTTTGGAAGTCATGGTACTTATATAAAGAGTAACATTAGCTTAGCGATTGTGTGGGTGCAAGCATGTCTTTAGCTCTCAAACCATATTGTACATATAATAACTCATATGAAATAATGGAGCAATTGCTCGTAACAATGATTATTTTTATAGTCGATAACATTATCAGTTTTATTTTTTTGCTCTCACTAGTAATTGCTCATAACTTTCTACTACTAGATAAGTTTATACCAGTAACAGTTAATAATCTTCACATGTGACTATAGCTATTTTCACATCTTAAATGCCTATAATCTTTGTGGTGGAGCGGTGAAAATAAGGTGGTTCCTTGATTTCTGGCCAAAAAGCTATCGTAGTTATGCATTGAGTTGAGTTGGGTGGGATACAATTTAACACAACTTTAACCAACATTTAAATAGGTTCATTACCGTAATAACAAAAAGTTAATGTCACACCCCAAATTACTGTTTTGCAATGAATGGAATTCACGGGATTATTGTCATAGCATCACAATCACGGTTATATTGAGCGACCTAAAGTGTCGTTTGGAAAAGAACATCGTTTGATTTAATAAACAATCGAGTTACAAAGTAAAGGTCCCAAATGTTAACAAAGTTTATGAAACATAAATATATAACAAGTCCAAACGATGTTTTTGAAAGAAAGTGCCATGATGTACAATGATGTAAGTCGACGCTTGACTCAAAAGGTAGGTCCCTAAACCATGTCATGATGATAATGCCTCGATTACACGAAAATACATTGCTAAAAGCGGTCAACAATAATGTTGGTGAAATCATAGGTTTATGTAAATGTTTTATACGACTACACAAGTATAGATCGGGCATGACAATTATGTCACGTAAAATGTTACATGCATGACAATAAGTCACGTAAAATGTTACAATTGCTTTAAGCCCATGACCCGAAACTAGGCTGTACATAATGTATGCCCTGCAGTGTTTGCGACAACTCCGTAATATGATTAAATGAAATGCATCCGTATGACAAGTTGGGATTCACCAACTCGGATGGAGGCGTCACCTCGATAGATCTATCCACTCATCCTCGCTTCAAAGATTAACGGTTCATGTTCAAGTAATGGGGACTTTCAATTGGCAAATGTGGTAACAAGCAATGTAATTGAATTTAATGTACTTGGTATCGTAATAAAAATGTTGTGCAATGTATTCTCCCCGTAGGTTTGAAAATAGTAAAACTTGAATAAATCGGGGCTATGAAAACTCACTTGGATAACTGGAATAATGGCAAAAGTGAGTACACTGAGGTATAATGTGATGCGTCAACCGGGACCTATTACGAATGATATGATATAATATGAGTTGCAATGTAATGTTATGATATGCATGCACTACGTATGTCATTTATACCATTTGCGAGTTTTGAAAATATTACTTATCGTCGAAAAATACTCGTTTGACGTCTTGACCAATCAAAAATCACTTTTCAAGTATTTACGTCAAAATGTCATCCTACAATGGTTTTATAATGATTTATGGTGGAATTTTCACTTTTCGTCGCAAAACAATGTCGTCGGAATTTTTATAAAAGTAACAAAAATGGCTTTGGAAAACTAGTCGTAAAATGGTGTACGTCGATCGTTGAAACGAACTCATTGTTTTGGAAATTTTGTATCGATATCTAGAAGTTTCGATTCGGAGTTTTCGTCAAAAGGTCTCGATCATAAAGATAATAAAGGTTAAAGTTGGTGGTTTTGGCTAATTGTTGTGCGAGAAAATGAGTTTCGGCCGGTTTGAACATCCGTAATTAATTTACTACAACTCCGCTATACAAACGGCTTGTCGTTTTGAAAAATATGGCCGATGAACTTGATTTTACTAGAAGACAATTCGTTCCAAAAGTTTCACATCATGGTTAAAAACAACCGCGAACATGGACATTCTGACTACTAAAATACTTGTATCGTAAAAATAATATAGATTTTAGAAAATAATAGTTCTGGCAACTTTATAAAAACGTGCATATCTTTGTCGTTTCAAATCCGTTTTCTACGTATAATATGTCCTTAGCTTCGTATCAAAGTATACTAATATATTTTTGACAAGTCGAAATAATTTGTGAAGCTTAAGGCTCGTTTTTGACCCGAACAAACTAAAAACTGCATGCTGAAATTTTCTGAAAATGTCCATTTCGTCGTCAAACTTTAAAAATCCATAACTTCTTCGTTATAACTCCGTTTTTATCCGTTCAAAAAGCCACGGATTCGTTTTAAAGTATATTTTCTAAATATCAAGGCCAAAGTTTCGTACCAACTGTCGGTTTTTCCAGAAAATCGAAATAAGGACAGAACATAAATTATAGTTATCGAAAATAGTTTTTCTCGGACAAAACCTATTCTAATCCCTTCAAATCAACTCCAAAGCTAATCTAATCCTACCATACACCTTCTTAGGGTGTCATGGGTTCCTAATCACCATCAAGACCAAAGAATACCATGGGGATAATTATAGGATGACCATAAATATATATATAACCTCTTAAAATCATGAAAAATGGTATAAATCACATATCATGCATACTAGCTCCAAAAATGAAAAGATACATATGAAAATGAAAAGGAAACATGAAAATGAAAGAAACTTGCTTACAAGTGAAAATGATGAGGTGAAAGTAACAAGGTAAAACTTAAATACCCTTGGTTTTTATTTCAAAACCATATAAAGAGTATAAACTAGATTGTTAAACACTTGTGCTTGATAAAATTTTTTGATCCCTTGATAACAACTATGGAGGCCGGTTCTTGAAGGATGAAAAGAAGAGAGAAGCAAAATTTTATTAGTCTTGAATTATTGTGTTGGATGAAAAATGAAATGAAGTTGGAGTATAAATCTTGCTTTGTAAAAAAAAATCTACCCAACTTGATTGCTCTTCCCCCTTGGAGCCGGTTTTTAGGGGATATGGTTCCCAAGTATATATATTTTTTTTATAAAATGTGTATATATATATATATATTTGTGTAATATTTGTTAAAAGGTGTAAGAAAATATGTAAGTAGTAATCACTTGTAAGGTAAATGGTAGATTTTTGGTACAAGTAAGTTTTTAATAGATCAAAATAGAATGTAATGAGATCATAAAAATTGTAAAAATACATTCCTTGTGAAATTTGAGTGATAAAATAATTATCGTATAGTTTTTAAGAAAAACGTCGTAATAATATAACTTTAACGATTTATGTACCAAATAAATTTAAAACATTAGGAAAACTCAAAATATAGTTTATATAACTAAATGTAAGTTTAAAAATATGTCGGGATCATTTTTGAAATAACGGATTAAATATTCAAAAATAATAACTCACGCGATAATGTTTATTTAATATAAAATTTACGCGGTTCAAGTGAAATGCAATGTCATGAATGAATTAATATGATGCAAATGATGTTAATGAAATGTAGACTAATCTTAGTCCATATGAAATGTACGTGATGTTATGATCATGAATTCGCCGCTAAACCTTCAAGGTTACGCGAATTTGGAACACGTAAACCAAGTTTACGATAAATGTTGAAATAATGAGGCATAAATTGTGTCAAGAAATGACCGAAAGTGCGGGTTGTCACATTCGCCCATCAAAAAGGAATTCGATCCACGAATTCAATCGTTGATAGTCTATCGGGTTTAGGGTTTGATGTGGCAAACTTTCCCATTCCGAGCAAAATTTTTAAAGACTTTTGGTAACCGATTTTACTTAATCCCACAACTCATCAAACAAGAGCGTCAATACGATTAGGCTAAATCGGTTTAGGTAACAACTTGTTTCTAGCTTGATCTTTGCAACTCATCAAACAAAGAACTGTCACGCGGATCAAAGCGGAAACAAGTGGTTTGAAAATCTTTTGAAAATTTGGCTCGATACTGATTGCTTACTCATATGACACTACTACTCCCTTCATCGCATGATTCTTCTGAATTAGACATAGGTGATCGGGCTATGTATAATTTAGAGTAACTATCAATGCTTGGACTAATCGACTCATATGATGTTTGGTGTTGAGTCAGTGATGTTAAAATTGTGATGAACATCGAGGAGAGAAGACATGGAGAAGTGTCGTTAAAATGATAGTTAAAGTAAAAGAATTAAAATCCTCGTAAATGATAACAAATCGGAAAGAAAATAAAGTACGATAGATGAGAATATTTTACAATGAGAGGTTTAGCAAAAGTAGTACATCCTAGGTTATAACGATTGGATCGATGGAAAACATAAATTTAGTACAACATGGTACATAAAGAAAAACAAAACTGTTAGTTTCCGCACTTCTTGGTCTTCCGCGTCATTGATACCTTGACGAGCTTCTTCTCCTCCTAACATGTATGCATTCCATGAGCACCTTCAACTTGTTGTCCTTGGTTTTGGGGACATTGGCTCCGATAGTGTCCTTGCTCCCACATTCAAACATGTCATTATAGTTTTGCCTCTACAATCCTGGCGAGGTGTCCTAATTTTTAGCCTTTGGCGGCACTTGGCGGGCAAAGACACAGTGATGAAAGTTACATCTAGTACATAGTGGGTGTGTTCCGGCATATCCTTTTCCTTTGCGGTCCTTAGCAAGGTGTCCCACTTTTGACAGATAAAGCATATACCATGGACCATCATGATGTAGCGTGCATTGATGACATCGTGGTAAGTTTCAGTGTAAGTTCTTTCCTTTGTTGGTGCGACAACATAAACCACAGCGACTTCTTGTCTTCTATTACATTGTTGGTGATGGTTAGTGTTGCGGTTTTGGTTGTTGTTGTTATAACCTCCTGGTCATTTCCCATTTCCTTTTGTTGTTGTTGGTTTGATTGTTGTCGTTGGTGTGGTTATTATTGTTGTTGATGGTATGATTGTTGTTATTGTTGTGGTGGTTATTGTTGATAATGTTTTCCTTTTCACAACTTGAGCCATGAGTATTTGAGTGTCTGGTAGATTCTTGATTGTTTGTGGATCGAAAAGTTACATCTCCTTGGATATTTTGTGAAAGTCCTCCAATGAAATTTTCAATAGTTTCTCATTGTCCGAAACCATATTTGGACAAAGAACGGTCAACTCTTGAAACCTTTTGATGTAAGCAAGTCTCATGATTTCAGATGGCGGTTGCGGCCTCGGTAATAGCGACTCTGTCGCTCGTTCTTTTCAATCCTTAATGCCTCTGCTACACTATCCCTTACCAACTTTTGAATAGCCCGCTTGAGTCATTTCGGTGTAGCTTTCTTGATTGCCATATCTTCTTCAAAACAAGAGGAAATGTGAGGCGTAGCAAAATCCGATGTTAATAATAAGCGCTCCAAAGAAATGTGATAAGAATGATAAGTTTGAGGTTATTTTCAAAATGATCGGCGGTTTCGAAAAGATGGGTTATGAGGTGTTGTAAGTGCTTCAAGCGTATGATGGTTTAGTGGCTTAATGTGTGAATAAAGTGTAACTCGACACGTTAGTGGTGAAACAAAGGGTGAGTGACTTAGCCTATTTAAAGGTTTATCGCGACTTTCGGCGTTATCGGTGATGAGTCGATTGATGTGGAAATTGTGATAAGGCCGACCGAGAATTCTCCACATTAGAGTATGAAGAAAGAATAATGGAATGGGCATTTAAAGGCATCCATGTGACAATCGATATGAAATGAAAGTAAATAACTTTCGAAAAATATGCGTATAAACCGCATGTAAAGTGAACATGCACTTATGATGAAATGATGAGATGCTATGATAATGTAGTTATAGTCTAGGGTCAATGATGCAACCTAGTTCTCTATAAGCGAAGCTCGATGCCAATCATCACACCCCAATTACATTTTTGCGGTGAATGGAATTCACAGGGATTGTTGTCATAGCATCACAATCACGATTATATTGAGCGACCTAAAGTGTCGTTTGGAAAAGAACATCGTTTGATTTAATAAACAATCGAGTTTACAAAGTAAAGGTCCCAAATGTTAACAAAGTTTGCGGAAACATAAATATATAACAAGTCCAAACGATGTTTTGAAAGAAAGTGCCATGATGTACAATGATGTAAGTCGGCCTTGCGACTCAAAGGTAGGTCCCTAAACCATGTCATGATGATAATGCCTCGATTACACGAAAATACATTGCTAAAAGCGGTCAACAATAATGTTGGTGAGAAATCATAGGTTTATGTAAATGTTTTATACGACTACACAAGTATAGATCGGGCATGACAATTATGTCACGTAAAATGTTACATGCATGACAATAAGTCACGTAAAAATGTTACAATTGCTTTAAGCCCATGACCCCGAAACTAGGCGTACATAATGTATGCCCTGCAGAGTGTTTGCCGACAACTCCGTAATATGATCAAATGAAATGCATCCGTATGACAAGTTGGGATTCACCAACTTTCGGATGGGCGTCACCTCGATAGATCTATCCACTCATCCTCGCTTCAAAGATTAACGGTTCATGTTCAAGTAATGGGGACTTTCAATTGGCAAATGTGGTAACTTAAGCAATGTAATTGAATTTAATGTACTTGGTATCGTAATAAAAATGTTGTGCGATGTATTCTCCCCGTAGGTTTGAAAATAGTAAAACTTGAATAAATCGGGCTATGAAAACTCACTTGGATAAGCGGAATAATGGCAAAAGTGAGTACTTTGAGGTATAATGTGATCGTCAACGGGACCTATTACGAATGATATGATATAATATGAGTTGCAATGTAATGTTATGATATGCATGCACTCGTATGTCATTTATACCATTTGCGAGTTTTGAAAATATTACTTATCGTCGAAAATACTCGTTTGACGTCTTGACCAATCAAAATCACTTTTCAAGTATTTACGTCAAAATGTCATCCTACAATGGTTTTATAATGATTTATGGTGGAATTTTCACTTTTCGTCGCAAAACAATGTCGTCGAATTTTTATAAAAGTAACAAAATGGCTTTGGAAAACTAGTCGTAAAATGGTGTCGTCTATCGTTGAGAACGAACTCATTGTTTTGGAAATTTTGTATCGATATCTAGAAGTTTCGATTCAGGAGTTTTCGTCCAAGGTCTCGATCATAAAGATAATAAAGGTTAAAGTTGGTGGTTTTGGCTAATTGTTGTGCGAGAAAATGAGTTTCGGCGAGGTTTGAACATCCGTAATTAATTTACTACAACTCCGCTATACAAGCGGCTTGTCGTTTTGAAAAATATGGCCGATGAACTTGATTTTACTAGAAGACAATTCGTTCCAAAAGTTTCACATCATGGTTAAAACAGCCGCGAACATGGACATTACTGACTACTAAAATACTTGTATCGTAAAAATAATATAGATTTTGAGAAAATAATAGTTACGGCAACTTTATAAAAGCGTGCATATCTTTGTCGTTTCAAATCCGTTTCTCGTATAATATGTCCTTAACCCGTATCAAAGTATACTAATATATTTTTGACAAGTCGAAATAATTTGTGAAGCTTAAGGCTCGTTTTGACCGAACAAACTAAAAGCGCATCTTGAAATTTTACGAAAATGTCCATTTAAATCGTCAAACTTTAAAATCCATAACTTCTTCGTTATAACTCCGTTTTATCCGTTCAAAAACCACGAATTCGTTTTAAAGTATATTTTCTAAATATCAAGGCCAAAGTTTCGTACCAACTGTCGGTTTTCGAGAAAATCGAAATAAGGACAGAACATAAATTATAGTTATCGAAAATAGTTTTTCTCGGACAAAACCTATTCTAATCCTTCAAATCAACTCCAAGCTAATCTAATCCTACCATACACCTTCTTAGGGTGTCATGGGTTCCTAATCACCATCAAGACCAAAGAATACCATGGGGATAATTATAGGATGACCATAATATATATATAACCTCTTAAAATCATGAAAAATGGTATAAATCACATATCATGCATACTAGCTCCAAAATGAAAAGATACATATGAAAATGAAAAGGAAACATGAAAATGAAAGAAACTTGCTTACAAGTGAAAATGATGAGGTGAAAGTAACAAGGTAAAACTTAAATACCCTTGGTTTTATTTCAAAACCATATAAAGAGTATAAACTAGATTGTTAAACACTTGTGCTTGATAAAATTTTTGATCCCTTGATAACAACTATGAGGCGGTTCTTGAAGGATGAAAAGAAGAGAGAAGCAAAATTTTATTAGTCTTGAATTATTGTGTTGGATGAAAAATGAAATGAAGTTGGAGTATAAATCTTGCTTTGTAAAAAAATCTACCCAACTTGATTGCTCTTCCCCTTGGAGCGGTTTTAGGGATATGGTTCCCAGTATATATTTTTTTATAAAATGTGTATATATATATATTTGTGTAATATTTGTTAAAAGGTGTAAGAAAATATGTAGTAGTAATCACTTGTAAGGTAAATGGTAGATTTTGGTACAAGTAAGTTTTAATAGATCAAAATAGAATGTAATGAGATCATAAAAATTGTAAAATACATTCCTTGTGAAATTTGAGTGATAAAATAATTATCGTATAGTTTTTAAGAAAAAGCGTCGTAATAATATAACTTTAACGATTTATGTACCAAATAAATTTAAAACATTAGGAAAACTCAAAATATAGTTTATATAACTAAATGTAAGTTTAAAAATATGTCGGGATCATTTTTGAAATAACGGATTAAATATTCAAAAATAATAACTCACGCGATAATGTTTATTTAATATAAAATTTACGCAGTTCAAGTGAAATGCAATGTCATGAATGAATTAATATGATGCAAATGATGTTAATGAAATGTAGACTAATCTTAGTCCATATGAAATGTACGTGATGTTATGATCATGAATTCGCCGCTAAACCTTCAAGGTTACGCGAATTTGGAACACGTAAACCAAGTTTACGATAAATGTTGAAATAATGAGGCATAAATTGTGTCAAGAAATGACCTGAAAGTACGGGTTGTCACAGTTAACAACTAAGTTCTCTTAGCTTCCTCTAAATTATAATGATTCATGCTTGTTTCCTGAAACACTAATTCTATCTCGAATGTCATTTTCAATATACTATTAACACAAAGTGGACAAGCTTACGAGGATGGCTTACTAATAAGAGGGTTAGAGACCAAAAACAGGAGGTAAATGTCATGTCTAACCATTTGTTTTCTTGGGTCCCGTTTATTTTACATTTAAGAATCTTATTATATCTGATTACAAGATAAAAGTACAAAATGTCATTACAACCATAAAATATGTACAAATACAGATAGTTGATGTACAAACTCGATAGGTAGAATGAATTTAGCTTGTAAAAGCTTTTAGGACAAAATGGCCACGGAACACATAAGGCTACTATAACCTCTCAAAATTCACAATGATAATAATTAAGAACATAGCAGAATGTTACGTTTTGTGTATACTATTGAAGTGGTGGTGAGTACCGAGGGATTACCACGAGTGCTGATGCGGTTGTAGGTGTAGGTGTTGATGACATCTTTGAGTGCGGTTTGGGTCCAGATGCAATGGTGACACGCAAGCCTCTATGTTGTCTGCTTGAATCATAAATGCAACATCGATGCATTCTTATTCACTTTCTTAGCAACACAAGCATAGTGCCTTGAGGCCCAATCGAGTGTACCCCATATGGCATCCCCCACCTTTTAGTATTAACGACATTGTTGAAACTCATGTGCTCATTCTCATTGCATGTTGTATGGTTTGGAAACCAAATATATCAAAATCAAGAACACCGGGTGCAACAGCCCTGCATATAAAGTATGGCATATATGGAAAGATTATGAACAACATATCTACATTTAAAACTTGTATATTATACAGTTTATGGGGTATTGGATGTGCCCTTTAAAAGTGAGTGTCCCATATCAAATATAATTAGAAAAAGATAATAAGCTCAAGAAGATAGTGTTTGGATATGCTTCCACAGTTCAAATTTATAAACTTGTAATTTAATAAACGTATATAAAGGGTTCAGCAGTTAAAAATTTCTGATTGATTGAGGAATTATTAGACAAAGCGATCATGCGCATTTTGTGAATAAAGAGCGACGATACGTAAAAGTGGGAATAGAAGTCTATCAAATTAAATCTAAAGGATCAAATATGTAACTTTATTTCACCCTTAGATAAAAGATTAGTAGCAGACTCGCAACCACTATGAACCGATATTAGAAAGCGAGTATTTAAGCAAAATTTGTGTGTCAAAACTAATTACTAAAAAGTAAAACTAATTATTGCCACTTCAAGTCATAAAAATCGGTTCAAAATGCAAACCCAAACACCCCAAGATATATTGTGTGCATAACTTCTATCCACTCAACTTGTAACTATCAAAAAATATAATAATACCCATATCCATCGCTTCATCGGAAAAAGCCTGCAACAATTTTGGAAGCCCCAAAAGGTCCACCTATATTAGTCACGGCCTTTATATGCTTAGCGCACTAATCTGATCCACCTCCACCACCCATTGGAGCTGGTGCTTCGACCCATTTCATAAAATAGAAGAAATCTGAACACCCATAGAATGTGGAATTACAACAACCTTTTCACCGCTTGTGGCTACCATGAGTTATGTATTGCTCTTCATCTTTGCTTAAAGTTTGATCTAAATGGCGGTTATCATAATTTTCACAATCATCAAAACCATTTATAAAGGTAAGTGCCTCTATTTTGGTATTTGAGCATACCTCGGTATTTTGAAATGAGAGCCTCCAATCATAAGCAGCCATATACTTTCTTAGCCTTGAACTTGCTTGAGACGTCCCATGACCTTGAGTTTGAACCCATTAAGACCAGAACTATGGGTACTTAGCCACATCATATTTAAGAGATTAAGTTATTTGATAATATCGATTGAAACACTTGCTGACAAACTTGGAACCAAGAAAAACTTCTATCTTCTAATTGCTCTTCATTTATGTAACCATGAACTAGTTCAAAAGGCATGATTTCGTATCTAAAACTTACGTGTACTAATTATCATACCCAACATGTATACCCAACTCAAAATTTTCCATATAAAAGCCAAAACAAATGATTTCCTAGATATGGGTAGGAACATGCTTACATCTTAAACATCAAGTGGGAAAACATTATTATTATGACTCATAGTATCATTGGCAAGAGCAAGTCGAGTTTTGATGGATTAAGATCAAAAGACCGCTTATTCTTATTACATTGTTTACGCGAATGATTTATTGGCAAAACAAGACAAAAATGGATTACCTTCAAATCACATAGCCTTGTTGTTCTATCTTCTTGACAACTCACACAAATTTGATGTATCTTTAACTTGTCTTTCTTTGTCATCTTCAAGTCCTCCTCAAACGGGTTGCTCACGGTAATGAGAAATAGCTAATTTGATGTTCCACCTACTGATCAAATACAAGGTATATGATTGTTCATAGAATTAACAATATGAGAGGCCTCTAATATGATTAGTCTTTTCACGTGTGAATGTTTAGAACTAATTAACCATATTTGTTTCAACAATATGATAGGACACAAATGAAAAATCTTTTGACATATGAACCAATAACAAATACAGATATAGTTATATACATGAGAGAGTGAGAGACTATATTATGTGCAACTATACTATCATAATGAACCAATAACAAATTTTGCCAATTTGAAAAATATCATACAGAATCAATGTCTTAAATTTGACTAGAAAAACTATATTATTACAAATCATTATAAATTTGGAAAAATCAGTTCAGTATCCACTAAATTTAAAACCCAAGTTTGGGCAACTTTGACTGTTGAACCCATTTGACCCGTTTCCTTTTATGCATCGGTTGAGTTACCATATAGTAAGAAGATGAGTTACCATATAGGAACTCTACTATGCAATCATAGGTGCATGCATCATAGATCACTTCTTGGAAGTACGTCAGTGATGGACATTGCTCGCTTAATAAAGGAGCTGGGGTGAGGCACATTGTCATCACTGTGTCTCTGATTTTCTATTAACTAAACAATGATAAAGGCTTGTATTTAATCAAAGATAACTGGAACCCCCTTTTAAGTTGCAAATGTTGCGCACAATTGCTTACGCACACTTAGTGTTGCATTAAGAAAAAATCTAGTCATGGCCAAGAAGATGCAAGACATTATGCTCACCATTGCGACATAGTGTTGCCTTAAATTACGGATAACAATCTTCTTCGCCAACTGCGTGATTCATCAACACAGTAAACAAGAAACATAGGAAAACCCGATCACAATCACCACAAGATACAAGATCGGATAATATTTGTTTGGGAGCGGGTTTATTCTTCTTAAATGGGATCAAAAGCGGCCTAAACAAAGCACTAATCTATCAATCCTTGTATCAAAAACATATATAGATAACTTACAAGCATTTGCCAACATTTGCGAAGGTGATGTGAGTTATTTGACCAATTAAAACCCATCTAGAATAAAACTAACAAAGAACAATTAGACATCCCAATCGGTTTCTAGCAATACCACATAAATCATCATTAGCCTTATCCCGAAGGACTTGATTGGTTGCATTCCGTTTCTAGGCAACGTTACTAAAGATCAAAGCCTAGGCACAAATTTACACGGATATGTCCATCAGAAACTGATTACATCAACCAACCCCAGTCTCAAGCTAGGCTTCTGAGTTTTTGGTGGTGTTTGGAAGTGTGTTTTGAAACTAATCAAGTGAAAATCAGATAACTAGTTCTGATTTAAACACGATGTGAAATCAAGGTAGTCAAATGTTTGAATGTATGGAAATTACATTAATTAGTTCTTACTATATTAGTCGAGACTATAAATCACAATAATCAAATTTTGGTTCAAATAAGAATATCCAAACACCGTGAGGTTTAAATTTAAACAAATTAAAACTTACTTTTCTTTTATAAGCTTCTTCGTGACCTTGTTTTGCTTCTCAATCTCTTCATTTTCTCTTTCTTCACCTCTAACAATGACATCCTCTCATTCTTACTTTCTGCAACACTCCAGGTTTCTGTTTCTTGGTCCTCGTTGCCAATCGCTCAACTCATTGCAAAACTCGGTCCTTGACCCGGTATATCTCTTCGGTTTCTGTATTGACCCATTAAATCGTAATTGTCACCTCTAGTCATATACCATTAAGGCATTGAATCATTGCTACATAATCGTTAAAGGGAGATGAAAAGTTTCAAAACTATTTGTGGTTTCCATTTTAAGGAGGCATAAATTCTTTAAATTATGACTAAGCAACTATGAGAGATTATTATGCCACAACTAAAACTCACACGGATAACAATCGAGTATGGTGGAATCATGTGAAATTTAAGTCCTTCTCTTGTAGCGACAATCTAACTGCAAACCAACACAACTATAATATGATGACTTCACTTTATCATAATTATGCGCTATTTCACACATTTGACACATAAATTCTCTCTTTTAAAAAGGCGTGTGCTCGGTTAAACAAAATATCCTTTATGAAATGGGGCAATGAGCGAAATCTATACACATACTTGATAACAAGAAGAAAGAAATCAAACATGGTGCTTTTCTTTCCATCTTGTGTGCTTTTCATTATACGTGCTATTTCAACAAGCGATAAACTATCAAAGACTTTGAATAACTCTCTATTACATGTACACGATATTTTAGAAGATCCTATCACGAGACATGAATTCCAGTCACTGTTTACTCTTCCACCCAGAGGAAGGGGTAATTAATGTTAATTTGTTACCAAGACTAAATTCTAATTTGATCCTCGTCGTATATTAAAAAGTATTGAGCACAATAACATTATGCGATTTGCAGATAACAAAACAGATTACAAATAAAATGAAGATGGCGGTTCATTACAAAAACTTGTATTCTTGGAGTGATGGATATATAAAACTGGTCTTCCTTCACCAAGGGGCATATGTCAAATAACCAACTAAAAATTATGGTTAGACGTAAACACAATCTAAGTATAATTTACAACAAGAACTTAGACTTCATTGTGAAATATGCCAAACCCACTACCCATTGTTATAGCTTTATATGTTTAGTTCACAGTTCTGTAATGTGACAAGTTAGTTACTACACTATTTAGTTACTACATCAATGACACATATCTTTGTAAAACGTTTTGCACAACTCAAACATCAATGACACGCATCTTTTTCGGAGGTGACCATATTCTCCTTGTTACCTAGATTTACCATTTAGTAGTAATAAATACACATTTCACCCTCTAATATCACTCTGGATAAAAAGTAAATTTGGGCATTGTGAATAAATGTAACCATGGTCTTAAAATCACTTTAACTATAGGCGATTCAAACTTAAAATCGACCAAAATGTGTACAATTTTCCACGGACTAAATAGTTATAAAGATCAAAATGTGTACACTTTTTCGCATGTGAAAGATCTTGAAAGATCGGTTGTTCGCAATGAAATTATGTCATCATTGAGTAAATTTGCAAACAAGTAGCCAATAGATTAACTCTCCAAAATTTCTTTAAATCGAAAGCAGTATCCTTAAACAACCTCTATGCATCCCAAGGTAAATCCTATGATGGGTGTTCACATGTGAAAAGAAAGCTTGTTCACATAGAAAAACATAGCTTTGGCAATCATTTTGTTCACACTAGTACATGAAGGAGTTTGGATTACTTTCAACACTCCATAAGCGGACTCAGACGTTTCACTTTATGCTACAAGATATATTTCTATGACCTTTAAGCGCGAGGGGATGTTATTGTTACATGAAGTCGAAAATAGCAGTACAAACTTTAAATTTCAACCTATAATAACATGTGAAGAAAACTACACATTTTCATCAAACACCTAATGTGCTTCAAAAAATTGCACGTGAAGAAAAACTAAACATTTCGGCCGACATATAGTAACATGTGAAGAAAAGCTATCGTTTCATCAAACACCTAATGCACAATAAAAAAAATAGCACATGTGAAGAAAAACTACACATTTCATCAAACACCTAATATGCATTACAAAATTGCACATGTGAAGATAAAACTAAACATTTCGGTAGACATATAGTAACATGTGAAGAAAAACTATCGTTTCATCAAACACCTAATGCACAATAAAAAAATAGCACATGTGAAGAAAAACTACGTTTCATCGGACACCTAATATGCATTAAAAATTGCACATGTGAATAAAAACTAAACATTTCATCAAACACCTAATATGCATTAAAAAAATAGCACATGTGGAAAAACTACACATTTCATCAAACACCTAATATGCATTAAAAAAAATTGCCCATGTGAATAAAAACTAAACATTTCATTTGACATATAATCACATGTGAAGAAAAACTATACGTTTCATCAAACACCTAATGCTAAAAATTGCACTCATTAGTAATCTATACATTCACATGTGACTTATTTACAATTTAAACAATGAAAATAACCTCAAACAAATGATAATTCACTATTCTACAATAAAAATTTATCAAAGATAGAAAACATTACGATTACTTGAAATTTACTGTAATCTCAAACTTGATCGACTAAATTCCATTAGCTACCTTCTTCTTCTTCTCCACTTTTAATTTTTAGGTTTTAATGGTGAATTGTTATTTTGGTTATGATTCGTTGGTGATTCCGGTAGTAAGCGGTGGTGAGCGGTTGTGATTTAAACAATTTTACGGATATATTAAGGCGGTGTAGTGGTTTGAGCAATGTGTAGTGGTTTGAGCAGCGGTGTAGCGGTGGTTTGAGCGGTGGCTATGATCGGAGATGTTGGCGTTGTTGAAGGTAGTTATGATCTATGATCAGAGAGAATCGTGTTATTTTTCACCTCCAACTGTGAAATGTGTGTGTGTTGTTTTATATATTAGGTGTGAGGATGGTATTTACAAATATACCCTTAGTTAGTATGCGATTAGTGCAAATGGTGGATTAATCTTAGCCATTAAATCTAAAAAGGAGGGTTAGATGGAGGGTGTGATTACTTCTCAGCGTTCTCAAAAAAATAGGCTTCTCATTTGAGCGCTTGTCTATATATATATATATATATATATATATATATATATATATCGAAATTAAATTATCTTTCTATAGATATCGCACTTCTATATTTTCGACAAACTTTTTTTTTCAAAATTCCTCCCGAATCACATACGATTTAGGCAAAATGCATATCATCCCTTCCAAAGTGAATAATTGCGTATATATCCTTTCTGACACCAATTCATAGTCGAACCAATACACTCTACGGTGTTAAAAGCTTTGGTGTTAAAAGCACACCAATTCATAGTCGAACCAATACACAAAATTCGGTGATCCACATACTCGAACCAATACGACTCTTTGGTGTTAAAAGCACACCAATTATATGCACTTCCATTCATAGTCGCGATGCAAAATCATTTGGATTATAGGGCTGTTGTTTCGAAGTTTATATCATATTTCTGTGCATATAGATAATTATAGCCACTCATATAAACCATATTCTTCAACTACAACATATAAAAAAGATTAATCAATGATACGAAATCAAGAATAAAACAAACTTAAAAGTTCTTTCAAAGATAAGTAGTATTGACATTACGAAAAACACTAATTAATATGTCTAATGCTGATATTCATCACAGTTCATTGAGCATGTTGGGATATTGAACCAAAATATACTACAATAATGTATACTATTTTTTACATGAATGGTTATGAAACAATCTACATATGAGATACCTACGTATTCCAAGAATATCATCAAGATGTCTACTATTTGTTACCCCACGTGATTTATGTTCACCGTAATATTTGAAGTAATTTTGTTCCTTCAATCATTTTGTATTTTGATTTAGGGTTGGGAAAGTGGGTTTGAAGGAGAAGGGATTACCGATTGTTATGTGGATTGCAAGTTGGGGCGTGTTAATTTCTTTCAAAAATTTAATATTTGACCCTTGTCTTTTAAAATTAACCCGCCAACTATTAAGTTTATTCTCTCACAAAATTGACACGTTAAATTTTGTACACAATTTGTTCATAAAGCAATTGAAGCATTGTTTACTAAATTGGATTTAATTTTGACTTTTTAATCGCTAATCGTATCGCACGATTTTCTTGCGTGTCAAAATCAAACAATCTGATTGGACAAAATTTTTTCAATAAGAATGATTTTTAATCGACAAAATGATGTAATTCCTTTATTATATAAAAGATTACTTTCGGTTTAAGTTTCCTCGTCACATGTAACCTCTGTTTAATTATTTGAGATGAAGATATATATTGATGTTTTTATTCTACTGGTGTTGGTAGTATGATGTGAAATAGTCGTAATAATTCAATTTAAATACATGCCTCACTTGCTAGGGAAAAAGGCGTCGTTAATGTTTATGATACATGCTTCACCATTTTAAAATATTTATTGTTTAATTTGGTGGAATAATGAAAGATGTTGGGCGATCAGCGGAGAGGGACGAATACGATGAAAGAAGCAGTTATTTGGTATGGGTAAATTAGGAAAAATATTTAAAAGTTTGTTCCACTAATAATACAAGGACAAGTGACTAATGTGCTTAGGCTTATTATTAGGTTTGTTTTGCAGGCATCAATATCAAAACTCTTTCTCTCTCTCAAAAAAAAAAAAAAAAAAAAAAAAAAAAAACTATCACAAGATATTTGTATTTTTTGCTTTGTTGATACGACGTTCTTATTCTATTTACTAATTTCGTCCTTAAAGATTGCTTAATGTTTTAAAAAATCCGACTCATTATACTTCATTAACTAAGTTCATATTTATTCACAATTTTTTTTTATTAGTTGAAAATATAACAACAACAACAACAACAACAAACCCAATCCCGTTGAAGCAGAGTATGGAGAGATAGAATGTAGACAGATCTTACCCCTACCCTAAGGATACACCCGGGAGTAAGGAGACTGCTTCTATTAGTTGAAAATATAAAAGACACTTATTTTGACACGTTTTAAAATAGTAATATGAAAACAAATTTTGAGACAGGAGAAAATAATAGGAAGAATTAAATATAGTAATATAGAAGTATACAATAACTAAATTTAAAATATAGTAATATAGTAAGATTTAATATCATTTGAGGACAAAAGATTATTTACATATCAAGGGATCAATCTCCATCATTTATTTTTGTTTGATCTAATGGATGAGAATCACAACAATTTAAAAAACCCACGTTAATCGTTAAGCGGAAAAAAATATCATTGCGACGAGCATTTAATTATCTTTCTATAAATAGGCACTTTGATATACTTTCGACAAAAAAAAAATTGTATTTTTCACGTTTTTTTTTTAAAAGTTTTTCGTTTTTTACGTTACTGAAATTTGCATTAAAAAATCATATATGATTAACCACTAATTTGAATATCACATTTGATATTAGTGTTATATCATATATGATATTAGTGTTATATCATATATGACATGTAATATCACATGTGATATTAGTGTAATATCACATGTGATATTAGTGTAAAATCACATATGATATACATATCATATCACATGTGATATCACATATCATATATGATTAAACACTAATATCACATGTGATATTCAAATTAGTGTTTAATCATATATGATTTTTCATGCAAATTTCAATAGCGTAAAAAAACGAAAAACGTGAAAAAAACAATTTTTTCTTTTTCGAAAGTATATCAAAGTCTTGCTCATAGAAAGATAATTAAATCTTCTTCATGACGATGTAAATATTTTCACTTAACGATTAACGGTTTAAGAGATATTTAAATTATAAAAAATATGTGAAATAATAAAATGCTTTTAAACTCAGTCATTGATTTCTTTTTAGATAGATGGTGGAGATGAGTCCCTTTGTATGTAAAAAAAGTTTGGTATGTAAAATAACTCTTCTCATATAATAATACTATGATTTAAGATCATTTGAGGACAAAAACTTCTTTACATACTAACGGATCAATCTCCACCATCCATTTTTATTATATCTAATGCATGAGATTAATCTCAACAATTAAAAAAACTCACTTTCATCTTTTTTTTCAAATATAAATATTTTTTAAACAGTTAATCGTCAAACGAAAAAAAATATACCATTACGACGAGCATTTAATTATCTTTTTATAGATATGCACTTTGATATACTTTCGACAAAAAAAAATCATGTTTTTCACGTTTTTTTCGTTTTTTTAAGTTACTGAAATTTGCATGAAAAAATCATATATTGTAATATATTGGTTTTCATAAACACATAAACACACAATCACAATGGGCGTATAATATGAGTTCTAGAGAGAGAAAGTAAAGAGTCTTGGGAACTTTTGTGAGACAAAGAAAATGATATTGAAAGCTTCAACCGTTTACCTTGTAAGGCAAAGGGTATTTATAGTTACAAGCTTAAACGCCTCCTTCGGTACGTGGATCGAGAATCGGATGGGTAAAGACCCATCCGTCCTCACATGTTACTTAACAAACTACTTACTAACATTAAATGACTACGACTACAAGCTTTCTAACAAATACATATACTTGAGATGACCGACTCTTTAACTAGTGGATTTTCTAAATCCTAACAATCTCCCCCTAAGGGAGGTCACCTCAATTTACATTGATTACAAACAGATATTACATTTTGGGTGTTCTTGGATTCTTAATTAAGTTCTTTGCTCTGTAGCCCGGAGCCTTTGATTCTTCATGTACCGCATGTTTTGTTATTTCAAGTGAATGTCTTTAACTGATCCACGTGATGATGAGTTTTGAGCCAACATTGAGATCATCAGCCACCATAAATCTCTGACTCATCCTTTGAAGTGTTGCCATCATGTGAAGTTGTGACTTTTGGACCGACATGCTCACATTCTGGATCATGATATCTTCTTATCATAGTTGCGGAAGCTTTTGTTGATTCATGATATTTGCAGCAGCGTAGAAGAAGCATGTAGTGAAAATATCAGAGTCACTTGATGAAGATATGCACATATCATGATTTCTTTGAAATGAACGTGTTGTGTGAGCATGCGGCTATGGATTGACTCCTCGATTACGATCACCGCGACCGTCCGGTGTCCCCGCAAACAACATGTAGCAATAAACGCACGAAGAGTGTCTTTGATCACCTTCGTTGAATAGGTTGCAAGAACCACGGTTCCCCGTTGATCAAGACAATCTTGCTGTGATCGTATAATCGAAGAATTTCCTTGACAGGGTTTCGCAACTGCTCTAGCCGTTCTCAAACCGGAACGTCTCAAAGAAGACAACGCGGAGTGAGTAAATCAGCAAATTGAGATTTACTGATTGATTAAAAATGATTTGAAAACAATCGTGTATTGTTTGCAGAAAGAGTTTTGCAATACGACGAAGGTTTTATAGGAAAATCAATTTTCAATCATAAATACCCCTTTTAATTTTGAAAACATAATACTTAGTCGATGTGCTAGAGAAAAGAATTTTGATCACAACGACCGGTTTTTCAATGGTATCCGTCAATCCATTCCTGAACCAGGATTGATTCAAAATATGAATCGCCCCATCGTTTCATCCGGTTGTCACATGATTGATCTATTCGATAGATCTCATACCACCCACCAAGAGCTTGTTTGATGTTGGCTCTAGAAGGCTTTCCATCTTCATTGTGATTATTTATATATATCACTCGGATGTTCTGGCAATACCACAAGGATAATGCGTTGGACTCTAAAAATATTCTTACTTTCCACATTGTGTGAAACAACAAGTCTTCATTAATTGTGTGTCCATATGAGATTTATTGATGATCTCTTGGCTCTAGACTCAAAAGTGCACATTTGGTTCCTATGCCAGAGACTAGGGAGAGGGTCTCCTTCTTTAATATCAGCAATCTCTAAGAGATAGTCGATAGATTATGTAGGTTCCCTGTGAGAATGAAACAAGTCCTTTAAGAGGAACTTGAGTAGCTTGGGAAGTTTAGTGCGGTCGCGTCCATCGGGTCCATGACGTCTTGTCTTCAATACCGGTGTTACCTTAGTAACCACCAGTAGCATATGAATTGAACCCGGGTTCTGCCCTATGGTTGAATTAATGGAGGGCTATTTATTTTCACCCTTTTCTCATTCATTTCTTTTTCATTCTTCAACCCCTTCAGTGCTTACCGAGATTTCATTACTAGAACCTTGTTGGGTTTACTCCGGTTCTAGCTCTATCTCAGTCCGCACTCTTTCCATTTCTCACTATTTTCCTTTTTCATCATACCTAAGGACTCTACACTATCTAGTGGATTGTCCCTGGGTAGATTGATGAGTGTGTAAATACTCATCATTTTTGGTCAAATCTGAACTGCAAAACATTTAAAAACACTCGTAAATGCATCAAAATATCGAAAATATCTCAAAATTGCATTTTATATGTTTCGGATGCAAAATGTTTAAAATCGATGAAAATCGAGCTAAGTTTGCATAATTGGCGTTTCGGTCCTCGACTTTCAAATCTTGACAAAATCGGTCCACGAGCATTTGTTTTGGAATAAAAGTCAACCCAAGTCCTTTCAAAATCAAAATTTATCAAAAATGATCCTTGGGTATAAAGTTTGGAGAATTTACAAGTTTGGTCCTTGAGTTTTAAAATTGGCAAAATAGTCCTTGGAAGTTTAAAAATGTCATTTATGGTCCTTGTACTATTGAAACTTGTCATAATTCACCCTTGGCATAACTTTGCAAAATTAGCGATTTGGTCACTTGGTTTTAGTGAAATTGCAAGTTTGGTCCTTATGTATTAATAAATCAATCACCTTGAACCCTTTTGTATGATGAACCTTGACCCTGCCATATCACCTTTGACCCTTTTTGAACCCCTGTCTAATATAACTTCCCAGTCAAATAAGTCAAACCCGCCCACTTTCTTTCCTCCACTCCACCGCCTCCTTCACCCACTCTCTACTGACCACCTCCACACCCTCACCTCCAGCTCACTCTTACCACCCTTATCACTCCACCTCCACAACACACCAAAAATGCATTTAATGCCCTTTCCCCTTCACAAGCAATCAACCCCAACTGGCTATATCAATTTGGCGCCAAAATGAGAAATCAAGGGCCAAGATCAACTTTGACCCATCCAATGGCCAGAAAAGATTCAGAGCAACTAGTGAGGACTATAAAGAAGAAAGAAGACACAGAGTAGCATTTGTCACTGCTTTAGACCAATTTCTTAAATACATGTTTAATCGTTTTATTGTTTTAATGTAATCTTTAGTTGGGTTTCAAGTTTTATGTAATGAACAAGTCATTTGTGTATTGATTCACCGTTTAGCAACCAATTTCTAGTTTTATGCTTATTCTAATTTTCCCGCCAAAAACCATTCCTATCAAATTACAGTTTTTAGTTTGTTAAGAGTGTTTTAAATTGTTTGTTTAAGTTTGTTTTTGGTTAATTAAGTGAATTGGTGAAGTTTCATGGTCTGTAATTCAAAATTCCAAAATAGTCAACAAAAGTCAACGCTGCAGGGTATGGTTCTGAATTGCTTTGGATAAGGAATGAGATTGTATTCGAATTGGGTTTTGCATTGAAATAGATTCTTGGTCTCATTGGTTTCAAGGCTTGCTATAGTGGTAGAACTAATGTAAGTCAAAAATCTGTTTCAAGTTCTTAATAAATGGTATAATTGTAGATTGTTACTTGTTAATGTTTAATGTAGCAGTGGTTGTTGATTTCAGTTTGTTTGTTTGGTAGATATCATAGATTAGTCATAAGTTATCACTGCTTCATTTCTATTTGCACTTGCCTTCTTTTACTCAGGTTTGCATTAGTACTGTTGAATTAGCATCATTTAGATCATGTTAGTTCAGTGAGATTTAGCTGTATGTTATGCTTCATCTAGTGGTAATTAGAACACTTGAATCTGTTTTGAAGGTTGGCTAGGCTTGGATTGGAGATTAGATTTAGGAGTTTGCATTTTAGTTAGTGAACTAGTGTTTGGATTTGCTTTATAATCTGTGCTTTAGGTTAGCCATAGGATTAATATCACTTGATGTATTATCAAGTAGGTAAAGTGAACTTAGATCAGCTCCTTACTTGCATCTTAGATCACTCAAAGTCAAACTCACTGTGTCAATCGCATTCTTATGAGCTAGATAAGTTAGAATCAGTAGCAGTTCCTAGCTTTTAGCTTTAAGACCCTATAAGATAGCTTGCATTAGGGTAAATTATCCTTACAACATCATAATCGGTAATTTTAGCTAATCAAAACTCACTTTAGTCAACATTTCATTTTATCTATAAAAGTCAAAGTTGAAAAAGCGTTTTCACCAAACTTTTAGATTTTCAAGGATTCATTTTGGTTCAATTCAAGTGAAACTTTGGGAATTTCAAGTTCAGTTGGTTAAATTTTGAGATCGATTTTGGTAAATTTTATAAGTCCTTATAAGGTCCAATCAACCTGTTCTTTAAGCACTAACGTGTCCTGTTCACACTCAGATTAATCGAGTGTGAAGCGCTTTTTGTAAGCTTTGCACAAGCTTCATTAAAGCTTGTTTAGGTCTGATATTTGGTACAAGTGTTCTTTGCTTGGTGGTATTGAGGTTCTAAAATCTGGTTTTCAGTTTTGCTTATTGGATAAGCTGTGGCTTCAGCTTAAAGTAGGTAATGTAGAGGTTGTTCTCATTATAAAAGCAAATAAGTCAAATCTGTTTAGCTTGCACTCTAGAGGTTTAGATTAGTTGATATAGGTTGCTGTTAAGTAGTTTTAGCATATTATAGCTTCTGTGATAATTTGGTGCTCATTTGGTACTTATAGCTTATCTTAAGTGCTTATTTATAAGCACATTTCACTCTGACTTCATAATCTTGCACTCTAGTATAGGTTTTATATTTTCATAGATTTAGAATATTATTTTAGACTTTTCCTGAATTTTTCATAATTTTTCATCTTGTTTGCTATTTTTCCTTATTTAAAAGCAGTTTTAGGACTTTTAAATAGCTTTTAATACAAATAAATCGAAAAGCTTCAAAAAATAATTTTTCAATTTTCATAGGTTAAGATAAATATAAAAAGCCAAAAAATATTTTTCTAGATTTTCCTAGTTTAAATAGTAATTTTAGCAATTTAATTAGTTTTAAATAGTTTTTAAATCATAGAAATTAGAATAAAAATCGAAAAATACAAATCCAATTTTCAAAAGTTTGTTTAGTTATTTTAGATTTTTGAAAATAGTTTCACAATTTTCCTCTTTATTTTCATAATTTTTAGTATTTTAATTTAGTTTTAAAGTTAAAATTAGTTTTTAATTTAAATTTATAAAGAAAATCAAAAAATCAAATTTTAAAAATGGTGATAGCGTTTATTTAATATAATTTAGCTTTTTAATTTTCTTTCATTTTTCCTTTGTTTTCTAGTATCAATCACAAACCTTTTCCGTTCAATATCACCCGATCACTATATCGTTTGGTTATTGATCGCACATTCGTTGGGACTTAACGACTGGGAAACACTAAACTCTCCGGACTTAATTGCATTACGTTCTCAAGTCGTGCGGCTTTTATTACGGTTGACCATTCACAGTGGTTGACTTGTAATAAAACCGACCGTTTGGGAGCCAATCAAATTTTGGCGCATGCTTGCGGGGAGCCTGTGCTAATAATCTTACGTTTAGCGATTAGTGATTTGAATATTCACTCCTTGTTCATACCATCTATATATGTTTATATTTTCTTATAAAAATCCAAAAATCTAAAAACATCTTAAAAATCAAAAACCTTTTCATTCTTTGTTTTTACAACATGTTTTTCAAAAATACCAAAAATATTCATCTTTTCCCTCCTACCTTATTTGATTCTTTATCCTTCTACCCTCTATCCATTTGATTCTAACTTCTTCTATTCTCATGGAATCTCTCGACTACGACGAATTCGGAGCGAAGTTGAAAAACTTCATACTTTATCACAAATGTCAAGAATTCGTGTTGTTCGTGATGATCCATTAATTCTGCGTAGGAAATGGAGCGAGAAACCGGGGTGACAAAGGACCGGTACTTCCTCCGATAATGGAAGTGCTAAATACCTCCAACCTACGGTTATCCAAAGATCTAACCTCAATTGCTCCTAAGCCGTCTAAAATTGATCCTAAACTTTCACAATTTACGGTTAAAAGCAATCATGCGAATTTAGACCGGTGACTAGCAAGAATGACTTGCCTAAACTTCACGTTTCTCAAAACCGAACCGGAGACCATAACGGAAGTGGTGGAAATTGCTAGCTCTCGAGCACACCACTTGTCCCACCTCCGGATTTTCAAAATGTTCTTGAGACTTGATAGTCATTCGGATCACCATGTTGGTTTTGTTGATTCTTTGAATGAACCGATTCCTTCTCATAACTCTCGAATGGAATCATTTATTCCTTGTGTCGGTTGTGGTGAGCCTCTTTTGGTTCACCATGTCATTGGTGTACGTGTGTGCGGTGTGGTAATGATATTCGTAACGGGAGTTGTTTGTTTTGTGGTTCGAGGAATTCATTTGATTATGATCCTAATCGAACTCATTTAACGACCCTCAAACTTTTCCAATTACCCACCTGCCCGACTTATCTTCATATAATCAACATAAGCTCTTTGTGAATTTTGTGGAGGTCCTCACCAAGGATTTGAGTGTCAATCAGGAAACACGTTTGTCTATGAGCAGTTTTCCGGTGATGCTCGAACTTTGGTTATGACCAATATCCATATAATTCACGGTCGAGACTCAACATTTCTTGTTGTGAGAATTGTGGAGGTCCTCACGATAATCTTCAATGTCAACCGTGGAATCAAAATTACTATACTTCCGGTTTGACAATTTCCAACCTCTCTGAAGACCATACGGTTCAAACTCCACCTGAGCCGTTGTCTCAAGAAATTTCCCAAGATTTTGAAACCGCAATGAAAACGCTTGATGATATGATTCGTGACTTTAAGAGTCAAGTGAGTGGTGAAAATACCATGGGAGAATTGCTAGCCGAAGAACGAGAGGCTCGCAATTCTAGGGAAGAATTATTGGTCTTAGAGCATGCAGCTCTAAGGCGTTCCCAATTTCTTAAGGCAACTATGTATGATGATGACGAGGAGAGTTTTTATCCTTTTAAAGATAATATTTCTCAACTCCCTCAGTCTGTTGTTATCACACCCGAGATTCACACTCACTCTCTTATTATGGGGGATGAGCATCTTGACACTATTCCTGAAAAGGAACCGGACGAATTCATAAAGTCTAGTGTCGAGAACCTTGTCCCAATCCCAAGAGAGTCACAGGGAATTCTCGAGCATTTGTGTGATATCCCCACCCCTCTTTTCTTCCCAAAAGATCATGTTGAGATGTTCTCCGATTCTAATGATGATGATTCGTTATCTTGTGGAGACATCGTTTATGTGGAAGATTTACCTTCGAGCTTGTTAGCTTAGAAGAAGAGAATGATGAATTCTTGACACGAAATCAAAGATGAAGCACTTCGTGCAACATTATTGAATGTCGGTCTTCTCATTTCTAAAATCGAGGCTTTTAAAGAGAAACCTATTTCATCTCCTATCCCCATTAAGGGTAGTGACATTCTTTCCGATGATTCTAATCCGAAATGAAAGCCTTCTGTTTTGATAATATGGAGAGAAGATTAGTGGCGTACCATTTTCATTCTCATAATTCTCTCCCGATTATGAATCATTTACATTGGAGGAGTTCACCGGTGAACCCACTCATATCAATTCGAATATGATTCATTCACCTTCAAGGAGTTCTCGGATGAACTCACTCATATCATATCTCCACGGAGTATGATAATTTCTACTGATCTAGACACACCCATAATATGTCTTGATCAAGCGAGCTTAAGCGATGAGATTCATGAAGCTATGAATTCTCCTATTGAGGATGAAGAGTTAGTCATGATTTTATCATGATTTTCTTTCTTTTCTTCATATATTCGTGGCTTCTCTGTTCTTCACTCCTTGGGAATGAAGACATTATCTTTGATCCGGCATTTCCATGTACCATTATCTTGAGTCGGAATATATCTCATCGGTGTGGAACTTTCACGTGCTTCAATGTTTGTCCAAACATCTTGAATGAAAGTCCGATGGAGATTGTTTCTTCCATTTGCTTCCCATGAACCAATGAATGCGGGTCGAGTCAAGCTAGCGACTGGGAACAAAAACAAGAGCACACTATATGGGTTTTCACCCATATTTCGATTTCTTTCTACTTTCTACCACCTTAGTGTGGGGAGTTGCCCATTGTTGTACATAAGTTTTCTAAAAAAAAAAAAAAAAAAAAAAAAAAGGCCGTAGTATTTCCTTTTACGTTCTATGTTTCGGCATAACAGCGGTACTTTGAATATTGAGGGCAATATTCATTTATAGTGTGGGGGAATTCTCACGAATTTTATCATGTAATTATACCACCCAATTCCCCATTTTGGCCAATTTTTTTTTGGAGTAAGTGTTTTGCACTTACTCGACTTCTGATTATCGATCCGCCATGTCTAATAAACAAATGGATTGGCTAATCCAGAGCAAACGGCTCTTGGTAAAGATATCTCAAATCCGTTAACGACTTGCAATTTGCCAAAAATTGTATGGTGTTCATTCACCATATCTTTAATTAGTGAAGAGTTGGCTAGCCCGCAAGTTATGGCTTGTGGTAAAGGCGGTTGGAAAACCATAATTGGTAATCAACTCACCAAAGATATTTTATCTAAGAGTTGGCTAGTCCGAAGCAAGCGGCTCGGTAAAGACAAATCAAAACCGTTGAAAAGTCGGTGATTTGCTCAAAATCATTTGGTTATCATTGTACCAAGGTTCTTACTTGAACTGAAACAATTGGCTACTCGAGTAATGTCTTTTGGTAAAGAGATTCAAATCCATTAAGTTTTCACAAAAGATTGCTAGGGACTAGCAATAGTTTAGTGGGGATTGATGAGTGTGTAAATACTCATCATTTTGGTCAAATCTGAACTCGCAAAACATTTAAAACACTCATAAATGCATCAAAATCTGAAACTATCTCAAAATTGTATTTTATATGTTTTAGATGCAAAATGTTTAAAATCGGATGAAAATCGAGCTAAGTTTGCATAATTGGCGGTTTCGGTCCCTCGACTTTCAAATCTTGACAAAATCGGTCCACGAGCATTTGTTTTGGAATAAAGTCAACCCAAGTCCTTTCAAAATCAAAATTTATCAAAATGATCCTTGGGTATAAAGTTTGGAGAATTTACAAGTTTGGTCCTTGAAGTTTTAAAATTGGCAAAATAGTCCTTGGAAGTTTAAAATGTCTTTTATGGTCCTTGTACTATTGAAACTTGTCATAATTGGTCCTTTGGCATAACTTTGCAAAATTGGCGATTTGGTCCATTGGTTTTGGTGAATTGCAAGTTTGGTCCTTATGTATTAATAAATCAATCACCTTGAACCCCTTTTGAACCTTGAACCCGCCATATCACCTTTGACCCCTTTTGAACCCCCATCTAATATAACTTCCCGGTCAAATAAGTCAAACGCCCACTTTCTTTTCCTCCACTCCACTGCCACCTTTGGCTGCTCTGCAACCACCTCCTATCACCTCACCTCCACTCATATCTCACCACCCTTATCACTCCACCTCCACAACACACCAAAAATGCATTTAATGCCCTTTCCCCTTCACAAGCAATCAACCCCAACTGGCTATATCAATTTGGCGCCAAAATGAGAAATCAAGGGCCAAGATCAACTTTGACCCATCCAATGGCCAGAAAAGATTCAGAGCAACTAGTGAGGACTATAAAGAAGAAAGAAGACACAGAGTAGCATTTGTCACTGCTTTAGACCAATTTCTTAAATACATGTTTAATCGTTTTTAATTTTTAATGTAATCTTTAGCTGGGTTTCAAGTTTTTATGTAATGAACAAGTCATTTGTGTATCAATTCACCAGTTTTAGCAACCAATTTCTAGTTTTATGCTTATTCTAATTTTCCCGCCAAAAAACCATTCCTATCAAATTACAGTTTTTAGTTTGTTAAGAGTGTTTTAAATTGTTTGTTTAAGTTTGTTTTTGGTTAATTAAGTGAATTGGTGAAGTTTCATGGTCTGTAATTCAAAATTCCAAAATAGTCAACAAAAGTCAACGCATAGGTATGGTTCGAATTGCTTTGGATAAGGAATGAGATTGTATTCGAATTGGGTTTAGCATTGAAATAGATTCTTGGTCTCATTGGTTTCAAGGCTTGCTATAGTGGTAGAACTAATGTAAGTCAAAAATCATTTCAAGTTCTTAATAAATGGTATAATTGTAGATTGTTACTTGTTAATGTTTAATGTAGCGATGGTTGTTGATTTCAGTTTGTTTGTTTGGTAGATATCATAGATTAGTCATAAGTTATCACTGCTTCATTTCTATTTGCACTTGCATTCTTTGACTCAGGTTTGCATTAGTACTGTTGAATTAGCATCATTTAGATCATGTTAGTTCAGTGAGATTTAGCTGTATGTTATGCTTCATCTAGTGGTAATTAGAACACTTGAATCTGTTTTGAAGGTTGGCTAGGCTTGGATTGGAGATTAGATTTAGGAGTTTGCATTTTAGTTAGTGAACTAGTGTTTGGATTTGCTTTATAATCATGCTTTAGGTTAGCCATAGGATTAATATCACTTGATGTAATATCAAGTAGGTAAAGTGAACTTAGATCGATCCTTAATTTGCATCTTAGATCACTCAAAGTCAAACTACGTGTCAATCGCATTTCGTTAGATAAGTTAGAATAGGTAAAGTTCTAGCTTTTAGCTTTAAGACCCTATAAGATAAGCGCATTAGGGTAAATTATCCCTTACAACATCATAATCATCCAGTTTTAGCTAATCAAAACTCACTTTAGTCAACATTTCAGTTTTATCTATAAAAGTCAAAGTTGAAAAAGCCAGTTTTGCCCAAGCTTTGTAGATTTTTCAAGGATTTAATTTTGGTTCAATTCAAGTGAAACTTTGGGAATTTCAAGTTCAGTTGGTTAAATTTTGAGATCTGATTTTTGGTAAATTTTTATAAGTCCTTATAAGGTCCAATCAACCTGTTCTTTAAGCACTAACGTGTCCTGTTCACACTCAAGATTGCCGAGTGTGAAGCGACTTTATAAGCTTTGCACAAGCTTCATTAAAGCTTGTTTAGGTCGATATTTGGTACAAGTGTTCTTTGCTTGGTGGTATTGAGGTTCTAAAATCGGTTTTCGCTTTTGCTTATTGGATAAGCTGTGGCTTCAGCTTAAAGTAGGTAAGGTAGAGGTTGTTCTCATTATAAAAGCAAATAAGTCAAATCTGTTTAGCTTGCACTCTAGAGGTTTAGATTAGTTGATATAGGTTGCTGTTAAGTAGTTTTAGCATATTATAGCTTCTGTGATAATTTGGTGCTCATTTGGTACTTATAGCTTATCTTAAGTGCTTATTTATAAGCACATTTCACTACAGCTTCATAATCTTGCACTCTAGTATAGGTTTTTATATTTTTCATAGATTTAGAATATTATTTTAGACTTTTCCTAAATTTTTCATAATTTTTCATCATCTTGTTTGCTATTTTCCTTATTTAAAATAGTTTTAGGACTTTTAAATAGCTTTTAATACAAATAAATCGGAAAAGCTTCAAAAATAAGTTTTCAATTTTCATAGGTTAAGATAAATATAAAAGCCAAAAAATATTTTCTAGATTTTCCTAGTTTAAATAGTAATTTTAGCAATTTAATTAGTTTTAAATAGTTTTTAAATCATATAAATTAGAATAAAAATCGAAAAATACAAATACAATTTTTAAAAGTTTGTTTAGTTATTTTAGATTTTTGAAAAATAGTTTCACAATTTTCCTCTTTATTTTCATAATTTTTAGTATTTTAATTTAGTTTTAAAGTTAAAATTAGTTTTTAATTTAAATTTATAAAAGAAAAATCAAAAAAATCAAATTTTAAAAATAGTGATAGCGTTTATTTAATATAATTTAGCTTTTTAATTTTCTTTCATTTTTCCTTTGTCGTCTAGTATCAATCACAAACCTTTTCCCGTTCAATATCACCCGATCACTATATCGTTTGGTTATTCGATCATGACTCGTTGGGACTTAACGACTGGGAAACACTAAACTCTCTGGACTTAATTGCATTGCGTTCTCGTCAGTTCGGCTTTTATTACGGTTGAACATTCGCAGTGGTTGACTTGTGTAATAAAACCGACCGTTTGGGAGCCAATCATAGATCCCTCCCGCCTCGGCGTGATCCCGGGAACGAATACCTAACCTAACCATCCTTATATCTTCGTGCATAAAATACATTGGTCGGTCTTTTGGTATTGTTCATTTCGCCTCGAAACAAATTGAAACCCATTTGAAAATCAATCAAGGTACTTATGATATAAAGTCAAAGCATTTTGTACCTTAATTGTTTTTGTTCTTTTTAGAAAAGCTCCCCCTTAACATGTGCTTCAAGTATTTGAAATCATTTTAGAACATGGAGGCAAGAGGACATTTGAAATCTTAGATTAAGAATGAATGATCCAATCTTTGATTAACATTTTCTAAAATAATCATCATTACTTCTCGATCCAATCTAGTATTTTAAGTACTTTGCATAAAATATTTTGGGAAGGATGAGGTTTTCATTAGATTGCTCCCCATCAATATGTGCATCGAGATTCAAGGAGTTTTGCACATATTGAGAGGAACCACACTTGAGACAACTCAATCACGCTTTAATTATTTTGGTTTAACATAGATGCCCCTTAACATGTGCATAGAAATTTTGAAATCGTTTGGCACATGTAGGGAGGAGTACTTGTTATTATATATCTTAAAACCACTTATTGAAGTATCAGTTTATATCCAATTTAAATCACAAATTCTTCCCGGATCACAATTTTCAAACCCTTTGAGATTTGTGATCTCAATTGATTTAAATTTTTCGAAAGCTTTTGAGGAGAAAATGTGACTTGCTTTAAAAACATTTAACTGATAAGGATCAGATTTTGAGACTTTAAACTCCAATAATCAAACATGCTTAGGTATCTTATGAAAACACAACATTAGCCTTGGTCTAGTTCCAATTGTACAAAAATATTTCTTTTGATTTTACAAATGTAGACCTTGCTCGTTTTCGTGCCAATTGTTTGAAAAACAACCTTTTTGATTTGATTGAAATCATTCTCCCCCTCAATCAATGACCGAAGTTGTTGATTGCGTGTTAGAGATTTTGATAAATGAATAAGTCCAGATGATTTCAAAATTAAGTCCGAGTTATTTTCAAAGCAATTTAGTTTTCATTAGATAACAAATATTTTTCAGAATAATATTTAGAAGGATAAATATTTGTGAGAAAATATTTGTCTTTTTGGTGACAAACTTTTCTTATGAACTTTGTATTTAGAATCAGAGCATGAGGTTTTCAAAATTAGATTAAGCATGGCTATGTTCTTTCTTTTAAAAACGAGTTACTGTCTGAAATAGGAAACCTAATTATGAAATTAAAGACTACATACATCATAACAGGACAACTGCTCAACATTTTCACCCAGGACCAATGTCAAGACAGGTTGCATTATAAAGATATAGAAGACTAAAATTCCAAGATACAAGACCATCTATTTTGAGTGAGCTAATGAAAAACATTGGACTGCATGATTTGCAGACATAGAGGAAATGGTAAAACCATGATTTTACAGACCATTAAAATCATTATTCTGCATAAGACCATATGGAGCATTTGAGCAAGGGACTACTTTAAGAGTGGCACTTGAGATCTCAGTTATTATCCAACCCATGAGTATTGTTTGCCATCCACATACTTAGAAAGAGAAAAAAGACAACTGAAAAGTTCACATAGCTTATTTGCCAAACACCCCCTTTCTGACACAAACTTTCATTCAAAACTTTTATCATTTTTTATTTTTAACCCATGATTTTTTTTTTTTCAATAACTACAAGTTAAACTCGTACGTTTTGCATCAAGAATCAAATAAAATCACAATTTTATAAATATAATTATTTGTAATTATAATTTGCACAGTAACTATCTATTGATCTTTTCATTATTACTCCGTAGTTGAAGAGTATCACGTCATTAAAGTCATTTTTTTTGTTTGATTATCTTAAAGTCTTGCCATAGCCGTCTTAGCAAGTGAAACGAAACCACATTTAAAGTCATTTCGTAGTTATTATGACAGAAAAGTCAAGATAATAACGAAACAACTTGGACCCGTAAAGTAAATGAATCGTTGACTACATTACTTTGAACTTCCATCCATACCCCTAGACCTCCTTATCCATACGAATATACGATACGATTCAAACAAGTAACGAACACCATTTGCTCGATATCCCCTGATATCAAGGAATGTTGACAAAAATTGTAACGGTTGCTTTCAGCGAGATTCTTTTCTTAACGTACTTGGTTCATGTTATTATACAAATAAGTCACTAAAATTTGCGTGAAAGTTATTCTAAGTCACTAAAGCTTTAAAGTTGTCATCGAGGTTACTGAACTTATGAAAAAAAATATACGTAAACTTCATTGAACTTGTAATAATACGACATTTATGTCACTTAACATATCAAAAAAGTGCGTTGCTACTCCGATTAACATCGAAATTATAAAGAAGCTGATAATTTTCAAGAAGTTGAACGACAACTTCAAACTTTAATGACTTGAGAAGCTTCACAAGAAACTTAAGTCGACTTTATATAATAACCTCAGATTTTTGGCAAACCAATGCATATAGCGAATAGAATAATGTGATTAAATAACAGAAGAAGAAGATCCACTATGGTAATTTTTTTAAAAGTCTATAATTTTGTTATGGCACTAATTTATAAACCCATCCTCACTATGTATAAACCTTTTCAAGTTTTATAAATATCTCACATACTTCAAATGCATTAAATTATTAAAAGGTTCAATATTCAAGACATATTCATGCCACATAAGCTTGAAATGAATGTTCACTATGATTTACAAGTTTTTAGACCTCTTCATAGTTTTATAAACCTTTTTATAAATCACGATAGTGGATGCCCTTAGCAATTGAAGTAAACAATAGCTGTTTTTTATAATAAAAAACGTTTAATAACGCATCTATATATAGTTATAATTATAACATATAAATGACGGAAATAAGTATATACACTATTTCAAAAGAAAAGTATATACACATTAAGAGATAAAAATATCATAATACAAGAAGTTAATAGTTTAACAAAGTCGTTATGTTTAAACGCATGAACAATATATAAATATCATGCATAAAAGGTAATATGTTTTTAATAAATCAACGACAAATTATGTTTTTAAAGTTTACAAACTGAACACTAAACATTCTTTTCGAGTGATAATTATAGATATTGTACTAACAAATAGAATAAAATAAAGGAAATGATAGAGATACCTAAACTTAGGCCTAAACTTAAACTTAAAAACAAGTGGAATCATTCTGATGACTACAAACAGAGACCCACTTATATTACAACCCATCAGAATGATGCCATTTAGTTTTAGGTCTAAGTTTAGGCCTAACGTCCCTCTATCATTTCTCATAAAATAAATGACACAAAATTCTAATATACAAACAAAATTCCCATATGCAAACCAAACCAGATATCTAATACATTAATTTAAATGCATAAACGCTAGTTCATATGTCAAATGCTTCTTTAAGCAGCATTTTAAAATGAAGCATTTTGACTAAAATAAAACCGCTAAATGCTTGTTGTCATACAAGCTTTAAACAATAAATGCTAAATGCTTAACACTAAATACTTTCAAAATGCTTCAAAACACTTGTTGTCAAACACAACCTAAGACAACAAATCAAGCTTATGTATTCTAATTTATTCTTTTTCACTTGTCAATTTCATAACCTAACTTTAAACATTCATATTTATCAAAACATGTTTTAATTAAATTTTAAATCATAAGTATGAAACTTATATTTTAGATATATACGTCATTTTTGAGTGAAACTTAAATCTAGATATTTAGAAACTCATAAACTTTGCTTGCTTCAAAAAGCATACATTTTATTTTAAATAATGGTGGTTATAAGGAAATTCTATTTTTACACGTTGTACCTCCAGGATTTTTTTAATATAATTTTATTTATATTAAAAACTATAAACTGGAAAGACAGAATGAAAATATAAAGATTAAACCGACAAAAAGAGGGGCAACCGCCAAAAAACAGATTGTTACTATAAACCTGAGAGATAAAAAAAGTAAATTACCAAAATAATCCATATTGGTAGTCATATTACGAGTGAACTTTTTTGAATGATTTACTGAAATAACAAAAACACGTCCTATCAATACGCCCTGCTACGACTAAAACATTAGTCCCCAAAAGTGGTCCCTTCCCTTTATCTTATCACACAAGTACTATTAGATATTTTTTATATCACCCTTATATATCACCAAATACACTGTTATATTTGTATTCGATTTATGTGTAGTTTTGACATTTGTAAATGACTGATAAACTAAACATTTTAACTATAAGGGTTAAAAAGCACTTTAATTAAGAGTAAGGGCTAAAGTAAACCTGTCCATTATAAAGTATAAGGATTAAAACATAACTTTAAATACTTTTACCCCTTTTTTCTGGTAGGTCAGAGTTACCTACATCCCTTTTAAACATATAAAATTTTCAGAAATTGTATTATTCACTAATTAATATATTTTTGTCTTTTTCTGAAAATTTACAAAAATAGTCCTTTTCATTGCAAAAATCATCACCAAACTTTTGTATGTTAGCATATTTACAAAAATGGTCCCCATCACTGCAAATTTCATCCTTAAAAACCAACCGTTTACCAAAATTTTACAGTAATAGTCCTTGTCATTAACTGCGAAAGTCATACCTAAAGTTTTTTAAATGAAAATTTACATAAGTAGTCATTTTGTTTTTAGTTTACGTTAAAATATCCGTCCTTAATAACCAACCATGTAAAAAGAAATTCACAAATGGTCCATGTATGCTATCTAACATCGCAAAAATCATCCATATAGACTTATTTTCTTGAGAAAACGAAAATTTGCATATAATTAGCTCGTACGCTTTAGCTGAAATTACGTAATTCGTCTCTAGAGGCGATCCGTGTAACAAAAAATAACGTAGAAACCCTCACCCTGCAGTAAAGTGTAATTTGTCTCCATGAGTATTTGTTTTTTCAATGGGCAAATTCTACTCTCTCCCTCCCACAATTATTTTCTCCAAACAAGGAACAAGAATCACAGTTAAGAAAATAAAAAGATGAACAATAATAAACTTTCATAAAAAGTATTTGTTAAAAAAAATGACAGAATGTCTCCTTTATACACGGTTTCATTAATACAAGTAGGGTTTTACTAACAAAAACCCAATGGGTGTTGTTTAAGCTTACCATAAATAACAACGTTTCCAAATATGAACTCATTATTTCTATAAAAACGATTGTTTAAGCTTACTGTTATGAAGATCTTTGGTTGATAGATCTCCAAAAAGACGATTATTTTACGACATAATAAAATGAAAATTAAAGATGAACAAAAATAACTGATATACTATGATTAAAAAGAATAGAATATATAAAAATCATTAAAAAAATATATAAACAAAAATATCATAGTGATGAAGACTGAAGAGTGAAGGACAAATAGGTCAATTGCAACTCCCGCGTCAACAACTTGTCACCTTCCAGGAAATTCACATCACAATCAACAAAAGCTGCTGTTTCCTCAACAACTTCAATTCATACAAAAACCTCACGAACCAACCTCGAAGCTTCCCTCTTCATTCCTTCATACTTATATCCACCTCATTCCAATTTTCTCATTTCAATATACCTTCATCTCTCTTACATACACTCACCCCAAAAAAAAAAAAAAAACACCACATATTCAAAAAACCAAATCCATGTCGGTTGCAGACACTAATGTCGAACCTACGACACAACATCGATGGCGAAACCAAGGACAAGAACAAGAAGAAGTGGCGTCTAAAAGCTATGCTCTTAGTGGGAAGATTATGCTAGCTTCTATTATAGTGCTTTTTGTTGTTGTGGTGTTTTTGGTGCTTCTACATCTATATGCACGATGGTACGTTGAGTTAATGTGTAACATAGTTTCTTTATTTATGTTTTGTTATAAGCTTATAGGTTGGCTTACAAGCTTATTTGATTTTGACATATATTTCATAAGCCTCAATTTTGTGGTTTATTTTGAGACTTATGGGCTTATACAAGTACAAATTAAAGTATGTTATATCATAATAAGTTTACATAAGTTCATAGATCTCAACATAACATAAGCCAGAAAATTAAGGCTTATGAAGTATAAACGGAAATTATATAAGGCTCGTAAGCCCATGTATAAGCTTAAACAAAAACTGCCTTAGTATCTAAAGCTAGTTTAAGTTGTGTAGTAGTATTCTGTATTCATGCTTGTTAATTAGAGAATGGTAAGCATGCAAACCTTTGTACTGTAATTAGAGGTGTTTGTCAAATTTTCAATAAACTTGTAAATTTGTAAACTTGTCAAGTAAATTAGCTAGACAAACACCTTTAATTAGTCCTAAACACCCAGAAAACAAAGTGTAAAGCTTAATTGAGAAAATGAAAAAAAATTCAAGTTCGCTAGTTTAAAGTTAATAATCTGCTTATTTTTAACCAGATGATGAGCTTTGATTGTTAGATAAATCTTCTCATAAGCTAATTTTGTTAAAACAATAGTGTACAATTTTATGAAATATATTTTTTATACCCTGCTCCGGTGGGATTGGATTTATTGTTGTATTTATTCGCTAATATAAAATACGATCAATTTATTTACAGGTATCTCCTACGTCTCCAACGCAACAACCCCAACCGACGTCGCGACCGCCGTAACCGACCGCCTCGTGTTGTATTCTATGTCGACTCGAACAGAACACCAAGCACCCCAACTAGCGGCCTCGACCCATCTATACTAAAATCACTACCATTATTCGTATACTCATCAAAACCCGACTCTAGTACACCCGAATGCGCCGTATGTTTATCCGAGTTCGAAACGGGTGAAACTGGTCGGGTTTTACCCAAATGTAAACATAGTTTTCATACCGAGTGTATTGACATGTGGTTTCATAGTAACTCGACTTGTCCACTTTGTCGGTCTGATGTTGAACCGGTTCGGCGTATGAACCGGAAGTGAAGATCTAATCGAACCAGGGTTGAGTGGACAAAAAGAATGTTAGTGAACCCGGTTCAAGTAATGTGAACGAGACCGTGTCGTCTGGTGATAGGAGGAAAGATGTAGATATTAGGATAGATGTACCGAACCGGCGTGAGTTACGAGTCGAGACGGGGTTAAGGATAATGTCACCGAGTCAAGGGTTTAAGTCGCCGCGAAATATGTTAATGCGGATATTGACTATGAGTAGAAAATCTCCCGCGGTGTCCCCGTCAGGCGCTGGCCCGAGTTTCTTAGCTCCGACCGAGTCACATGTCGAGTTAGCTAGCGAGTCAACTCGGTAACGGGCTGTTAGCTTTAGTGAAATTACGACAATGGACATTGGACATTGGACATATGGACAGATGGCACGATATTTGAAAAAAGTCGTGACTCGTGACTGTGGATGAGGTTGATAGGGATATATTCGGTTGTTCATTTTCCAAAACAATTGTAGATTTTGTAGATATTTATGAAATCATGGGTTTATTCTTTTTTGATATGAAATTGTTGTCGGTTATTGATAAGAATATTATTCTTGAAAGATATTGTGTTCGACAAAAAATCATGACCATGTTTTATTATTTCATTACATGTGTTCAACGCTCTTGAAGAAATTTAGACGTGGTTTGTTTTTTTGCAGAGCTTTTATCTCTTTACTTGCAAAATATGTTTGCATAAAAAGAGTCACATTTAAAGTCTTCATTTACATGGTAAAAAACTGTTTATTTTTTGTGCTATTGAAGTAGTTTTTAAGGTTTTTTTTTTTCTTAAAAAAAAAATAAACATGCTAAAACATAAAAAAAAAACATTTAAAAACATAAAAAAACAGTCGAAAACAGATCAAAACGTAAAAAAACAGACGAAGCATAAAAAACGGTTGAAATTTAAAAAACGGTCGAAAGCGTAAAAAAAAACATATGAAAACTGAAGAAAACGTAAGGAAACGGATGAAAAAGTAAAAAACGAACGAAAACGTAAAAAAATAGACGAAATTGTAAAAAACAGAAAAACGTAAAAACATCTGAAAACTTATAAAAATGGAAATTAAGAAGAGATCGCGGGGTTTGTGAAAGAAGAGGTAAAAGTGAAAGATAATGTCTCGAAATTTGTAAGAGGAAAGCAGTGAAAAAAAACACTTACGTCGAAAAAAGCGAACATAAACCTCTCTCTTGCAGATAAAAAGAATGAAAAGAGGAAAAAATGATTATTAGAAAGAAAAAAAAAACAAACAACCTTAGATAGTTTATTAGCTCATAAATGGTTTGATAGATTACGTTAAATTTGTAACATAATAAATAGATTTTTTACTTATATTTTATTTTATATTAACATGAGAATAATAGGATATGTATTTGTAATAAACGCATAGCTCATGAATAAACTATCTTAATTCTAAACCTAATAGATCCTAAGTCCAGGGGCGGAGCCATGCCCATACTAGTGGGGGGACATGCCCCCAACAAATCTCGTGATGACACACAACATATGTAGGAAAAAAACCAATTTTTTTTAAAAAAAAGTGAAGTGCCCTCATCATAATACTCGGAGTGCCCTATTCAAATTTTGATTACAAATAATTAGAGAGCCAAATTGTTCGCCTGAAACAATTTCCAAAGGTTGTTGATCGGAAAAAATGGAGAACCCAGCTTTTGCAGACTAAAAGGGTAGTGGGTAGGGAGAAGTGGGTACTAAAAGTAAATTAATTAATTAATTAATTAATTATAGTGTATATATTATAGGAAATGATTCGTAACCTAATTGTATGGTAATTTTATCCTAAAGTGATGTGCAGTGTTTTATTGGTTTGTGAATTAGTGCCATTCATCTATCGTCACTAATAGAGTGACGCCACATAAGATTAAGCGTATGTTTAGGCAACACAAATTGGGTATGTAATCAATACTCTATAATATAAATAGTCTTTTGTTTAACTTTTGGACATAATTATTTGTATCGTTTGTTAATTTTTAGACACAACGTACCACAATATATGTTTAATTTGTCAACACATGATGATACGGTATTTGAAGAATAAGTTATATACAGTTATTTTTTTATATTCATATTGATTTAAAACTTTTAAATCTTGATATATTTGTGATTGCAATTTGTTTCTTTGAATGTTTATTGAGAAAGGTTCATTCCGAGTCACAAGAACAATCTTTCTTTTTTTATTTGAATCAATTTAAAACCCGATATTTCAAAGCAGGTAATGTTAGAAGGTCAATATTTTATGGTCAGATATCTCAGGTCGATATATCTTTGATAGCTCAGAAGGAGAAAATAAACGAACTCTTCGAGGGCTACTTAAGCAACTTTAATGCAAACGAGAATCTAGAAAGACTGAGCTGTTGGATGTTGGTGAGTGAGCGTTTTCGTATAACGATTACACTGCATTTTAATAATTTTTTGCAAATATGCAAATGTGTCTCATACAATTTGCCTCATGCTTTTTTTTCTTTTTCTTTTTTTTTTTTCTCTTTTTTTTTGTATTTGACATTTTGACCTATGTATATAAGTTGTACTATACAAAGTAAGTGAATGTTATTTTATATAAACTTGTTGAAATTACCTACTTCATAACACCTCTAATACGTGTTTATAGCATCAAAGTAAAGCAAAATATGCAACTTTTTTTTTTCTTTAATCAAACTTCGACTCGCCTCATTTCGAAATACGAAAAATGACATTTATCAACACTTTATTTCAGAAGAAAAAAAAATTTACGATGCCCCCCATTACTACTTTTCCTGGCTCCGCCACTGCCTAAGTCTATAGTTAAGTTTGGCTTTAACCTAAGCCATCTAACACCTTTCTACAGTTTCGGTTGGAGGTTTCTAAATGCACAAACTGGGTAGAATCTTTATCCTTTTCATCTTCTTTTGAGTTTTGCACTTTTTGCTTTTTGTTTATTTTCACGTAAGTAGAGTTGTATTCAGTGACAAAAGTTGTACAATGCTTGGCAACTTCCTCTTTTTTGCGAAGTTTTTCTTTATGTCATGCCTTGCTTTGCATTAGTTAGGAGATGCCATTTTATGATCAACTTTTCTTGAAAACGACAATGATCTCCGAGGGTAAAACATATAGTTATGCTAATGAAACAAAACTAGTTGATTGATGACCAAAAGAAACATAATCAGGGTGGATTATGACGGCTATGACTTTTGTATTCCCGAGTTCATGATTTGGATGATAATAATAACAATAACATAACAATAATGAAGACAATGAAACGAGATAATGAAGCACAAGAAAAAGTAATAAACTGGGATCCTTCGAATCATCGGCTAGTAGCCGAAAACCTGATGACAACTATTTTGTGGTGGGTTAAATCTCGGATATCATCATGTCATATAACAAATATATATTATTGATTGTGCTTCTTTTTATGATTATATGAGAATGATAATATATGCATTTATAATAAACATATAGCTTAGTGAACAAGCTATCTTAACCCTAAATTTAATGGACCTTAAACTTATAATTAGGCGTGGGCCTTTGATAACACTCAGATTATGCATGTTTTTAGTAGCATTGTGTGTACTTTTATATCTGTTATTTGGTTATATTTGCGTGATTTTAGTACTTAATCGTATCTAGAGATGTTTGTCTAGTATTTATAACCAAGCGTGGAAATGGAGGAAAATGTGGAAATATGCGACTAATCAAGATTCCCGTTCGAGAAAGCTAAATCTCAAGTACCTTTGAAGACCTTAGTGATTGAAGAACCAAGTTCTACAAGACATAGTAAAGAGAAAGATCAAGTTTTGTATCTCGAGAAGATCCAACCGGATCCGGTTACACATTCAGTAGGATCGGTTGGAAGTTAATCGGAATTAGTATTTTGCCATAGCCAACCGATCGGTCGCAACCCGCAACCGGATCGGTCGGTGTGTTATTATTGAAGACCACCGGATCGGTTGGTCGTATGACCGATCCGGTTGGAAAAGCTGCAGTTGTCAAATCTTCATCACTAAGCTTCCCCTTTGCATCCAAACTATTCTAGGTCCTTCTCTTGGTGTATTCTAGTCCCTTCCTTACTCCTTGGAGGCCAAGTTAAGCATTTAACACCCTAGGCCTTAGAATTAGTATAAATAGAGGCTAATTGTGAGCATATGACACACCACCTCAATTACAAAGCTCTCTATTCATCAAACCAAGCCTTAACCTCTTAAAATTCGTCCTTAGAAATTCAGAGAAGTTTGGAGTTCCAAAAGTTTCACCTTTGGAGGCCAAAACACCGAGAAGTCCACCACGATCCTTTGGGAATCATTACTTCATCATTTGTAATCTTATTCCAAGCATTGTAAGACTTTTAATCATGTTTTCTAATGATCAAAGTTATGAGTTTATGTTCATGTTTGCTATGAGTGGCTAATTTCTTTATACACTTGCTTAAATGATGTTGATTATCATATGATTAGTTAGTGATTGTGTTAACATGTTTTAATTCAATTTCAAGTTAATTCTAAGATCCAATTGTGCTAAAGTTTCATAGTGACATTTGTTAATCAAGTTTGGCTAATTGGTAGTAATCGTTAGGTCGAAAGAACTTCGTGTTATTCAACTAGTCATAATCATTTTGTCTATGGATGATTGTTTTACCCATTATTCTTGATTATACAAAGGAACTAAGGTGTGGTTGTAATAGAAACGCTTTTTGATTATCAAATTGGATTGGTTGGAAACATCTAAATGGTCGTAAGATTAGTTGTTGAGAATCAATTGTAGCCTTTTGTCTATGATCGGTTACCTTTGTATTGACCATTTCTTAAGCAATTTGATGAGCAAGCGGATGTTTTTGTGTTTAAGTTTATTGATATAGACTTATGAAACTTGAATTGATCTTGAATTGATTGGTTAAACTTAAAGCTTGTTTTTATGAACTAAAATCTTGACGAAGGTTTAACTTGTAAGAACAATAGATTAGTTTTAACTAATTATCACAACCAACATGTTAAGTAGTTAACACAATCACGATAATCTATGTTATGATACTAGTTTAAGCAAGTGTAGTTTTTAATCATCGAATTTCATTATATCTATTTGCTTTGTTATATGTTTTGATAGACTCAGTTAATTCAAACTTGTGCTCGATTCACTCAAATCCTATGAACGATCCCGACTTACCTTCATAATCTTGCTATAACGGACGAGTATACTTGCTCGTATGTGTTATTGGTAATATTGGTAATTCACCTTTATAAATTTAAAACTTGCACCAACCGGGCACATCAAGTTTTTGGCGCCGCTGCCGGGGATTTGATTGTGTTTCTACAAGTTTTTGAATTAAATGAATTAAATACATAGTAGGGCAATTAAACCAGTTAACAAGCTAGACTTCACAAGTTGAACCATTTACCCAATCAAACCGTAGCATAAATATAAATGCAAACATGGCGGTCGACAACAAGCGGATAAAGACACCACGGATAGTCATAGTCCACGAGATTAATTGAGCGAGGTACAAAAGATAAGCAGATCAACAATCGATTTCACACAAGCACGGTTACGGACACATCAAAGGATCACATAACAAGAAGATAGCATATCATCGATGACAACGGTAATCTTATATCGCATACATCCATATCATACAACGTAATCGGTAGTCATATAAACATGAATATCATAATCAATCCAATGACATATAATAACCCGTGCGTGAATGGAACCATAGTGCAAGTAACGGAATGAAAGTGTGATGGATCAATGTAATGGAGTATCTATATCTTGGTAAAGTGGATCATATAAGGGTATTGAGTAATGAACAAGTGTCTGATTATGGTGCGTTGGGGAATACGGAAGGTACAATATAGGTATATCAAAAGTGTAAGGGTTATCGTAAATCTACCCGAGGCAGGAAACATATCATATCATAAGTAGCCATTGTATTCCGGAGGGTGACCTCGGAATACCATACATAATATGAGGGAGACCTCGGTAACAAATGGAGTAGCTAACTCCCGAATTGTGAAGACGCGGATTGCACCGACATCATTCACGGACAAAGCTCCAATCGATCAAATCCTCGAAACATATCAAATCTAGGATGCATCCATCGCCCCCAAAACATATAATGGCCAAATCATATACATATAGTGAGCTCATAATCATATCAAAATGGGGACGGTGTGGAACATCACTCAACCACACTAAAGTCATGCCATTGGTGCATCAATGACACGGTCGGGTTACCTTCCGACTAGGAAACATATTTTGGCCGGGTATCAAAGCGACGGGTCAAAGCATAATCATATCATATCATAAGTGTTCATATCAAAGTTCATATCAAAGGTTCAAAGTCAAAGGTTCATATCGGGTTTCCATAACATAAGTTCATAATCAGAGGTTCATAATCAGATGGTTCATAATCATAACAACCGAATATCATAGCGAACAGAATCATATCAAAGGATTATGTCGGAATCATATCAAAAGGATCATAGCATAAGGAAATCATAGCAAAGGAATATCATAAGTGAAGTAAAGTCAAGGATCGAAAAGTTATGAGAAATCCCTACTGAAAAGTGATAGAATATCTGTACCTCAATCGAAGCAATCAAAATAGGAGCGTAAGTCACACGATGAATCAATCCCGCCATCCGGAACCTATGAATTAAATAACTCTTATTAAGATCGGATTACTCATTTTAGACGGCTTTTCATTTTAGCGTGTTTCCACTTTTAGCGAGGCTTCCATATTTAGTAACTTCCCAACTCTTCGTATTTTAATAAGTTTAGGTTACAAATGCTAATTAAATAAAATTAAGTCTAATAATAATTATTATCATAGTTTAGGGTTTAAAATATAAATAATCAAAGATTAGGGTTTAAAGTGTAAAAATATCAAAGCCTAAAGTTCCAAGTGACCAGTAACTAAACTTCAAAATTATATATTGTCTTTATGATAGTGTAAGGTTTATTTTGTCAATTTATGAAAGTTGAGGGTTTGCATGCGACACATAACAAAGCTTAGGGTTAAAATGAAATTTTAGTTTTATTAAAATCCCATGCTACGTAATATATATAGTTACCTATTTGCATGCTCTATCGACTTGACACGGACCGACGGCAAAGCCGTGACGTATTCGAAACACGACCTCGGCAAGACTATGATACCGAGACTCGACCCGAGACCAAACCATACGACCAACAATAACCAAGTGAGACCCTTTTTTTTTTCTATTTTAGTCGATTCAATTAACAAGACATGTATACGTACATTCAAGGCTCATTTAGTTTGATACAAGACAATAAATAAAAGTGTGTACAGGTCGTGTATAGTAGCTCCAAAAACAGATTCAGGCCAATAGATTATGTGCCCATTCATTTGACATAAATTGTTTAACCATATCATGATTTCTTGTGTCAAAAGGTGGTCATTTTATGTGATGTTCTAAGCGTATACACATTCGAATGGACAAGACAAATTACATATGGGTCGTGACGAAGTGAGGTGAAACATATTCATGACTACAGTCATATGAGTCGAATGATGAATGAGTCGAGTGGACACAAAGCAGATTATACATGGTAGATTAAATTTAGATCGAACACACCCTTTTCAGTCGTTATTTTGTGTGACATATTCATGATTTCGTATGAGGTTTTAATGTATTATTTCATGAAAGATTCAATTTGTTTCCATGCCTTCGAATAGGGAAAAACAGAATAAGGAAGAAGGTCGGATGAGATTGATACCAACCTTGTAGTGTGACAAGAGGTGAACCAAGAACCAAGGGAAAAGAACCACGCCTAGGCCACAAAACCCACGTGACCACACAACCTCCTTCGCCCTAATACAAACCCATGCCAAGAGCTGACAACATCAACACCGAAACAGCCATACTCTTTCGAACAAAAGGTCACCCACGTATGGATTCCCAGCCACAAGGTCACGATTACAAGCTCCACTATTACAGCCCCTTTGCACCTTCTTTGGATCGAATGTGAAAGAAAAAAAAATAACTTCTGCCGTCACTTGTTTTAGGAGTTTTTGTGTGGTTATTTTTGAATGAGATCAGGGAAATTAACAAATGAGAGATAAGGGATATATAATTGAGGTAAATGGGCGTGAATGTGGGGAGTAATGGGTCATTGATTGGCCGAATATTAGGGGAGGGGTTAGACCAAATTTTTATTTTTCAAATTTTACCAATGTTTCATGTATCTAGACCCCTTCTTGGTTCAAGTCCATTTGTACATGACTTAATATAGTTTACACTTTAGAATTTATTTAATTATGTAACATCTAATTATATTCATAAGTAAAATATATTCAAAATAGTCTTGCGCAAATAATTTATGATTTGAATGTTAAACGTATTTAACGAAATTGACGTGTTTTACGATTCTTCGTAACTATTTACTTTGAGGGGCAAAATGGTCATTTCACACGTTTACGATTTTTAGGGTTTTACAACTCTTCCCCTCTAAAAGAAAAATTTTCGTCCTCGAAAATTGAAGTCGCAGAGGTACACAGAGACGTACTAGTTCAAGGCAGACGTAACAATTCATAGTTTCACACGGATCATAATGATTTCGGTTTCCAAAGCATACTAACTTATACGTAACAGATGTCGATGAGAATCTCACAAAGAGGTACAGAATTCCAAACGAACATGAGGGTTGAAAAATAACGGATATAAGTCTTAGTCCATTCACGTACCAACCCCAGGCATTTCCCAAGACGTTGTATGATTTCAATGAGTTCAAATTATGTGATCTCGGTATTATCACGTTGATCAGGCGTCATAATACTTGCATCACATAAAAAGCCCTTATTATCACCATATTCTGTCCCGGGTCATGACAAACCACATAGCCAATATCACACAAAACATATCACATGCAGATAACAAGTAACATACCAAAGCAGGCCAGATCACATACATACAACATATACTACATCAAACAACCTACCATATCACCAAGAAGAAGGTCACCAACTTGCTCGAAACGGTTCCTTATGACTCACTACTGACGATCCCAAAGAAAACTGAGATATTAACCAAATGCCAAACGATAAAACTTCACCATTCAAACCGGTTCCGAACAAATCAAGAAATGCAATACTGATCAGAATCACTTAACAGAATATCAAACAGCCTCAAAATGATGACAAACGAATCGGAGTAACACAAGTCGTGCCCAAATCATATGAAGTAGATGAACCTTCTCAGACACCGGTTGAATCTTGTCTCCGTCTTTTGCGTCTTTGGTTGATCCGTCCGGCTCCCTCCGTGACATCCTAATGTCTCCAAAGAAGATGGCGGTGGGGTGCGACTTACGCTCACGAACCTCTCCATTTCGAGGCTGGCAAAGAACGAGTTCGGCACCATCGTCTTCTACTACACGGGTAGTCTCCATCTAACGATCGACAAACGGATGTGCGAAGACAAAATAATAAAATCAAATGCGAAGAGAATAAGAGCAAAAGCAGTGAAGACAAAAGATTATCAAGTCAAAGCGAACGACAATCAAAAGGAATCGGAATATATCGAACAGACGGAAGCCTAATGTCTACCCAATCCTCACCGGTCAATCCTAAGGTCAACAAGACGAAACCTTAGCTCGATACCATAATTGTAACACCCCAACCCGACAAGGGTAGAAGTGTCGCGTCGGTGTCATATCGAACATACAAGTAAAATTTTCAAGCGGAAGTCTTTAAATAATAATGTACCAAGTCATAATAACCAAAGATTTACAAGGAAATTACAAAATCCAAATGTTAGAATAAATGAAATCTCAAAACAAAAGCCCGCCAAAACAAGTCCAAATAATAAGGTAACTAGGGTTAGTCCACTCGGATAATCCACCTCTAAGCCCAATCAAAGCCCATCTTCAAACCTAAAACCTGCAGAAAGAATGCGGTGAGCTTAAAAGCCCAAGTGAATGATATAACAAAGTTAAAGCTAAACAAAATCAAATGCAAAATGAAACAAAGGAACGGATAACAAAGTCATAGCGAATTGAGAGTAATGAGTCAAAGAGGATCTGCGAACACAATTATACGAGATATCCAAAACGAGCAGTAACAAGGAGAATAAGCGAAACAAATCATCGATGACATATAAACAAGCACATACAAACCGGACATACAAGAGCTGAAACATAAGCAAACATAGCAGCGTAGCATCCACACAACATATATGGCATACAAACAATTCAGAAATCAAAATACATACAAGCCAAACAGATATCTGTAAAAGCGGAAGCAATAAATAAATCGATGAGCATGGCAATTCACACAGGTCAAAACTCTTAATTGAAGACATGATCAGTATCATAACGGTAATCAAACATGGCAGTCACAAGTAACAAGTAGGAATACAATAAGAACACTATGATTAAATGAATTAAATACATAGTAGGGCAATTAAACCAGTTAACAAGCTAGACTTCACAAGTTGAACCATTTACCCAATCAAACCGTAGCATAAATATAAATGCAAACATGGCAGGTCAACAACAAGCAGATAAAGACACCACGGATAGTCATAGTCCACGAGATTAATTGAACGAGGTACAAAAGATAAACAGATCAACAATCGATTTCACACAAGCACGGTTACGAGACACATCAAAGGATCACATAACAAGAAGATAGCATATCATCGATGACACGGGTAATCTTATATCGCATACATCCATATCATACAAGCGTAATCGTAGTCATATAAACATGAATATCATAATCAATCCAATGACATATAATAACCCTGCGTGAATGGAACCATAGTCCAAGTAACGGAATGAAAGTGTGACGGATCAATGTAATGGAGTATCTATATCTTGGTAAAAGTGGATCATATAAGGGTATTGAGTAATGAACAAGTAATACTGATTATGGTGCGTTGGGGAATACTGGAAGGTACAATATAGATATATCAAAAGTGTAAGGGTTATCAATCTACCCGAGCAGGAAACATATCATATCATAAGTAGCCATTGTATTCGGAGGGTGACCTCGAATACCATACATAATATGAGGGAGACCTCGGTAACAAATGGAGTAGCTAACTCCCGAATTGTGAAGACGCGGATTGCACCCGACATCATTCACCGACAAAGCTCCAATCGATCAAATCCTCGAAACATATCAAATCTAGGATGCATCCATACGCCCCCCAAAACATATAATGGCCAAATCATATACATATAGTGAGCTCATAATCATATCAAAATGGGGACGGTGTGGAACATCACTCAACCACACTAAAGTCATGCCATTGGTGCATCAATGACACGGTCAGGTTACCTTCCTGACTAGGAAACATATTTTGGCTCGGGTATCAAACTGACGGGTCAAAGCATAATCATATCATATCATAAGTGTTCATATCAAAGTTCATATCAAAGGTTCAAAAGTCAAAGGTTCATATCAGGTTTCCATAACATAAGTTCATAATCAGAGGTTCATAATCAGATGGTTCATAATCATAACAACCGAATATCATAGCGAACAGAATCATATCAAAGGATTATGTCGGAATCATATCAAAAGGATCATAGCATAAGGAAATCATAGCAAAGGAATATCATAAGTGAAGTAAAGTCAAGGATCGAAAAGTTATGAGAAATCCCTACTGAAAAGGGATAGAATATCTGTACCTCAATCGAAGCAATCAAAATAGGAACGTAAGTCACACGATGAATCAATCCCGCCATCCGGAACCTATGAATTAAATAACTCTTATTAAGATCGGATTACTCATTTTAGACGGCTTTTCATTTTTAGCAGGTTTCCACTTTTAGCAGGCTTCCATATTTAGTAACTTCCCAACTCTTCGTATTTTAATAAGTTTAGGTTACAAATGCTAATTAAATAAAATTAAGTCTAATAATAATTATTATCATAGTTTAGGGTTTAAAATATAAATAATCAAAGATTAGGGTTTAAAGTGTAAAAATATCAAAGCCTAAAGAACCAAGTGACCAGTAACTAAACTTCAAAATTATATATTGTCTTTATGATAGTGTAAGGTTTATTTTGTCAATTTATGAAAGTTGAGGGTTTGCATGCGACACATAACAAAGCTTAGGGTTAAAATGAAATTTTAGTTTTATTAAAATCCCATGCTACGTAATATATATAGTTACCTATTTGCATGCTCTATCGACTCGACACGGACCGACGGCAAAGCCGTGACGTATTCGAAACACGACCTCGGCAAGACTATGATACCGAGACTCGACCCGAGACCAAACCATACGACCAACAATAACCAAGTGAGACCCTTTTTTTTTCTATTTTAGTCGATTCAATTAACAAGGCGTATACGTATATTCAAGGCTCATTTAGTTTGATACAAGACAATAAATAAAAGTGTATGCTGTGTCGTGTATAGTAGCTCCAAAAACAGATTCAGGCCAATAGATTATGTGCCCATTCATTTGACATAAATTGTTTAACCATATCATGATTTCTTGTGTCAAAAAGGTGGTCATTTTATGTGATGTTCTAAACGTGTATACACATTCGAATGGACAAGACAAATTACATATGGGTCGCACGAAGTGAGGTCGAAACATATTCACGGCTACAGGTCATATGAGTCGAATGATGAATGAGTCGAGTGGACACAAAACAGATTATACATGGTAGATTAAATGTAAGTCGAACACAACCCTTTTCAGTCGTTATCTTGTGTGACCTGTTCATGATCTCGTATGAAGTTGTTATGTATTATATCATGAAAGATTCAATTTGTTTTCATGCCTTCGAGTAGGAGAAAAAAAAAAGAATAAGGAAGAAAGTCGAATGAGATTGATACCAACCTTGTAGCGTGACAAGAGGTGAACCAAGAACCAAGGGAAAGGAACCACGCATAGGCCACAAAACCCACGACAGCCACACAACCTCCTTCGTCCTAATACAAACCCATGCCAAGAGCAGCAACATCAACACCGAAACAGCCATACTCTTTCGAACAAAAGGTCACCCACGTATGGATTCCCAGCCACAAGGTCACGATTACAAGCTCCACTATTACAGCCCCTTTGCACCTTCTTTGGATCGAATGTGAAAGAGAAAAAAAATAACTTCTGCCGTCACTTGTTTTAGGAGTTTTTGTGTGGTTATTTTTGAATGAGATCAGGGAAATTAACAAATGAGAGATAAAGGATATATAATTGAGGTAAATGGGCGTGAATGTGGGGAGTAATGGGTCATTGATTGGCCGAATATTAGGGGAGGGGTTAGACCAAATTTTTATCTTTCAAATTTTACTTCTTGGTTCAAGTCCATTTGTACATGACTTAATATAGTTTACACTTTAGAATTTATTTAATTATGTAACATCTAATTATATTCATAAGTAAAATATATTCAAAATAGTCTTGCGCAAATAATTTATGATTTGAATGTTAAACGTATTTAACGAAATTGACGTGTTTTACGATTCTTCGTAACTATTTACTTTGAGGGGCAAAATGGTCATTTCACACGTTTACGATTTTTAGGGTTTTACAAGCACATTGCCGAATTCATCGAAATTTGCGGCATGTTCCGTTATGGCGACACCGATGTCAATGCCATTAAACTCAAACTTTTCCCATCATCACTCGCCGGAGATGCTAAAGTATGGTACAATGAATTAACCCCAGGAATCATCAATACTTGGGAGGAGATGAGGCAAGCTTTTGTGAGCCGATTCTTTCCACCGCCATGTTTGATCGATTAATGGGAGAAATTCGTGCTTTCAACCAAAACCTAAGCGAATCACTTGTCAAGCTTGGCTTCGAATGAAAGATTTGCTTCAGAGTTGTCATGGACATGGATTATCAAAGGAACCATTATCCAAATCTTTTACCATGGACTAGATGAAATCTCTCAAGGCATCCTTGATCTTCGGAGGAATTTTCTCTATAAAACTCCTAATGATGCACATCAATTACTCAAGATCGAGTACTTCTCAAACTTGATTGGTCCAAAGATTCCAAAACCAAACCTCTCCGAAAACCGTTGCTTTTGTCGAAAACACCGATACCTCAAAACTCATGGAGAAGATGGGCGTTAACCTCACAAATCAACTCGCAATACAAGGATATCAAAGATGAAATGAAAGACATGCGAGATGGATGCAACAATTGTGGAGGAAATCACCCATCGTCCGAAAGTGCGACGATAAACCTATGGGTGGACGAAGAAGGAGAAGCAAATTACGCTCAAGGAGGATACCGTGGAGGAGGATATCGTAGTAATTATTACGGTCGAAATTCGGAAATTGGCAAGATCGCCGACCAAGGGATGACAACCGTGATTCTCAACCACGAACCGACGATCCACCACACCAAAGTTCCGACAAAAGGCGGAAGAAACCGAATTCGAAAAAACCATGAGAGAATTCGTGGTGGTCAAAATCCGCAAATGATTTTATCAAAATCAATTTTTCAATCTCAAAGCCAAAGTTGAGCAAGGCGGAAAAATCATCAAGCATCTATCCAAGATCTTGAAAACAAGCTTGCAGACTTCGACCAACATTCCTCTAGACCATCCGGTTCATTGCCAAGTAACACTCAATCCAATCCAAAACCATCAAATGATAAGACGCATCGTCCACCCCAAACAAGAAATGAACATATCAATCTGTGTTTTCACAAGAAGTGGTCTCTCGTGACGATCCACCACCTAATCCTAATACTCCCCTGTCACCGTTGATAGTGAGGACGAAGAACCAAACACAACTCAAACCACCAAAAGAAAGACATTCCATCCGTCAAGGCGTATACACAAAAATTCCTTATCCTCAACGTCTAAAGAAAGAAAAGATGGAAGAGCGTTATAAGAAGTTTATCGAAATAATCAAAGAGGTTAGACTCAATGTTCCTCGTTGATGTTATAGCCGGAATGCCCAATTACGGAAAGTTTGAAAGAACTTCTTAATAACAAAAGCAAGCTTGAGCAAATATCGCAACTTTTCTTAACGAAGAATGCTCACTATAGTTCAAAACAAAATTCCACCAAAGCTCGGAGATCCCGGAGCTTTCGATTCCATGTACTTTCGGAATAACGTTAAATGTGATGCTTTAGCCGATCTTGGCGCAAGTATCAATTTGATGCCTTATTCACTCTATTCCAAGTTGTGCAACAACACTGAAACCAACAAAAATGAGCATCCGATTGGCAAATCATTCCTATCAATATCATGTGGAATTCTCGAGAATATGCTTGTTCAAGTCGGTAAATTCATTTTCCGTGGACTTTGTAATCTTGGAAATGGAAGAAGATAGTAAAGTCCCACTCATTTTAGGAAGACCTTTCCTAAATACCGACGCAATCATCAAAGTTAAAGGAAAAGAACTCAACCTTGGAGTTGGGGAAGATCGAATCACTTTTCTTATCGATAAAGCAATGCGCTACCCACATTCCGTTGATGACACTTGTTTTAACGTCGATGTTATTGATGAAGTCACCGATGAGGAATTAGATGCATTCTTGAGCGAATCCGATCCATTCATGACTACTCGAAAAATCAATGAAACAGATTACGACAAAGAGTTTGATGATTTCATGAAAGTAGAATCGAAGGAGATAACTCGAAGAAGAAGAAATGGAGGAAGAGGAAGAAAATTTTGAGGAAATTACTTTCAATGACAAGATGCGAATTAAATCCTCTATCGAAGAACCACCCACGGATCTCGAACTCAAACCTCTCCCTAATCATCTTGAATATGCTTATCCGGAGGAGAACTCACTTCTTCCAAAGAGTCATATCTTCATTACTCGAGGATGATGAGAAAGAAAGTTTAGTTTCCGTGCTCAAAATCACAAACAAGCTTTTGCTTGAAAACATCCGATATCCCGTGAATTAGTCCTAATTTTGCAAACACAAAATCAATTTTGAAGAAGGATTAAACACGTGGTAGAACGTCAACGTAGATTAAATCCCAACATGAAAGAAGTTGTTAAAAAGGAAATCATTAAACTTCTCGATGTGGAATCATTTACCCAATTGAGGATAGTCCTTGGGTAAGCCCTGCTCATCGTGTTCCTAAAAGGAGGAATGACGGTTGTAACTAATGAGCGAAATGAACTAGTTCCAACTAGAACATCACCGGTTGGCGTGTTTGTATTGACTATCGTAAGTTAAACAAAGCCACCGTAAAGGATCACTTTCGCTCCGCTCATGGATCAAATGCTTGAAAGACTAGCGGAAATAAATTATTTTGTTTCCTCGGCGGATTTTCGTGATATTTCCAAATTCCCATCGATCCTAACGATCAAGAAAAGACCACCTTTACGTGTCCTTTTGGAACCTACGCATATCGGCGTATGCCTTTTGGTCTTTGTAATGCACCGCGACTTTTCGAGGTGTATGATCGCCATATTCAAGACATGCTAGAAACCTCCATGGAAGTTTTCATGGATGATTTTTCGATCTTTGGAGATTCATTCAAGCTTGCCTTTCTAATCTCGATAAAATGCTCGAAAGATGCGGTCGCACATCTTGTTCTCAATCGGGAGAAATGCCACTTTATGGTAACCAAGGAATTGTGCTTGGCCACAAAATCTCTAGTCTTGGAATGGAAGTCGACAAAGCAAAGGTCGATGTCATCTCAAAACTTCCACCACCAACCAACGTCAAAGCCGTTAGGAGTTTTTAGGACATGCCGGTTTTACCGCCGATTCATCAAAGATTTTTCCAAAATATCTCGTCCGATGACAAAACTTCTTGAGAAAGAATCTATTTTGACTTCGATGTCGATTGCATAAAAGCTTTGAATCATCAAATCTCAACTTACTAGTGCTCCGATCATGGTTTCACCTAATTGGTCACTACCTTGAACTTATGCGCGACGTAAGCGATTTTCTTTGTTGGAGCCGTCTTAGGACAACGCGAAGGAAAACACTTTTGGCCTATATATTTTGCCACAAGAAGACATCGAATAGTGCCCAAAGAAAATTATACCGTCACCGAAAAATAATTACTCATTGTCGTTTTGCCTTTGACAAATTCAGATCATATCTTGTGCTATCAAAAGCGATGCGTTTTACCGATCATTCAAGACTCAGTATCATTCACCAAACAAGACGCTAAACCACGTCTTATTCGATGGATTTTGTTACTCCAAGAATTTGAAATCGAAATCAAAGATAAGAAAGGAGCGAGAGAATCTTGTCACGATCACTTATCCGCCTCGAAAATCCTAATCTTGAGGAGTTAAAGAAGAAGAAATCGATGATTATTTTCCCGATGAAACTCTTATGACCATCGACGGAAATGACGATCCTTGGTTTCTTCGACTTTGCAAACTACCTCACGGAGGAATTCTCGAAAAGGACTAACTCATGCTCAAAGAAGCAAATTCTTTTGAACTCAAATACTATTTTGGGAAGAGCCATATCTTTTCAAAATGTGTCCGATGGGATGATCCGAAGATGTATTTTGGCTCAAACTCGTAAAATTCTTGACGAATGTCACCATGGCCCAACTGGGGACATTATGGTCCTTCCACCACACTAAGAAAGTTTTTGATCTTGGATTCTATTGGCCAACAATATTCAAAGAAGCACATACACTTGTTCAAAATCGTGACGCTTGTCAACGAACCACCAATCTCTCTCGAAGGGATGAAATGCCATTAACAAGCATTCAAGTGTGTGAAATATTCGATATTTGGGAATAGATTTCATGGGACCTTTTCCTAAATCCCACAAATTCGAATACATTCGTTGCTATAGATTACGTGTCCAAATGGGCGGAAGCTTTACCGACAAAACGATGCTCGTGTCGTCGTTAATTTTCTCAAAAGCTTTTATTTCGTTATGGAATTCCCAAAGCACTCATAAGCGATCGAGGAACTCATTTACGCAATCAAAAATGGAAAAACCATAAAAGATATGGAGTTCATCATCGATTTGCATCGCTTATCATCCACAAACTAGTGGTCAAGTCGAAAATACCAACAGAGCTCTCAAAAGAATATGGAAAAACAAGAAAAGACAATCCGTCTTTATGGGCAAGAAAACTTGATGATGCTCGTTGGGCATTTCGCACGCTTATAAAACACCAATTGGTACAACTCCTTACTGAGACTCTTGTATGGGAAGACTTGTCATTTGCCGTTCGAAGTTGAACATCGTGCTTATCAGGCGCCGACAATGTAACACCGATCTCAAAATAGCGGAGAGAAAAGATTTACGCAATTGCACGAACTCGATGAATTAAGACTCCAAGCTTATGAAAACTCCAAACCGTATAAAGCCGAACAAAAGCTTATCATGATAAAAGCTACGAATCCGAAAAGAATTCAAAGCCGGAGATAAAGTTCGCTTTTAACATGAAATTCAAATTCAAAGCTCTAAGTTACAATCAAAATGGTTTGGACCATATGTCGTTAAACATGGATATCCATCCGGGTATGTCGAGCTCTATGACAAACAAGGTGGAAGTTTCATTGTTAATGGACACCGAATCAAGTTATACTACGACAAGGAGCAAACGAATGAAGTTTCGATATGCGATAATGTCCTGGAGACACCATGAGAATGAATTGAAACTATTACCTTTGTAGCACCATTTCTGGAAGAATCCCACAAACTGCTCCATGGAAACCAATCACCGAGTTAAATGAACGATATTGAAGATCTTGGTGAAGAATTCTGTACATCCCGAACTTTACAAAATGTTCAAAGTCGCCCTTGCAATTTGAATAAGTCGGGAAGACTCGAGTCGTTGATGACTGGTAATAAAACAAGCGCTTCTCGGGAGGCAACCGTGTGTTTGATTTGATTTTACGTGGTCACTCCCCAAAGTTTTAAACCTTTGGTTGAACTTAAGTGTGGGGTGCCAACCTTTAATAAAACCTTTTGTTTGTTTATAAGATTGTGTGCGGTAATGATTTCTCTAGTGGGCGCCAGAATGAAGAAGATTTTAAGTCGATAAACTCGTTGACATATCTGGTTTCATCTCTATTTTCCTATTTCTATACTTTGAAGTTCGCTTATCATTGAGGACAATGTCTAACTTAAGTGTGGGGGGTGAATAGGAAAAATTAGAGTTTTCATGCTTAAATTTAAATTTTGTTTGCCCTTGTGATCTAGTTGTTTTCGCACTTTTAGGATTATCTATTAGAATAACTGGATCATTCCACTGGTAAAATTGGTAATATTTGAAATTTCGAGATGTGTTCCGATTACTATTGCAATCCATTCTGGGATCGATAACATTTGCTAACACATATTATACCCTTTCCACTAAATTGTGAGAATTTGAGCCTATGTCTTATTAGCATACATCTTTTATGCTTAGAACTTTGTTATGAGTGTGCGGTGATTTTATTTATTCTAGAACTTGTGCTTGTAAATCATTACCGGACGCAGTGAGATTGCATTCGCATGCGATATAAGTGAATTCGTGTGATAAAGAGGCACCTTAGATTTAACCCAAATGGCCTTCCATTTTACATCTAATGATATATTAGCTAGCCTCATTGGTTAGTTAACCACCCACATGGACCCATTTGTAGTGCTCATTTTAGCACTAGATACCCCTAGTTACACCTTCTGAGCCATCCCTTTCATTTTTGCTTCACCCAGAAAATACAAAAAGATTTTACATTTTAAACCTTAGCCTATCCCATGTCAATGTCTAACGGTTGGTTGCTAGTCGCCTGGAAAGTGAAGATTGTTCAAATGATTATGAGTATCACATCCTATGTGATTGATTGAGCCATACGTGATGTATGATCCAAAAAAAAAAAAAAGAAAAAAAAGAAAAAAAAAAGTTGTGTTGAAAGTATGGAAATAATAGCCAATGTGCTATGTTCGAAGAACAATTGTCATGGCAAAGCAAATAGCTGTGGAAAGTGAAAAAGAATAAAGCAAAGCTATAATCGTTTATTTGGTTCGTGGAATGTTTGGTAGCTAGCAACATGGGTATTAGACTTGATTTCATTTTCTATTTTAACACCAATTTCATTAACATTCCCATGCCTTATCCATACCCTTAACCCTAAGCCTATCATTATAACCCGAATAAAAGCCCTCTTTAGATGTTTTTACTTGGTGCTCACGCCACAACGGTGGAGTTTTGTTTCTTGTACAAGCTTATGGTAATAATCTAATCACGACTGAGCAATGAGTGTGATTTATCTTGTTACTCCACTAAAAATGAGTGATTGAGTGAATTATATTCCATTATTTTTCGTGAGGTGTTTTGAAATGTTTATCATGCAAGAAAATCATTGGATATTGTCAAACATCTTGATGTTTCACCTTTATAAGCATAATTGATGAATCTTCTCTCAGATTTATACTTGGTTGATTTGCATCACATTTTTCATAATCACGATCCGTACCGGTGGATGTTTGTCCTAGATTTGCTTGAGGCAAGCAAAGTTTAAGTGTGGGGAATTTGATAACACTCTGATTATGCATGTTTTTAGTAGCATTGTGTGTACTTTTATATCGTTATTTGGTTATATTTGCGTGATTTTAGTACTTAATCGTATCTAGAGATGTTTGTCTAGTATTTATAACCAAGTGCGTGGAAATGGAGGAAAATGTGGAAATATGCAACTAATCGAAGATTCCCGCTTCAAGAAAGCTAAATCTCAAGTACCTTTGAAGACCTTAGTGATTGAAGAACCAAGTTCTACAAGACATAGTAAAGAGAAAGATCAAGTTTCGTATTCGAGAAGATCCAACCGGATCCGGTTACACATTCACCGGATCGGTTGGAAGTTGGTCGAATTAGTATTTTGCCATAGCCAACCGATCGGTCGCAACCGCAACCGGATCGGTCGGTGTTATTATTGAAGACCACCGGATCGGTTGGTCGTATGACCGATCCGGTTGGAGAAGCTGCAGTTGTCAAATCTTCATCACTAAGCTTCCCCTTTGCATCCAAACGATTCTAGGTCCTTCTCTTGGTGTATTCTAGTCCCTTCCTTACTCCTTGGAGGCCAAGTTAAGCATTTAACACCCTAGGCCTTAGAATTAGTATAAATAGAGGCTAATTGTGAGCATATGACACACCACCTCAATTACAAAGCTCTCTACTCATCAAACCAAGCCTTAACCTCTTAAAATTCGTCCTTAGAAATCCAGAGAAGTTTGGAGTTCCAGAAGTTTCACCTTTGGAGGCCAAAACACCGAGAAGTCCACCACGATCCTTTGGGAATCATTACTTCATCATTTGTAATCTTATTCCAAGCATTGTAAGACTTTTAATCATGTTTTCTAATGATCAAAGTTATGAGTTTATGTTCATGTTTGCTATGAGTGGCTAGTTTCTTTATACACTTGCTTAAATGATGTTGATTATCATATGATTAGTTAGTGATTGTGTTAACATGTTTTAATTCAATTTCAAGTTAATTCTAAGATCCAATTGTGCTAAAGTTTCATAGTGACATTTGTTAATCAAGTTTGGCTAATTGGTAGTAATCGTGGGGTCGAAAGAACTTCGTGTTATTCAACTAGTCATAATCATTTTGTCTATGGATGATTGTTTTTACCCATTATTCTTGATTATACAAAGGAACTAAGGTGTGGTTGTAATAGAAACGCTTTTTGATTATCAAATTGGATTGGTTGGAAACATCTAAATGGTCGTAAGATTAGTTGTTGAGAATCAATTGTAGCCTTTTGTCTATGATCGGTTACCTTTTGTATTGACCATTTCTTAAGCAATTTGATGAGCAAGCGGATGTTTTTGTGTTTAAGTTTATTGATATAGACTTATGAAACTTGAATTGATCTTGAATTGATTGGTTAAACTTAAAGCTTGTTTTTATGAACTAAAATCTTGACGAAGGTTTAACTTGTAAGAACAATAGATTAGTTTTTAACTAATTATCACAACCAACATGTTAAGTAGTTAACACAATCACAGTAATCTATGTTATGATACTAGTTTAAGCAAGTGTAGTTTTTAATCATCTGAATTTCATTATATCTATTTGCTTTGTTATATGTTTTTATAGACTGTTAATTCAAACTTGTGCTCGATTCACTCAAATCCGCGAATCCATCCCGACTTACCTTCATAATCTTGCTATAACGGACGAGTATACTTGCTCGTATGTGTTATTGGTAATATTGGTAATTCACCTTTTATAAATTTAAAACTTGCACCAACCGGGCACATCAGCCTTAATCTAGCCATCAAACATGGTTATGAGATTGCCTAATTATTGATATATCTGGATCATATTATACTAACCGCTTCCTCTACAGCCTCACTTAAGTACATTATATCTTTTTTACACAGGAGTTTGATATGACTGTTTTGGGTGCTCTTAATTATTTTTTTGGTCATTTGTGTGTCTCATGATCGTACATGGATGTTCTTATCTCAATGGAAGCATGCAGTCAAGTAGCTTACGTGTGCTCATATGCTTAACTGCAATCCTACTCGCACTCTGGTGGACACTGAGTCTAAACTGGGCCCGGATGGTGATCCGGTTTTGGATCCTACCGTGTATCGCAGTTTAGAATGTAGTCTAAAACATCTTACTTTTATCCCCCAGACTTATCCTATGTTGTTCAACGTTTTTGCATATGTTGTTCAACGTTTTTGCTTGTATATGCATGATCCACAGGAGCCTCATTTGACAGTTCTCAAGAAGATTTTACGGTATGTTCACGGGACATTAAATTTGGGTTACAAATTTATACCTCTTATAGTGCTTCTCTCGTTGCTTACTCGGGCGTTGATTGGGCTGGGTGTCCTAGTACACATCGGCCCACTTCTGCTTATTGTATGTTCTTGGGTAACAAATGTTGTCTTGGTCTTCTAAGCACCAACACACTCTTTTCCGCTCTAGTGCTGAAGTGGAATATCGTGGTGTTGCTAATGCAGTTGTGAACATTGCTTGGATTTGTAATATACTTTGTGAGTTGCATACTCTACTATTGTCTGCCACATCGGTTTATTGTGATAATGCGGGTGCCATTTTGTTGACTACCAATCCTATTCAAGATCAACGTATGGAACATACTGAGGTCGACATTCATTTTGTTCTCGACATGGTTGCTAAAGGGCATGTGCGGGTTCTTCATGTGACTCTCGTTATCAGTAAACGGAGATTTTTACAAAAGGGTTGCCTGCCGTCTTATTTGAAGAATTTCATGTCAGTTTGAGCGTTCGATCTCCTCCATTTTAACTACGAAAGAGTGTTACTTGATATTATGTTAGGCCCGTTGACTATGTAGTAACCCATTAAATTATTTCTTATCATTCAATTGTATTATATAAGCTCTGTTAATACAAATAAGCCGTAAAAACGTTTATTTATATTTTACGATCTTCTAATGTTTTGTCGATAACAAACGTAAAATCATTTTAACGAAACAAATAAAATACGTAAATGGTTTGAACTAATAGTTTCTAACATATTCACATTTTCACATAAAACACTAAAACAAGTATAAGTGATTTTATGATTTAATATTACATATGTACAACAACTAGTGTTTACATATTTGGGTAAAATATACACATAACTAGTATGTAGTATATTGGGTAATATAAATAGGTAGAAACTTAAGTATCATAACCCATCGGGCAAATACATTGAATGTAGTTGGTACAACCCAAAGCCCATGACCCATGGAGCTTGACCCATAACCCATTGCATGACATCATGCTTATATCATATATGGATAATATCCATAACCCATGGTTTTGACCCATACCCATGACTAGGTGCATTGCACTCAAGAGATACATTGTATCTAGCTAAAGGCCCATGGATCAACCCATGACCCATGACCCATAACCAAAATACCCATGGGTAAGGGGCGTCCACGGATCCCTAGCTTTACGCTAGACGGATCCCTTGTGGAAGGATCCGTGGGATCCGGGGAACAGAGAATTTTTCCTCTATAAATAGTGAGCCATTTCTTTATTGTTTCTCACCCTTTCTAACATACTTTCCCTAGAGTTAAAAACTCTCTAACCTCAGATCCAAGAGATCTATGTTTGTAGTTTTGTTTTTGTGTGATCTTCTAGATTCCTCTTAAAGGCAAGATCACCACCTTTGAAGTCGAGCAAGCTCAAGTCCATGAGTTGCCATGCTTCCTCATCATCAAGACCATCAAGTCTTCTTGTTGATGATTGTTTTCTTTTCTAAGAAGTGTTGAAGACATTTGTGAAAGGTATCTCAAGTGTCAAGACGAAGATATTAGTGAAGGGTATCTATCGTCCATATTATAAGCACTTGTGGTAGGTGCTTAGAAGTCAAGACTAGAAGCATTAGTGAAGGGTGCTTAGAAGTCAAGACACAAGACATTAGTGAAGGGTGTATTGAAGATCTAGTTAAAGGCATTAGTGAAAGGTGCCTTAGATGTACATTCGGTATGGTGTGTTTCGATGTACAAGATAGATTAGTACTAGATCCAAGGATATTGATATCCTTGATGATGTTGTAGAAAGGAGTCGATCTACTTTGGGATTAGTCGTTGGTGTAGTGTTGGGTAGTAGTTCTTCCATGTACTTAGCCTAGTACCTAATAAAGGGTAGGCGACGTTGTGGTAGGTGTGGCTCACCTTGGAGTGAAAGAACCCGGTGGTTAGCCTAGCACCGAATAAAGGGTAGGCGATGTTGTGTTAGGTGTGGTTCACCTTGGTGTGAAAGAACCCGGTGGTTAGCCTAGTACCGGAAAAAGAGTAGGCAACGTTGTGAAGGCTTCTCTGCCATAAGGAGTTGGTGTCGTGTAGTGTTTACGAACTCTCGAGTAGGTGAATCGGGGAGTGGAGTAGGGCAAGGAAGATGTCCTTGTAGCCGAACCACTATAAATACTCGTGTCATGGTTTTGTGCTTTCTACTCTTTATCTTTGCATTACTTACTTACGCACTTATCTATCAACATCCAACATACACATTCAATAGATTGACATAAGTCAATCTAAATATCTTAAAACGAAGTTTTAATCGGTAAAACTATTCAACCCCCCTTCTAGTTTTCCACAATTGGTATCAGAGCTTCGTTACCAAGTTTTTTAAAGTATATTGTACTTTGAAAACTTGATACGACCCGTGTATGTTTGAAAACTACAAAGAAGGGAATTTCTTAAAACAAAGGTCATGTTTTTATAAATCATTACTTTTTTAAATGTTGGATAGTGATAGATCATTCTAACATTTCTTTTGAGAAATCTACATAGCAAAGTATTTGGGCATCTTAGAAGATCATGAAGTATTTCGCGTCTATGGTTTCTAAAACCATAAAGAGGGAATATATCAAAGGTATGTTCTCTTAGTTATAATTATTAGTCAAAGACGTTCTAATTTGCTTGTGGATAAAATTAAGATATATGCTTCTATCTTATAATAAGCATAATATGAAAAGTGTTTTTGTTGATTTTTTCTCTTTGAAGTTTTGTTGTTAAATATCTTGTTAAATCAAGCTTGAATAAAGGTAAAATGGATAATATAACTTCACTAAAAAGTCTACAAAGGTTAAACCTTTTCGTCAGTCAAAACATGCATTTTGTAATTACGTGTCGATCCGCGGATCCCTCGGTTTACAGGGACGGATCCTCAAGTAAGAGATCCATGGGATCCGTGGTACGAAGAACATGATTATTCGAACTTCAAAAATTCATAACTAATTAACCGTGAAGTCGTTAGAAGTCGTGCCACCTATCGTTTTAAAGGTATTTGAGTCTACTTTCATTTAAAATGATTTCATAAACTGATTCAAAACAAAAATTTACAGAATCATTGATTTATAATAGAAAGTCATTTTTTGGTCATAACTTTTGCACAAACTTTTGATCTAATTGGAGATGGATGTTTTCATCTTTGAATAACAATGTGTACTCTTTTGAAATTAAGGTTTTGATCATATTTATAAAAGAAACTAATCAAGCTTGGTATACATGTTTATAATTAACACAAAGCGAGGAAAAGAACTTTCGTATGCTATGCTAAATGATAAATTGTCTTCCTTGCATTACTTGATTATTTGCTTATCTCAAATTGCTTTTGTTCTTGTTTGATTGAATAACATATGTGGTTTCCTTACCTTGCTATTCATTCTCTTGCTTGTCAATTTAGTAATTTTCTACTAATCAATGTGCTACTTGAAGGAGTGTTTGGGATAACATCTAGTTGTGTCGAAAATGTCAGTTTTATAAGTTGAAAAATGTCTAAAGCATATAACACACTAAATGGCTTTTTTTGATTGAGTTTGTCATGTGTGCAACATAAATGTTTTATCTGCTTATATGATTTCTTGATTTCATATTTTCTTGTATCGTTTTCTAAAAATAACAAGAATGTACATCGGATCATAACCTACACTTGTGTTGATGATGTACTATCCCGTTTTCCTTTTCATGATAGCTCTCCAAGCTTCATAGTAGGATTGACAACTTGATTATTTCATCCGATATACTCAAGTAAATTATTTTGCAACGCAAATATAATTGTTCATATCCGAAAGTCCAAACTCGAGCTTTCCAACAACATATGTTGAACTAGCTCATCCAACCATTTTTTTTTGTTCACCATATGGACAACTTTTAATTTTTTGACACCTTTGTCACCTTAGTTGTTTCAAGTATAATATTAATAAAAACGAAGCAAAGTATCATCATTGTTACTCTTCGATAGGCCATAGAAATATAATTTTTCCTAACTTGAGAATGAATACTGGAGAACTTATTGCACTAGAAACTCAATTTGACCTAGCGGTTGAATTGCTTCCTTGATAGAAGTTGGGTATGTGGAATCACCCGTAAAAATGGTTGTGTTTAGCCGTAATTGAGCACCACTAGTAATAGTATCATATTCATTCTCTCACATGGGAAATCTATACTCCTATGTTTTTCTAAAGTAAGTTTACAATGGAAATACTTTGCGTTGTCTTAGGATTACTAATCAAACAAGTTGTAAAATTAAATTTTCTTTTAGTTAATCCCAACCACTTGCCTCATCAAGCGATTATCTTGCTTTGATCGAGAAGAGCTACATTACTTCAAGGATGAAGTTCATTGTACGCTAATCACCATCCGTAATAACTACACTTAGTTCATTACCTTCACTAAACCAAAACAACCTTCTAAACAATTCACTTTCTTAAGGACACATATACATGTGTTTTCTTACTCTTCAAAATACCAACACATAGGTAAACATCTCTTAGCTTAAACCAACTCACAAAATCGTACTTGAACACCATCATGTACTCTTTCCTTTCTTGACACATACCTTGCACGCCATTGTTAATACAAACGATTTACTAATCTAGATCATAAATCCGTTTTAAGCTTCTTGAATAGCGCTTACTAAAGTTGACAAACATGTGTGTTGTTTATGAGCTCGATCTCACTTGTTTGCTTATGTGCCATTTCTACATGATATACTTAGTATGTTTTACTTGTATACATGTATACTTACTGTAGAGATCATTAGTTTCTAATTTCGATACTTAGAACAAAATGTTGCAATCAATCGTTAAGGAATGCATCTCGATTCGGATCCTTGGGCTATAACTAGCCGGATCTCTCAAGTGAAGGATCCGTGGGATCCGGGTGGACAGAAGTGCATTTCTTGCTTCCTTGCATCAATCCAACCTTCCAGACCTTCTCATACTAGCTACTCATAGATAACTTAGGATCATTTTCAAGGCACTTGTAGATCTATCGTTTCATCAAAACTCATTACTCTTCCGCTCTTATACTCACACATGATCCCTCACATGTTAATACATCTAGCTTTAGAAATCTTTCAATTTTAGCAAATTGATCGTAGTCATCCTTACCTCAAAATAGGTCGAAATGAGTCAAATTCTAGCTTTTCCATCTTAAGCTTTTAGGATATCCTCCAAAAGATTACCTTAAGTTACTATCTGATCTCTAGGATCATTTAGCTCCATTTGACACTCTCAAATCTTTAGTGTCATCCTTGGTCACTCATTGGTACTTATAAAAGTTCCAATTTCTTCCATAAAAGGCAATCATTAGCTATAACACTCATTACCTTCAGTACTTAAGCACCCTTCATTTAAGACACTTAAGGACCTGAAACACTCAAGATGATATAGATCTTAGACCTTAGAAACATCATTTTACTCTTTCATAGTCTGCCGAGAGCCGGATCCCTAGGATTAGCCTAGACGGATCCCTCAAAGAAAGGAACCGTGGGATTCGGGTGATGATTATGTCAAACCTTGCTAAAACAATCATTTCAACTCATCTTTCTAACTCAAACACTCCATCTCATCTTAAATGAGTTCCTAGATCAAGACAAACTCTGAGTTGACTCTTGTGCATGTTAATCATCACATTCCAATGAATTTTAGTGGCTTAAGGCTTAAATGCACTTTCCAAATCTCTTGCTTTATAAACCACATTGTTAGGACTTCCATAGTCATCACCTTCATCCTAATTTTCAGCACTTACGAAACCCTTACAAACTTCTTGAAATCATCTTATCATGCGGAAAACTCCAAGTAGTAACTTATCCACCAAAGAACCACTCAAGAAAATTGCTCGTGTTGTACACAAAATTTCTTCAACCGAATCATCTCCGGTCAAGCCAACAAATGCAAGGATCTCTTCTCAACCAATCAAACCTATTCCTAAAAGGATAGTACCCACAAACTACCTATGCCAAACACCACCATACCTCCTAGGCCAAACAATATCATCTCCACTAAACCATCACCATTAGTTCCTAGAGCTATCTCTTTACATCTCCACTATCATCACCACACCTCTATAATTTAGAGGATTTGCCTCCCAGGCCGCCTCATCCTCCTCCACGACAACATTCTCCTCATTAGAGGAATAATGTTACAAAATCAAGGTGTTGAATCAACACTAGCTCCGGCTTCCTTTTCGCTGCTTCCATCATATAATCCTATTTGGATTATGAGAAATTATCAAAGTCAATCACCCGACCATATGGAAGTTGACACTTTCTACCACCACCATCATTCTTGGTCGAGCCATTCTCAAATGCGCCTTCACCAATCCTCCGCCGTTAAGCTCCATTAAGCCGCTTCACTTGATCCTTCGCATCAAGCCATTTCATTTCTTCCACCGCCACTACCTAGCCATGACAAAGATAGTTATCATTGTCAACATGTTGAAAGTTTGATACATGAAGTACGAGAAGACCAACGTTTCATGTTCTACCACCTCCTCGAACGTTTCGACGAGATTAAACCTAAACAAACTTGAGCTAAAAGATTTTAGTGGTGTCCTAGTATCAAGCGTTAGTTGGTCTAGAAATTCCTAGTCATGTATTTTTTTATTTTCTTAGTTTTTTTTAGAGTCATGTATATCATAACTCTAGTTTTATTAAATGAAATTACATGCTACTTGCTATATTTCTGAGTATATGATTACGTTGTATTCATATCTTACTTTTGTGATAACATTATTTGTTATACCACCATTTGCTGAATTTATTCATCAGCCAGACGGATCCCTCTAATTTGGCTAGACGGATCCCTACTAGGAGGGAACCGTGGGATGCGTGATACAGTAAACTATTTTTCTACTAACTTGGACCACATTTGTAGGAAATTGTGAATTATACTTGCTTTCTAACCTTTTTTTTGTAGTTATTCAATCTACACTTAAAGACTTTGACACCCTAAAGCTAGGAAAGCTTTGTGTCAAAGCAATATATTACAAATTACTTGCAATATTAGGATTACATTTCTTGACATCCCTTTGCAAAATTGCAATCATCAAGGGGGAGCACATTCGTCACTTAGACGAATTCTTTTTTGCAAACTTAGTTGCAAACAAACTAGCTTAGTATTACTTTCTTGACACCCTTACATAGGGATGGACTCGTCAAGGAGGAGTAAAGACGAGATCCTTTCCCGTTACTTGCTCTCTATTTCTTTTTATTTCTTTCACATGTTTTTCCTAAAACAATGTGTTAGTTTCTTTTCAAGCTCTTTTGTTTCGACAAAAGGGAGAAGAAAGTAAAACTACAAATTCAAAATATTACAATTTTTAGTTTTCCTTAAAATATTTTATGTTTTGTCATCAACAAAAGGGAGATTGTTAATACAAATAAACCGTAAAACGTTTATTTATATTTTACGATCTTCTAATGTTTTGTCGATAACAAACGTAAAATCATTTTAACGAAAAAATAAAATACGTAAATGGTTTGAACTAATAGTTTCTAACATATTAACATTTTCACATAAAACGCTAAAACAAGTATAAGTGATTTTATGATTTAATATTACATATGTACAACAACTAGTGTTTACATATTTGGGTAAAATATACACATAACTAGTATGTAGTATATTGGGTAATATAAATGGTAGAAACTTAAGTATCATAACCCATCGGGCAAATACATTGAATGTAGTTGGGTACAACCCAAAGCCCATGACCCATGGAGCTTGACCCATAACCCATTGCATGACATCATGCTTATATCATATATGGATAATATCCATAACCCATGGTTTTGACCCATACCTTTGCGACTAGGTGCATTGCACTCAAGAGATACATTGTATCTAGCTAAAGACCCATGGATCAACCCATGACCCATGACCCATAACCAAAATACCCATGGGTAAAGGGAGCGTCCCATGGATCCCTAGCTTTATGCTAGATTGATCCTCAGGAATGGATCCGGGATCCGGAACAGAGAATTTTTCCTCTATAAATAGTGAGCCATTTCTTCATTGTTTCACCCTTTCTAACATACTTTCCCTAGAGTTAAAAACTCTAACCTCATATTCAAGAGATCTATGTTTGTAGTTTTGTTTTGTGTGATCTTCTAGGTTCCTCTTAAAGCGCAAGATCACCACCTTTGAAGTCGAGCAAGCTCAAGTCCATGAGTTGCCATGCTTCCTCATCATGAAGACCATCAAGTCTTCTTGTTGATGATTGTTTTCTTTTCTAAGAAGTGTTGAAGACATTTGTGAAAGGTGTCTCAAGTGTCAAGACGAAGATATTGGTGAAGAGTATCTATCGTCCTTATTATAAGCACTTGTGGTAGGTGCTTAGAAGTCAAGACTAGAAGCATTAGTGAAGGGTGCTTAGAAGTCAAGGCACAAGACATTAGTGAAGAGTGTCTTGAAGATCTAGTTAAAGGCATTAGTGAAAGGTGCCTTAGATGTACATTCGGTATGGTGTGTTTCGATATACAAGATAGATTAGTACTAGATCCAAGGATATTGATATCCTTGATGATGTTGTAGAAAGGAGTCTATCTCCTTTGGGATTAGTCGTTGGTGTAGTGTTGGGTAGTAGTTCTTCCATTGCAATGGAACTAAGTACTTAGCCTAGTACCTAATAAAGGGTAGGCGACGTTGTGGTAGGTGTGGTTCACCTTGGAGTGAAAGAACCCGGTGGTTAGCCTAGCAACCGAATAAAGGGTAGGCGATGTTGTGTTAGGTGTGGTTCACCTTGGTGTGAAAGAACCCGTGGTTAGCCTAGTACCGGAAAAAGAGTAGGCAACGCCATGAAGGCTTCTCCGCCATAAGGAGTTGGTGTCGTGTAGTGTTTACGAACTCTCGAGTAGGTGACTCGTGAGTGGAGTAGGCGAGGAAGGTGTCCTCAGAACAACCACTACGCTTATTATTTCATAATCTAGCGGTACCAATATTTTCAAATGTTGGATAACATTCTTAATTGTTGTAACGAGCCAATGAGCTATGACTTTTAATTTATTGGATTCAAATACAAATCAATATCAATATAATTGATCTTGAATAAATATATAGTGTCCGAAACTGTTAAGGAATCGAACATCTTTATTGCCAAAATCAAAAACATTCCCATGGCTCATTTCTTTCAACAGAATGACAATGTTGATTGTATACTTTGTTATGTTACTTTCCTTATTTTAGGCTTAGTAAACTATCATTACCTAAAAGCGTGTATCACAAATATGATTAAGCAACAACTCAACGCTCGAGGTTTGACTTGACAATAGCATCCTATCTCGAGTTTTGTCGAGCGGGAAACGATAAGTCGGTAGCGAAAAATAAAAGAGCGCACGAAGTTAGGGTTTTACCCGCCAATTTAAACATTTAGAGAATAGTTTCGAGCTCATATAGACTTACCAATTATGGAATAAGTGATCAGTTCCTAAGAAGGTAAACATTTTCGTTTGAAGAGCTTTAAAAGAAAGACTTTCGGTGCGTGAGGAGCTCCAAAAAGAGGCATCTCTTTGGATTCTTTACTATGCCCTAGTTGTGATAGTGTGGTAGAAATAGAATCATGTGCTCATAGTTTGGTTATGTGTAACTTTACTATGAGTGTATGGGAAAAGATCTTTATATGATGGAAGGTTGGGAGTGTAAATGCGTTCTCCACTAGCAAATTATTTTTGTCTGACGGAAACGTAGATACACTAACCTTTCCTGCCGTCTATGGCAAGCGGTTATTTGATCGTCCGGATACTATATTTGAAAAGAGAGAAACGCTCGTGTATTTAAAGGAAAAGTTTCAAGCATTAATAAAATTATTTAAAACATTCAACTTAAGAGCTATGAGTGGATATATTGTGAGAAGATCGAAAAAGAAAAATGTGATAAATTGGCAACAATGGCTTCTCAATCCCGGTAAATGCCGCATTTAAAATTTATTTTGGCTTGGTCGTGCATTCTGTCATCATCTTCAAGTTGTTAGCGTGTTTTGTCATCATCTGCAAGTTCTGAGTTTTTCCAGTATCTTCAAATGCGTTTTTTTTTTTTTTTTTTTTTTTTATAACTGAGTCAGTTTCTACAAAGCATGTTTGTGAGATGTTCCTATGTTCTTGTTATAGGTTCTATTGGTGCAAAGGAGGTTATTTTTGTCTCCCTGTTGTATGGGGCCTGTTTGTAAGTATTTTAGTGTGTGTTGTTTGGTGATATTATCAGGAGTGTTTGGTTTGTTATGTTGTGGGGTTAGATATTTCTTTGTATGTTTTTGTCTTAGTACTCTCATGTGAAGTCTTGTACCGAGGGTCCCATTATCTCAATCGCCATGTTTTGAGTTTGTGGGCATATCCCGGTGTTTTTGTTTTTAATAAATTGTTGCCAAAAAAAAAAAAGTTTTTGGTACATAAAGTAGTACTAGTAATTGTATTAGTCTACTCGATGTTTTGGATTTCAACTCAAGTCTACTTGATTGTTTATAGCATGAGTAGTTATGTGTATATATTATAAGCTTGACAAGGCTCATATGCTTCAATTCCCGCATCATATCAAATATTACGAGTACCTCAGCTCAAGGCCGTCTCTGAATTTGCAGAGGCTTTGTGCAAAACCCAAACCTAGTCGTAGTCGTTTTCTGTCTAAAATGGAATATATGTATGCGTTATGTAACCTTTAAGCTTGTAATCCATTAGAGATTGAGAGATAAGGTTTAGATGCTATCTGAACATGACATTATTTCACTTTCTATCGCTATCCAAACGAATAATGCAGCAATACTTGCAAATTTATCCCCCTTTCTACACCTTTATTCTTAATTCAAATATATAATTTTTGATATTTTTTTTGGAGAATAAAGGGTTTTAGAGTGACTACCCTTTTCTCCCTGTATAAATTGTTTTTATTCCATAACACTCATAAACAAAAGATCAAGAACAAGGTCAGCTTTTCTTCAGTTTGTAAACATTAGAAAAATGGCACCACAACTGCCCCTTGTTAAACCTCTTCCAAAACAATCATGCCAGTATAAATATCTTCCACAACGACCCATTGTTCTTCAAGTGGCTCCAACGAAAGAGGCCGCTATGGTAAATCGCAAGCCTGGAAGCCTGATAGTTGTTGGATAGTACTAGATATCGTTTATATATAGTTCGTTGGATGCATGTACGTAGTGATCAAAGTTAGCTTATAATTAAGCATGCTTTTTTTGTTTAGATTGTTGTATGAGCTATCTGATACCATCTAATCAATTAGCTTGATCGTGGTTGTAAATTGAGTTTTGACAAGACTTATTACTACTAGCTAGTTACCCTCTCTTCGTCTCTTTTACATAGACTGTGCAACAGTTTCCAAGACACTACAAGAAAAAGGTCCTTTAGCGACTATTTTAGCGACATCTTTAGCGACGTATTTTATGCTTGCGACATTGTTAGCGACATCAAGTGCTCGGTCGCTGTAAACGAGTCGCAGATATCTGCGACTTTTGAAAATATGTCGCTATAGATAGCGACAAGTATAGCGACATTTGAAAGCATGTCGCTATAAAATTGCGACATCGATAAATCATGTCGCCATTTATGTCGCTGTTTCAAAGACATGTCGCTATTCAAGTCGCTATACACATCGCTAAATTTAGAAAATGTCACTAGTTTAGTAGCTACTAGAGTCGTTATTTTTCTGTAGGTCTCTTTTGTGCCACTATACTTGAGCACCATTGCTACACGTGTCATTAATATGAGAATTTAATGCAATACAAATATAATAAAAACTTGCAATAGAAATAATTTATAAATATTATTACTGTTACAAAAGTTACATATAATGGCCCCAATAAGTATAAACTTTTTTTCAGTACACATAGGATAATGGTATATAGTAATATAGAAGTTCCAACTAGTTTTCTAGAAAAATAATCAACAAACATAATCACCATGTACAATTCCAATACAAACCCTGCATGCCCAAGCTGTATATTACTGAGTCTTGCGCAATTCATAATCTTTGACGTCCCCTGAAAATTAATATCCAAGAATGTCAAAATTTATCCTAAATCATTAATATAAGTATTTATCAGTGATATAAAACAATTTCGTACATTTGACAAGCTAATAAATTTGAAATAAGCACTTTTGGGTCAAGCCAGCCCAAATTATTACCAAAATCTACCCGTTTCGACCCATCACCTAATCTGTCCTATCTGCCCATTTTACCTATAACCTATAGGTTCTATATAAGTAACTTATGTATAAACTATCTATGTAATTCTAAAGAAGAGAAACAGAACTTTCCAGCTCTTTACCTGTGATTAGAAAAAACCCGTTGTCACCATCTTTAGGCATCCTAACATCTTTCAGCTTTTGTTAACCAGATCACATTAAATCAACATGCTCCGGGATTTGCTTTCTTTCTATTTTGTTGAGTCCAAAGATACGACCCATTAACAAGTTCTGCATAAAAGTAATTTGTGTTCAGAACATTCTATAAAAGATGGGTAAGCAAAAAGTAAATATCTTTACTGAGTTGCAATAGCCATGTCTGTGTTGATCCATGTGCTGACTTACATAGGAATCAAGAACATATTTGAGTCAGATTAGCAGATGTGCATGAACTAACTATTTCCAACTCGCTTGTGCGATGATCTGAAGATGGTCCACAGAAGACACCTGATATAAAAACAAACATTTTAGTATGAATATCCAGGTCTGTTAAACCATGACATATGGTCCCAAAAGATTGTCACCACTACAAAGACTAAGACGCTCTTCAACATTTCATCAAGTATCAATTAAGTCTCGTAGCAAAAATGAAGACGAATTGCAATAATTTCTGAGATTCTGAAACAGTACCACATTAATACAAAAGTTGCAAAAATTACCATCGTCGTTGGCAGTGTTGGAACAAGTTGATAATGATCTCTGATACAACCTCGGGTCTTCATGTGAATCAGCATTAACGGATTCATCCTATAGCCAGATCAGCTTATGTTAGCAAGCTCTAAAATTTCTATGTATTTATATTATGAACATAATCATCTAGACATACATCTTCTGATGAACTTACATTGTTGTTGGTAGGTGAAGCCGATAACTAAGCTTTTGCACCAACGAGTAAAACAATGAATACTTTGGCGGTCAAGATGTCTAATGTTGTAATCTCAGCCCTGCTAAAAATGCTCCGAATAGAGCCATGGATACAAGGGCTGCAGATCCTATAGAAAAACCCTGAAGAAAAAGCAGAACATGTCTCATTGAGTTGGAAATTTTGACCCGTAGTTATAAACGGGTTAATTCCGATCATGGTTCTAGAGGTGGCATTGTTTACCTATTTACTTAAGGAGCATTTTAACCAATCATCCAACCTGCCCATTGTGCCGCATCTAGATAATAACATCACGAAATTAGCCTATTGACTGTTGTACCTTTCCAATGGCGGCAATCGAGTTTCCAGTAGCATCAAGGGTGTCGGAGCCCTTTGTGCGATCCATCTACCACATCTGAATCTGATATATCTGTATGAAAATATGAAATTGCCAGCCATCTCATTCGAGGATGTCAATAAAGTATCGGGTTTAAAGTTTACCGAAAAATCTATAGTGAGGTGTCACCGAGTACAAATCCGTAACCAATCCCAATTATCTGTTTCAATGTTTGCACCAATAGCGAACATCTTCCATCTCGTAGGCGAGTTAGCTTGACTTTCAAACTATGCGTGAGGATTGCAAAGCAATAGTTAAAGAAATGTTTTTAAAAAGTATTTAACCAGAGGAAAGAATTTTAGATAAAATATCAGTGAGTCTACTCACTTATGCAGCAGGACCATCAAATACTCGTGTACATGTCAGGTTCTGTTTCGGCAAGATAACGACAAATTTGGAATAAGCAGCAATGTAAACAAGTGTTACTACAATACAACAGAGAGTCTATTCATTAATGTGGATATACTTCTTTTTAACTCTTTTAGATTTCATTGCGAAAGCTTCAAGGAGAAGCGTATCGAGTCAATAAAATCTTTACAACCATTGTAGCCATAGTGTTCTACCAAAGGCATAGTAGTAGTAATTGTTTTGCAATTTTGACAACATTGCCCAAAATCCTAATATGGCAAAAGGAAACGGACAATAGAGTTAGGGCAGATCAAGACAAACAAATCATAAAGATGCCGAATAAAACCGTGAGATAAAGTTCCACTACTACTACTTTGCTCACACGCACAATATTTTATCAATACCCTTCTTAACCCCATCCTTTCCACAGTACTTAACTAGAATGTTACCGACATCAATTGCCCTAACTTATATATCAGAAAATGTACTTTTATGCAAGATGTCATGTACAACCAAATCCTCGATATCTAAACAGTCTTATCGACATTATAATATTATATCAATAACTAAAGATGAATAAAAGTTATCTGTTTAGGTCAGGCATTTTATCGAACAGTTAGTGTGCATGTCGAAAACCGAAAATGACCTACAAGTATTCTACATTTTGCATCAACCAGAAGATATCAAATACTTATATAAAACACATTAGAGCAATGTAAGCAATTTTACCAACTAGAAGATGAGATGGAATCCGATCGATTATTACCATCAAAAGTTGATAAACCACCGGTAAAGTTGAGTACCATCGAGAATGCCGTGAGGTTGTGGTTGCGATACGATGGTAGTGCGGTGATGTTGTGGTGGCAGAGCGATGGTGGTGTGATGGTGTCGACGAAGGGTTTAGGAGTAATCGGTGAGGTACTGTAATATGAGGAGATCTAATATGAGGTACTGTACTTAAAGTGGAAAAGGAGATCATTAAGATGGATAAAAAATTAAAAATCTTTCCTTGTAAGAAAGAGTTTAATCTAATTGGTTAAATAGGAGTATTAATTTAACTCAAACTTTTCTTTCTAGTTAGAAAATGCATTTAATATATATTATAAGGATAGTTGAACAAAGAAATACAAAATTACATAAAGAAAATTAATAAAGTTATGGTTGGGAGGTTAAAATTAGCGATGTGAATAGCGACATGTTTAAAAAAGCCGCTAATATAGCTACACCTTTGGCGACATCTTTTTGGGAAGTCGTAATTTAGCGACTTTACTAACGACAAGGTAGAGAATGACGCAAATATGGCGACACTTGTTGCGACATTAATTGCGACAATGTCATCTCGAAACACATCGCGACATCATTGGCGACCTAGTTTGCGACGTCGATGGCGTAACGACGCTAAAGCAATCGCTACCTGTGTCGCAACTTTGCGACTTTAGATGGTAGGCCACTAATTATGTCGCTAAAAGGCTATTTTCTTGTAGTGAGAATTTTGGTATGGGTGCTTAATGTTGGTCGCTGTTTCGTATACTTTCATTTTCCTTAAGTTGGAATTGTTAAGCTTAATGTACATATGCACGAATTAAGTCGCAATAATTTGTTAGTTACAAGCTAGGTTTAAAAAGTGTGAGCAAAAGCCTAAAATTTTGATACTTAATGACACTTTTTATAAATAAAATGTGTCACAAAAGGCAAAACTATGTACTCACATATTTTTGTGTCATTATAAATAGACCTTTACTTGCTTAATTAGACTTTCTACCTGCACTATTTTTAGTGTGGGAAAATCACATAATTTTTTTAGTGACACTCTTTTATATTTTTGGTGACACCTATATTTTTTTTACTTTCAGTGACAATTTTTTTATGTGTCACTAGATGACAATTTTTTTTAAAAGCTACTACGTATTATAAAATGAAAAAAAAGAAAAATGAACGACAAGCTAGATCGACCTTAAGGAACACCTCTTAGGTATTAGTTAACACTTAACATATATTAAAGCCATAGTTAATTCTTCTATTATTTTAATCAGGGTGTAGGTAGTCGCAGTGTCATAGACTCGAAAGTATAAGATTCAAATATAACTTTAGCTAGGTTACAAAGAATAAGTTCTATCTAGGTGAAAAAGGATCGCATGTCACATCTTTATGCACTCGATCGCATGACCCTCACCAAGTAGTTGAATAGTCGAATCGTGTTCTTGTTCCAAATAAACGATTACTCCGTTTGTGAATAAATGTACAGTTTAGCAAATTAATATGCTTTATTACTAGGTAAGTCAATAAATATTTTACTTGTAATTATAAATTACTATATATATTAAAAGCCATTCTAAACGTCGTCGTTCGATGAACAGTCCCCGCAGCCCATTTCAGGTGGCCCAATACATGCGCTGAGCTTTATGGTGTATCCGGCCCAGGTGAGTCAGATCGATATCTCTAGAAATTATGAGAAGATACCACCGCCTCTCTCATTATTAGAACAAATCCTTTGAAATTATCTGCACCGACTTTTAGAACAAATCCTCCATCGAGTGGGGGAAAAAAAATTATATGTAGATTTGATATTGAATTTGTTATGTGTTTCTTGATGATGCTTATTGTAACAATGACGGCGGTAGCAGTAACGTCGATTAATGGCGAAACTTCAGAAACCACCATCAATCCACAGCCGGAGGAAGAAGATGGGAATCAGTACAAAATCGAGAAACACAAAAATAAGGTACCAAATACTTCTTGCGAAATTAACTTTTATTCCTTTCAAGTTTTAACAATTTTTATAGCTTATACATATATAAAAATTGAGTTTTGAAATTAGGGTTTCTCATACTTTGGGGGTTTTGTTAATTGCATATATTTTTAATTTGTTTTAATCATTTCTTATTATGTCCATGTATATTTTGTAGATGACAGTATGTATTAATGAAATCACGTTGATGGCATGATGATCGACTTGCAGGTATATTCATATTTAATATATGTTTTTAAATTCACATTTTTAGGTTTATATATATATATATCCATGAATGCAACTATATTATGAGTTTTGTGAAGAGCTTTAATTGATTAAGCCTCTGATCGTATGTAAAACTGATTTTGTGTTTGGTTAATTGATGTTGTGGTTGTTTCGGGTACTGTCAGCTAGGGAATGTAATCTACATATAACCTTATAAGCAATCTCCTATGTGCAACTGTATAGTTCAAATCCAATTTAGCAATGTGCCAAAAGGTCACATGCTCTTTTTTTCATTTTAGATATATGGTCAGTGTTAGAATATGCCACTAGGTGGGCAACAACTCTTAACACGAACAAACAACACGACACTATTTACTAAGTTTTGAACATATGGTTCGGCCTATTAGGAAATTTGAATTACCTGAGTATATCAAAGTTGTTAAACTGAAGAATCTTAATATGCGTTGTAATGGTTAAAATTTTTGGAGGAAGTTAAAATGTATGTCTTTTCTGTTCTTGGGATGCGTAAGTAGTTTTTGGTTCAGAAAATTGATTGTATAAATGACTGGTACAGGTGATCATTAACCTATTCCAATATGAAAGGGGCTGAATCACAAACGGCTGGCGTAGCTGCAGAAGCTGCTGCTGAGACCTACACTTTTATGCAAGCGAGAATTAAAATTAATTCAAAGGTATAATGACTTTGCTTTCATATGCGTATTCTGATTGGTTTATGCTGTTTTTGTGCAACTGGGATCTTTTTTGCTTGATCAGGGTAAACGGATTCATTAGTTTTTATGTTAATGTTTTGTCGTTGGCTTTTCTAAATTATAGCGTGTGCGTCTTTAGCTGTGTACCCACCGGTAAGTGAAGCCACCTCTACCCGCGGTTGGTAGGCGTGCAAAAAAGGTTGAATTAAGTGTTGCATATATTGGGTATACTCAATACTAAAAACGACGCCCGTATTAAACGATATAGGGTTATTGTGGTATCAAGGAAAAGTCACACGACGACAAGAGAAGATGCCGAGTTGTACAAATGGATATCGCAAGGTTCTTTCACCATGTTCACTCTAATCTCGCTTTGCCTACTCGCCTGTAGTTCGGTATCATCATTTTATCAATAGTAGTGAATAAATATAAAGGTATGAGATTACTAGCATTATATTGAATATGAGTACTACGTAACTTTTTTTTTTGACAGTGGCATTGGCATCCGTGCAGGCCTTTCATAGTCGAGTAAGCGAGTCTCGTGAATTGAATATGGCAACCGAATTTATGGATGATGGATGCAACGAGGTGGAGCTTCAACCAGATAGACTGCACCTAAAAATGTTGTCTTGCGATGAAAGAGGTATCAATTGTTCTCCTTGCCACATTTTTTTGATATATTTAAGGTTTCAGTTGAATTCTTATTGTTCAAGATCTGAATTACTTTTGATAGTGGTATAGGATCACATGAAACAAATGATCGAGAGGTTAAACGAACCTGTTTTGACCCATTTTGAAAGTATGCCCGTTTAGACCTGTTACATGTCTTCAAGTTGTCTAATACAACTGCTTTTTTCAATTCTTGCAAAAAAAACTTCCCTGGTATGCACCCTTGGGCCAACCTTTTGCTATTGCTATTAGAAAACGTCTTTGCTAATATGAGATTATACCATCTGAGTAGATTAATCAATATTCAATGCGTGACATTCTTTAGTCATTTTACTCTTTCATATTAATAACAATATTTTGAACTGTTGCCGACATTATGCTTTTTTTCAACTCATATGTGAATCTATATTGTTTTGTGAATATTTGTTAATGGTATTTTTTTGCTGGTATGACAGGCTGCTCATGTGAATCGTGGTGACTACCAGCTTATTGATATATCATAGGATGGAGTTGTATGTCACTTTCTCATGTTTGTTAGTTTTCTATCGTCTTTTTCTTACAATGTATATGGTCTAAGGTTGAAATTATTGATGTTATATTTACAGGTGAGTCTGCTGATCAACTGTGGTGATACCAACGTTGACCTGAAGTTCCCAACCGATGATGCTCTGCTTAAATAGGTTTGTACATTACTCATGCCGTATTATTTATGTGAACATATTCCCATCTTTGACATTTTTCAAAGTACCCAAGTTTGTTGTAGTATCATGTGTAACCAACTGTTTAAAAATTGTGAAAAGGTAAATACGAGTCTATCAATTATATGTCGTCTTTACAGGTACAGTAGGCCTCTAAGAACAATATACTATATAGATCGTCGTCATGGGTTTCTATCGTCACATCGATTGATACTATATGACCACTTTTTTCATTAGTTTGCTTTTGAAAAGGATTGGTAGTTTAAGAATAAACAATACAGTTAAAGGGTTATTAAGTAAAAGGTTAACACTTTGGATGTGTCTAAGATTGCTTATTAGGGGCGTACGAGGTAGGTAAACAAGGGTTTTTTTTAGTCAAGTACTCACCAATGCATTACTTATTTGTAGGATTGCAAATAAAGCAACTCTTGCTTCACTGGCGTACACTGAAGCTCAAATTCATGATGCACGCCAAATTGTTGTGATGAGTATGTCTCTTATTTATTTTATTTTTTCACATTTACATTGGTCCACCATCACGTATAGGCAAACTGTCTATGTTTAATAGCTTTTATATTTTAGACTTGCTGCTATAGATGAACTTATGTTGATGTTGTTATGCCTACATCGTCCATTAAAAAAACTCCAAGTATTTAGTAACCTCAAATATCCAGTAGAAAGTGGCCCTCATTACTTGATGAATGCGCTGACTCGACATGTTTATATCTAACAGATCAAGCTGGCAGAAAACGTTAGAAACGAAATGGGTTGATGGTTACCGTTACAGGTATTCACAGGGTTTAGAGGCTATGAAAGAGGTGATGAGTAAGAAGTACAATGAGGTTTGAGTCTGCTGAAATGAATCCATCGTAGTGTGTTAGGAGCTGTTACTGAAATGAATCCATCGTCTCAGTTTTCGTAAACGAGTTTGCGTGTACTTTATTATAGAATGTGAATACAAGTTAAGCTGTTAAGAGTAAGTAGATTAGGAGGTGGGCTGCAAATGATTTAATAAGTGTATAAGTGCACTCACTCGATATAACTTTTGTTTCTATAAATTGATTGCATTGAGCGAGGTTTATGATTGTGTGGTCGTTTAGGAATATATAAGGTCCAAGCTGCCGAAAAAAAACGCGTATCGAGAACAAACGACCGGCCGCAACGCGGCGTGGGCCTTTTACTCGTACATATTATAGAAGGGATAAAACTACGTCGTTTAGGTGGAATAAAATATTTGGAAAATGTTTGGGCTTCGTCTAGGCTATCATCGGTCCTGTTGGCTGACCCGTTTGTCATTTTTATGGCGCTGGATTCTTCCAGAGAGTTGCATATTCATCCCGTCAGATTTGGGGTTTTTTGCTATTAAGATTTAATAGTTAAGGTTTCAATTTTTGGGGTTTTTGGTGCCCGCGTTTACAGTCGATCCGATCTGTAATTGTAATTTGATATAAAGGTATGTGTTTTTATAAAGTTGAGCACGAAGTTCAGAATCAACAAGTTAGTTGTTTTAAGTAGATACGCAGTTTCTATGCTTCTTTTAAGTGCTTATATGCTTCTTTTAAGTAGATAAGCAGTTTCAATTGTTTGGCACGAAAATAAAAAATCCTTATTTGCTTATTTAAGTGCTTGTATGCTGGCTGGTACCTGATTCATTTGAAGCAAATTTAGGTTGTGTATCAAGTAACTATATAGGTGTTCATGCCTGTGTTTGTTTCTTTGGATGTAACTGTTATGAGTTTTTCATATGCGTTTATGTGTTTAGTGGGTACAATATACTAACAAAGGTACTTTGACGGGGTAACCTGACCTGGAATATTGTTGCAACCAAAGACGATGTTGTCTTGGCGAGGTAACTTGATCCGCGGTACGGTTTCAGAGTGTATACAAGGAAATGTACCATATCGTTAAGGAGATGATGATTCTTTTGTACACTCACATTTTGTCGGCGCACGTTCGTTGGCGGGGCAACCACAATTGTGGTTGCAGCCACAATGTGTGTTTAATGCCGATTCTATATGTACATATCTGAGCCTACTTTTGTTGTACACTTATGCATTCCTTACGGAAGAATTTATCTTAGTGTGGCAGTCGCACCAAGATTGGGGTTGCATCAATGTAATCACAGTTGGCATCGCCTATTATAGATATAGATTCTTTGGTTGTTGGTAGCATGTTTCACTTGGATGTGATGTCATTTGACTATGTTGTCTTGCTGCGTAAGATGGAAGGAAGGCAGAGTGCGACAACTAGTTGCCTCCGCAACCTCCACGCGCTTTGGCTTTCGGATCCTTTTGATGCCGGAAGGTTACCGGGATGTTTGTGTATCGAAAAGGTATATAGGTGTTTATCGACATCGCATTGCTCTTGCTATAATACATATTTATAATATCTAATGCATTGGTACATGCGTGTATACAAGAAACTGTACCATATCGTTAAGGCGATGATGATTATTCGTACACTGACATTTTTTGGGCGCACGTTCGTTGGCGGGGCAACCAGAGTTGTGGTTGCAGCCAATTCAATATGTAGATATCTGAACCTGCTTTATTTCTACACTTATGCATTACTTACCGCATGTTGTATCTTAGTGTGGCAGGCACACCAGGATTCTGGTTGCAGCGCTTTTACTAAAGGGATTGCCCGTGATTCAGGTATATGTCATATACCTGCTATGTTTGAATAGCCTTTAACATTTTCTTACCTATGCACGTATAAATGTAAAATGATATATATTTTTTTTCAACTACAAAAATTGATGCTGGTAACTTATATAATCACAAGACATCGGAATGGATTATTTTGCCGGCTAATAGATACTTGCTTTGGATGATATATCAAATTATAAAGATACATTTATGTTTATTTCATAACCTACTTGCCAAGAATTGTTCCTCTGTAATCATATGTTATAGTCAGAATATAGCATTTGTTACAAGTGTTTGTAACAATTGATTTTTTGATAAATTATTTCTCTTCATATGTAGATTGATGTATATAGACGCACAGGCCTCAAAATAATAAGAGACCTATTGATGATAGTAACATCGTGCTTTTCATAGGTTGTATGTAGCGTACAATAACTTATTTGAAAACACACGACACTAATCGATGGGCTGCTATTAGTAGAGGCAAAGAAAGGATGCAATCAACTGCTGATTCCAGGAGTTCTAACAGTTTCTAAAGTCAACAAGTTTCTATCAATGCAACTTTTTATACTGCAAGTGAGTCCTGTCACCCATTTCTGCGTTAATGTATTTGCTAACTGCTGTATAAGTTGTAGGCACGCCTCCGCAGCAACGCGCGGACGCCAACCTACTCGTTAACTATTTAAATCATCCTTAAGGCTTGGGCAAAACTTAAAACTCACTATGATACGTACAATTCTGACCAATTCTCACTGGTTATTTAAAATAGAAACTGTAAATTTTCTCATGATATGAAAAACAATCACTTTCGCTAATAATTTAGCGTAATTTTTTCCGGAAAAGTATACAAAATCTAGTAAAAAATCTTTTTATAAAATAAAACAATCATTTTTATTTTGGAATAATCATTAAAAATGCATTTAACTTGGCACAAAATTTTATAGTGCGCGATTAACTATTTTTTTCGTTTTGCGTGTAACCGGCTTTACTCTTCCTATTGTATGTATGGTTAAGAAAAAATATGACATGTCACAAATTAATCATCTTAAACTTTTAAATAAGCCATCCAAAAATCATTTAACACCATTTACAATTTCACACTACATCCACAACCCGACACCCTTTTTTTCAACATCAAACCCACCTCTCCGACCATTAAAAAGTAGTTCATCTACAATTTTAGATACTACAATCTAACAAATCGAAAGCATAATATGTTTTATAATTAACAAATCAATAATTTAACAAAGTTAGATATATCTACAACCCATCTAACAAAACAAATCACTTATCCAACCTTCATTTGGTGATCTTTTATTAATAACTGCTATAGTAGATTAGTTCCCAAGTATATGCTAACCAACAATACAAAAGAGAAGACTGCCCCCAACACGAATGTAACCTAACAATGCAAAACTCAAACTACAAACCTATAAAACTAAGATACAACCAAACCCAACTAACCAAGATCAAGATGATCTTCTACTTAAACTCAGAAGACTAAAACTAATACAAAAACTGTAAGAAACTAAAACTGAAACTTCAAGATGATTTGAGAGAGAATGTATGATGTAAGTGAAACTTGTGATAAAAGAATGAATGAGACCCTAGCAGCCGATGAATCCTTTTTTAAGCCCAAGTTACAATATGAACCCTGCACATATACAAACTAACAAAACTAACACCAAAGTTTGTTAGATAAAAGTTAATGTAAAATATTTACACTTAAGACCCAGAAGTTAATAAGCTTGTCAGAGGATATTATAATTTTAACACCCTCTCTGAAGCTTATGCAACAAAAAAGTTCACCATTCCCAGCTTTCTAATCAACACAGAATGCTGAGGAAACCCAAGAGCCTTAGTCAAAATATCAACTACTTGATTATTAGAATCAACCTTTTCAGTTTTGATTAATCCTGAAGCAACATTTTTTCTCACAAGATGCACATTAAAATGTTTAGTTCATGCATCACAGGATTTGTAGCAATCTGAATAGCAGAATTGTTATTAGGTCCGAGCAAATCCACCCGAAAATCAATCCAAACCGACCGAAACCGGATCGAACCCAACTGACCTCATTCGGCTCGGTTTCGGTTTTGTATATTTTTGTCGGTTTCGGTTTGATTCGGTTTTTTCGGTTTGAAATAGCTAAACTGACCCGAACTGAGTTATTCGGTTTTGATGTGTATTTCTCGGTTCGGTTTCTGGTTCGACTTTTTTCGTTTGTCGCTCTTCGGGTTGGGTCGTTGTTTGTCGGTTCGGGTCGGTTTTGACTTGTTGCCCACCCCTACTTGTTATCACAATATAAAGTGACAAGAACAAGACTATCCAGGTTCAAATGTTTCAAAATTTTCAAAATTCACATAATCTCACATATAGCAGGTTATTGTTTATATTCACCTCAATTTGAAGATTTAGATAATGTATTATGCTTCTTACTTTTCCAAGAAACTAAACATCCATTGAAAAAAAATCACAATAACAAGACACAGACCTTCTAGGCACATGACATTTTTGCCCAATCACATATGAACAAACTTTAAACTCTATTTTACTCTTATAAAAATCAATACTATTACCTGGAGCAAGTTTCAAATACCTAAGCACCCTTAAACTAAGATCAAAATGAGACTGCAATGGTGCATACATATGTTGGCTTAGGCAATGAACAACATATGATATATCTGGTCTGGTCATAGTCAAATTGATCAGCTTTCCTACCGGTTTCTAATAACTAGAAACATTAGCTAAAACATGAGACTCCTTGCATGCCAAAACAATATTTTCTAGCAAAAGGAGTCACAACTGGCTAGAGGTGGCAATTTATGCCCAAAATAAAAAAAAAATGGCTAAATGGGCAACTTTTAAAAAGATTTGGTCACATTTAGCCCCTCTCATATTTTATTTTTTTGGGGAAATAGGCATATATTGCCATTTAAAAGTTAAATGAGCATAATGGCCACATGTTTTTCTCGAATATTAAATTATTTTTAATGAAAAACTTATACATATAATATATATTTAGTTACTCAAATACAAATGATGTGTTACGTTTGAAGAATTTTTTTTTTGTCATTTTAGGTCTTTTCTAAACCGATTCATATAACACGAGCCGTTTAGCAGTCTGCTGCCTTCTGCCGTGTGTGTTTAAGATGTGCCCACGGGCTAGTGCCTGCTAGTTCTCGCTGCCTGCGCCCGCCCGACCGCCTGCTTTATACTCTCTACAACTGGCGTGCAAGCCAGTAATCCAAATTCATGAAAAAAAATCAAGACAATACTTCTTCTGGTTTAACACACTCTAGTTTTTAAGACTTCAATACCAAAGAAATACTTCAACTCACCCATGTCTTTGATCTTAAATTTGTTACTTAAAAACTTTTTAAAATTTTCAGTTTCAGTTTCACAGTGTCCAGCTATAACAAGATTATCAACATAAACCAGTAAGTATGAAGAAGCATTTCCTTGGTGTTTGATATAAAAAAGAATGATCATTTTTTGACTATGCAAACCCAACTTCAAACAAAGCTTCAAACAACTTATGGCCATTTTTTGGGATTGTCACACTCCCAAAATATCTCAGCGAAAAGATGATCGAGGCATGACGTTCATAACACAAAGTTAAGAGTATAAACAACGACCTCTATATGAGTCATTTAAAAATATACTTTGTTTGACTCATATGCAAAGATAAAGTTTTACAACATGATACATTTGAAAGTTTCACATCAAAATAGAGTAAGTTTTTAGTACAATCAAATGAATAAGTTTGTGCATGGAATCTCCAATGTGACACAACCAAAAGGTGTCTCTAACATGTGACTCCATAAAGTTAGATGCTTACAATAAGACATTAAAAGTTGATTACACACGAAAATAAAAAGTATCAAGTTGGATACATTTTTAAACAATTATCCCGACAAACTATCACCAAACTTTTTGCATTGCTTATAATTCGTAAATAAACAACTAATCGCTAAAGCTATTGTAAAAAAATGTACAAATGAAATAAATTATTAACCGAAAAAATTAAATTACAAGATACCCGCAGCCGCATCGCACGAGAACCCTGCTAGTTTAGTGCTGTCACCAAGGTGGCTTAATGGTTTGTCACCGTGTTGTTGTCACGGTAGGTATCACATACAAATTTAGTTACACATTTTAGAGGTAGCGTAGGATAGGTTATGGAAATGGTAAAAAGGATACATCAGTTAGTCCACGTATATCTAAAACAAAGACTCGCTCTTCTGAATAATCATAATCAAAACATCATAAAATTCAACGTTTACCTCATCCATTGTAACATCACGGCGTGAAAGACATGCTTTTCACAAACAAGGATACCCAAAATATCAAGATGTAAATGATCTGGCTAAAAATTCCAACATAGTGTGTAAAGTTGACCCGCAAAAAATGCATCGTTAACTTTTTATTATTGTCAATATTTGTCACAAGGTTACAGTACCAGATTATAAATTTAGTTTATCATGCGTCAATTTCTCATAAATTGAATGGCAAATATGTAAGAAGTGAGCAACTAAACTAAGTCTATAAGTTACTCCCAGTATATCGCCATAATACACTTGAACCGTTTTATGAATTCTCTACACTGGTGCATAATTTGACACAATATAAATCAACAATTAATCAGGTGTTCGCTCTTTTAAGCCAAAAGTTATGAAGAGACCATGAATAAACTACGATTATGAATGCACCGAGAGCCAGATGTTGCCTTCCAATTAGGTACAATCTTGAATTATAAAGGAACATGATTGAAATAAATAACGCATAAGACAATTAGATTGCCTTCCAATTATAGAATTTTCCTTAGATCTCTTGCATATATGTCTGCACACTTGCATGACATACTAGTTTAAGAGGCACTAGAATACGTATGAGACCCAAGCCACTCGCTCACCATGGACAAGGCTTCTTCTGGCTTTGTAAGTACCACCACGTGACCCGCACCCTACGAAAAGAAACTAGATTTGAGAAAGATTTACGAGAATACATATTGGACCATTTTTCCACATTCGTGACTTACTGACTTCATATCTTATTTGAAAGTTAATAACAAATATAACAATATGTTGTTGTGATACATTGTTTGTGCTTATTTTTTACTAGTGCCATATTCATACCTTAATAGTTGCATGTTTCAACGAGTATCCATTCCGTTCATATGTCGTTTGATAACTGAAATTTTAAACGGAACAACTTTTGAATAACCGTGTTTAATGACATAAGTCATACTATGTATTATTGATATAAAGTGGAGTAGGATAAACTAGAAATCGAAGGTTACCCTCTAACTTGGGAGCGAAGGAACCATGGTTTCCAAGGGCTTGCAATCGGAACGTCAAGAGACTTTATCCATTTTTGAATTCCAACGTATGGAAAAACCATATCATGATCACCGCTGATAATTATTCAAATGCAAAGATGTGTTAGCCAATACCAAGAACCAATTTGATTTTAACTCGTAGAGTTTTAAATGGTAATGCCATCATGCAAGTGGTTTACATCATGATCACCGCTATGGCTAAATCCAAGCGGCATAATAATGTTTGTTGTTAAATCATGTCATAGCATGATAAGAGTGTTTGAATTTGACTTAATATGGAAAAAACTGAATTCAAAAAGTCAAATTAAATCTGTTTATTTATCACTTAATAATGATAAATGACTGTGTCTTGCATTAAGTCATATCTTATTTAAACACAACTTGTTACAAATCTTAAACAAACAACATATAACGTTTGTGTCATATGTTAAAGACGATCAACTAGGTCCATAATTATCTATTAACAAAAGAAGTTCGCTTATTTAATTAGGAGAGGCGAAATAAGATTCAATTTTGAAGAGAAGAGCATGGTAGTACCTAATGATCAAAACTTGACAAGTTTCCGTAGTAAGTTGTTTTTGCCATTCAATACTACTAAAAATGTCGAACGAGTAACATGCGGTATCTTCTTTATCGTAAAAGTAACGAACACTCATGTTCGTGTATGACCAACGTTCTATTGTTCCCTGCACATGAAGAAAAGACATTCTAGCTATGTTCTGTTTTAACGTCAACCATTTAGTATATAGTTTGAAATTGCTAATGGAAAAGCTCGTATATATGTAGCAACATCCGTATCGAGAGATTATGAAAAGAGGTTGACATGTAAGTTGATCTAGAGCATAGTTCCTCGTGATTTAAAATTTGTAAATCCTTGCATAGGTGGTAACAGTGACCTTCATCAATTCCGTCAAAAAAAAAAAAAAAAACGGTGGAAATGAATAAGGGTTAAATAAAGAAAAAGCAACCATCATTAGATTTTTTTTAAACATTATGCATTTGGTTAGGGATATTAATTTTGGGATGGCGGGGTTACTTCGTGCAGAATTTTGTATTTTAAAAACAATGTGCCCTAGTTGATGGTTAATAAAAAGTGTATTTTTATTAAACTTTATATTTTCTTTTTCATATTTTTGTAATAAAAAAAATTATAAAAAATAGAAGGTATTGGAATCCATTTTCGGATATGTATATATTCATTCCCTAATAAAAATCACAACGTGATTTGTGTCATTTACTTTTTGGAAAGAGATTTGTTGATTGGTCATTTTTTAACAAATACTTATATGCACTTTAATTAATTAATCTAATTACTATGTGAATCACGTTTTTACAATAGCAGCGTGACATAAAAGGGGAGTAGGTTTGAAAGGTTTATATCAAAAATTAGCGATTGACACCATCATAACATCGACTTAAAGGTCAAAGTATTTTTTTTTAAAGAGAAGGTAATTTTCTGACTAAGATGGTTAAACTGAATGTCGAAGATGTTTGTTCTAAAAACAAATAATAATAATAAAAGTCAAAAAATGTACCTCGCGAATGTTAAGAGCTTTTTGAACATCTTTGTTGTTTGCCCAAACTTCCGAAAATATTTGAGTAGCTTCCTAAACAAAAGTGAAAAAAGGTTAACGTCGTCAACGTATGTATATTACGTACTTATAAACGTGTGATATGTACCAGTAATAATCTAATTTGCACATCAAAATTTGGAGATCTTGAAGAATTACCGGACAAGTTGGCTCTGGATTTACTAGTGCACAAAATGGCTCCAAGGTATTTGATAAGTTGATATCGCCTATGCACTTCACTTGAAAATTCAGATTAAAGTTACATCATATAAAATCTTCTCGATATAATCATATTGCTCTCTAACTTTTTAAAAAAAAAATTATGACTACCTGCTCCATTTGTTGAAGGCTCTTCGAACACAAGTCATTGTTGTCATCAGCATATACATAGTTACCATGACAGCTTTCTATTGCTGACTGAAATAGATAACACGAACAAATATAAATATACATTTAACTCGAACTGTGGAATACTTATGTCGTAATCTGGTACAAATAAATTTCTTAACCTTATAGATATCATCTGATATAAGTGCAAGTCGATGAGCGAGTTCAAGTCTTGAATTAAAATCAGCAAACTTGTCGGTGAGAGGGCTAATCATTATGTACCCCTATAAGAGTCAAGGATACGAATAATCGTATGTGCCCCAAATATACTTATTTAAGATGAAAGTTTTTATGATAGCCAAGTTTATGTAATTAAGCATTTACTTTGATATTCAGCCGTGGTTGATTTCCGACTTCGTTACCTAAAAGATAGTAAAATGCAAGATTAGAAATAATTCAAAAATCAATCGTTCCATTGACTTACGCGTTTAATGAATACAAGGGATATCATAACACTATCAATCTCAAGAACATATATAGTTCATGAGTGAGATATCTGAACAACCAAAAATTTGTTGGTTTAAGTCTGATCAGTTGAGACGAATGTGAGATATTATGTTGTATAGAGGGGCCAATATTTGTCTTTCTGTAAGTAAAAAAGCATAATAGTTCATGATTTAATTATGTGATAAAAGCACTTTAAATCTATTAAATGAAGTACTAGTGCAATAATATCTATTCAAAATTTAAATGCATATGGGGTTTGAGTTGTACCATTAACCCCCCCTTCCAATATGATGTTACATCAAGGATTCAAGAGGGTTTGGTCAAATATTCTTTTTTTCGTTCATTTGTTTTTAATATAATACACTTTTTGTCATTTTGTTTAGATTTCTACGCTTTAACCGTCAATTTATTAAACTTTATATTTTATGTTTCAGACTTTCGCGCTTATAGCTTTTTTATACAAACAAAATTATTAAAATAAAAAACGCAAAAAAGTAGGGGTATCCCTTTTGCAAAACAAAGGGGTCCAAATAACATGTCTTTTTTTTTTTTTTTTTTTACTTCATGATTTGGACCTCATGGCTCCCAGGATGCGCTGTGCATAAGCTATTTGTGGTTAATTTATATATCATGTTTCAGTGGTTCAAAAGTTTAACCATATAAAGAAAGTATCATGTTAGTGGCTTATTTCATGAGAAGTGATTGACACTCTCAAATTTTATTAGGATACTATGATGTACAAGTAATTAAAGCAGATTATACTTACAGTGTTGTATATAATAGAATATCCCAATAAATTTGGGAGTCTGTCAATCAACTCCCTCATTTCATTGTCCACTATGATGTGTTGCAGCACATGTTATATGAAGACTTTACATAGACTAGAGAAATGGTTAAAATATTAATGGAACATAGAGAAGATTATAAACACATCAACAACATGTAACAGTAATACTTCCTATCTTAGTTACCAGATTAAGATAATTAGTTAGAAACTCATACCATGATATGTCTCTAATACAACGCGTGGTATGATAAGGCCCATGTATGAAATCCCGGACACGTACAAGGGATTACTGAGAAATCTCGGGTGCTCCATTAGCCACTGTGTAAGTATATATACATGTCACATTAGCATTATCAGAAACAAAACCTAACCAAGAAACTACATTTACTGATTTCTTAGGACAATAATACCATTTTCAATAGTTCGAACCATTGGACATTAGAAGTTGTCTAACCTTTCTCAAAAAATCATAGACGTTTGAAGCTAAAATAGAATCACTGCTCCTTGATGCTTCCCATGTTTTAGCATACGAGAACCCAACACCAGCAGGCGTATCTATGAAGATAATATTAGCCATCTACGAAATTTCAAAATTCTTTGTCATTGCATGTATCATACATGAAAACTTGCATCTAACGTCATAAGAACTGTACAATTTGTAATGAAACACTTGAACTAGTGGGAATGCATGTGTGTACCTGTGTCCATGAATATGGATTCAACTCTAACGTAATGTTATTCTTCCAACTATTTTCAATGTTGAAACTAAGCGGACCTACATGCAATTAGGTATGTCTTATTACGTTTGATATATCAATCATGAGCTTCTTCAAATAGATCCTTAGATTTAGAAACACGCACAGTTAAAGAAAACACACGTAACTTGTGTCCAATACATGGAAAATTATTATTCAGAATAACATATATATTTCTTTGAACAAGATATTTGTTAAAAAAATCATGTAAATAACGAATGAAAATTACCGATTTGATAGAGGAAGGAAGATAATGCTGCAACGCCTGGGCCGCCGGTTAGATATAAAAGAAGAGGATCTTCTGATGGGTTTCTTTGAGACTCGACAAAGTAGTAAAATAACTCCACATCATCGTGTTCTCCCACTCCAACATATCTATTGATACGAGAAAACTTGCATAGTATGTAATTTACTTAACTTAAAAATACAAGAAGAAAAACACAAAAACAACAACATATACCCGGTTTCAAAAGTGAAAGGAAGATCGCCATCAAAGCCCGGGAGATTCTTGACGATTGATTTGGAGTTTGATAAAGTTATAGAATGCATGATGATGAAAGAAAGATAAAGCACTATGCATTTCAACCCCATAGCATGCAAAATTTGAATGATGTTGGTATGTACTAGTAGTAAGTGTTGATTAGTGTCTCTCAGTAAATATATACAGCTAGCGAACACCTAAAATATCGGTAAGTACTAGATTTTCTTAAATTTAAGGTTTAATGATAAAGAAATATTACGTCCACACGTTTTGTTCAAGAGAAGTTTCACGAACAGGCTTGGCAAGTTTAATAATACATCAATCAGATATTGTAGTATAAGTTGCATATAATATTAAATTTTTATAACTTCCTCAAAAGGCTTAGATCGACCGACAAATATTCCTGACATCGTGCAATTTTAACCTAGTTTTAAGGCACAAACAATAAGTACGGATACATGTTTCAATGTCCTCGTTCAAAGTAGTTTTTTGACATTACATAATGGGCAAATGGCACAAAAAGACATCAAAGTTAAGATTCATTTCCAATTAAGGTATTATATTTTTCTTCTTGCATAAAAAGGTACTCAACAAAAAAAATTGGCGGATTTGAGTTTTTTACTAACGTTCGTTAACTCACTTCGTTAGTATATTACATGTTTAGTCCTCGAATTTGTATAATCATTTCAATCAACATCCAAAAAAAAAAGTTTTATATCAGTTTCTCTCTCTTGAACGGAAAAAAAAAAATGAAAACAGAGAAGAGACTATTTTCTCTCCTCCCTCTCCCTGGTGAACGACAACAACACCACCACCCCCACCGCCTAACCTCAACTTCTGCCACATTACTTGATAGCATCACAACTATCACCATCATCAACACCAATAAGGGTTGCGTTTATTTGCTTCGGGTATGTTTTAAATTGAGTTAACCACAGCCGCTCCATCACCACTTGCTAACACCACCATCTTCATCTCCACACATTTGCTCGTCCTTGTGGTATGTCGAAACAAAACCACTATTGTTAATTGCTATCATATACAAATTGATTGCTAAAACAGTTATTATGTTTTCGTGGATTAAAACTTCTTTAAAAAAAATGGTTTTGAATCTTTTCATGTGGTTAAAGTTGGTTAAAAGTGATGCTTGTTTATTTTGATTTTTGGTTTATGATGTAAACACCCACGAGGTGTGTTGTGATTCAATGCAGAATAACCCACCAAGGTCTCGGTTCGAGCCTTGGGGTTGTTGGGTTTTAAATTGTTGATGTTATCGTTGTTCGCTTTGTTGGTTTAAGAGACCCCGGCGGTATGCTTGTTGTTTGTTCTTCTTCTTATTCGAGCTCGAGAAGCACCAGCGGTGCGTTGGTTTGTGTGTTTTGGCCAACGCAATGTTGACCAAAAGGGGTGCTTGTTTGTGCGTAATAATGATTTCCTGTGGTTTTGTTTGGTTTAGTCTCGGCCGACCACGACACCCAAGGATGTTTTGTTGTTCTCGGTTCACGTGTAAGACACCAAGAGGGTGTGAGTCGCGACCCGTATAGGATCTGTGTTCGATTTATGTTTGGTTGCAATCGGTTTGACAAAGTGCTCATTTTGTTTTGTTTGGATTCGCGATTTAGATTTGCTTGTTTTGTTTGTAAGAAGTCATGACTTATTTGTATATGTTATAAATTTGATTTGCTTATTAGTGTGGGCTTTGATTTTCGATTCAAAAAGAGAAACAGCCAAGGATTGTATGTAAGTTTTTTGTTATGTTTGTTATTTGTGTGTGTGTGGTTGTTTTAGTTTGTTTTGGAACTATTTTTTTTTTTTGAAAGGCGGTTTTATTAAACAACACTAGCAAGGAGCTAGATAAAAAGTTACAAAGAGATCAAGCAAGAGTTACAAGAGTATATGGGATTTATGACCCAATCATTTCAATTTGGTTTAAAACGCTTGTTTCGACGCGTAATCCGTGAGTGGGATAAAACCTTGATCTCTTCAAAAGAGTGTCTTTCCTTGAGGTTTTAAGTCAAGCAAACACGGTTTCAAAATTCCATATAACCCACATTGTAGTTTGAATCACCACGCCTAAGCAAGTCTTGATCTTGTTATGAAGGTTAACCGTATTACCCAAGTAATGAGATTAGAAAGGTTTTTGGATGGTCGGAAAGACCCCACCAGCCCGTGATTGAGTCCCAGAGGTGAACTGCGATAGGACATTCGACAAGTAAATGTTTGGAACTAATTAGTGTGGTTGTTTTAGTTTGTTTTGGAACTCAGAGTATGTGAATTAGGATTGTATGTAAGTTTTTTGTTATGTTTGTTAGAGTGTTTGTTGATAGAAGATGGTTGTTATGGACTCTAAGATTTATTCTGAAACAAATAGCACATATTTAAGGATTCTATAATGTAAAAGCTTTGTTTCGATTCATTCTGCTTGTGTGTGATAGAGTGTTTTTGGATCTGAGCTGCTCTGTTTGTAATTTTTGTATAATATTGGAAAATTTTGGTTTACTTATGTACCTATATACTTGCTATAGGATATAGATAGCAGGTGGCGGTTATAACCAATTCTGAAACTTTGAACGCAGATTTTAGCATTCTATGATGTGAATGAACTGTCTATGTCACCGGCCTGCAACATCTATGCACCGGCCTGCAACAATTTTTTTAATTTTATTTTTGAAATTTGTTTTTGGATGTTGATTGAAATGATTATACAAATTCGAGGACTAAACATGTAATATACAGAATACTAACGGGAAGTGAGTTAACGAACGTTAGTAAAAACCCAAATCCGCCAAATTTTTTGTTGAGACTTTTACGCAAGAAAAAAAGTAGAATACCTTAATGGAAATGAACCCTAACTTTCACGCTTTTCATGTTATTTGCCTCTCACATAATTTTAAGTTTTCATTAGATTATTTTCATAATTGAATGAGTTAAAAATTATGTTAACTATAAGTATATACACAGGAAAAAATAAACATTTAGTAACAGAGGTTTTAATTATACAAAAAAGTGTCATTAAATATAACTTTTTAGTGATATATTTAAAAGTGTGGGCAAAAAAAATTGAGATTAGTGACATTTCTTGTAAACTAAATGTGTCACAAAAGCTAAAAAAAATGTGTTTACACTTTTTTTTTGTCACTGTAAATATAATTTTACCCACAGGACTTCTATCTACACTTTTCAAGTATTGGAGAACCAAATACATTTTTTAGTGACACTCTTTTTATATTTTTTGTAACACTTTTTTACTTTTATGTTACTGTATTTTTTAATTTTTTGTGACACTTTTATTGTGTGTCATTAGATGACATTTTTTGTTTTAGTTACATGCATGCATATATCATGCTAGATTTCCACCTACTACAGAATAAGCAAGAATTAAATTAAAAAAAGGAAACCTTCGTTAATGTGATGAACGTTTGAAAAATCACTCGAATTATAGATTAATATCAAAAGAAAATTCACGAAGCTAAAAGCTTTTGAACCGTTTGGTTTTGTTTCAAGTGTTTAGTGCTTTGGTCCTTTTAATTTTGAAAACCTTACTTATACACCACGGCTTGGAGCAAAAAAGTAAAAAGTAAAATAGGGTATTCGTGACTTCGATTGTGTCGTGAGAGCGTGATAAATGGGGCCAAGTGTCAAAAGAAATGTCATTGGGCATTTATTAAAAGAAAATCTTTTAAGACTTATATAACTTTTATCCTTATAATTACCTAAAAACTTTTTTTTACCTAAAAACTTTTTCATTTTATACAGACTTTCGAACATATTCTTTCTTCATACACTCTGAAGTTCTTATCTAAAATAAATTGATTCGAAACTAGAGGCTAATTTACGCCAAAATCAAAAAACTATTAAATAGATAAACTTTAAAGATTTATACATTTGGACCTCCTCTTTTTTTAAATAATGTTCGTTTACCATTTGAAGTTTAAATTAGATAATAATAAGACACGTTTTTCTCAAACATTAAATTGTTTTAAGGAAAACTTATATTTAATTTTGTAATATAAACGAGGCGTTACGCTCGAAAAATTTATTTCGTTGCTTTTGGTCTTTTAAAAGTGATTCAGATAAAATGAGTCTCGTTCCGGCAGTCTTTCGCTTAGCCCGTGCCTGCTTAATTTGTTTGTTTACCATAATTGGATTTGTACCAGTCTTGCAGGCCACCGACGCCTGCTTTGCCACCTCTATTAGAAACATTTTTTGTTTACATTTTCGGATGAAGAAGATCGCTACGTTGCTCATGAATATCTAGTGCTGCTTAGTTCTCTCAAAACCCAATGTATGACGAAGAAATATTCTGTACACGGTTCCAAATGAGCCAATCACTATTGGCACGCATTGTTCAGGAAATAACTATTCACACGCATTTTCTAAATGAATCGATCACTCTGTTGACTTTTATCCATAAGATCAATATCGTGATGATAATCTCACGCGAACGCATGGACACAAATTAAAAGTTATTAGCGAGTTAGCCAACAAGGAAACACGTCTAAGCCTTAAAGTCGATTTAATTAAATACATTTGGCGTCGAACTAATGCACAGTAATTTGTAATTTCCTTTTATTTCAAGTTTTATTGTAATATTTTTTCTTTTTAATTTTATTTGAATTATTAATGTAATGTTTTTTTAATTATTAATGAAATTTTAATTTTAATGTTGAAAATGAAAGAAAATGAAAAAAATATATATATAGAAGTGAGTGATGAAGTTGGTTTTCTTATTACGCTAAACTGATGGTGAAGTTGATTGTGAAAAAATAAAGTGACGGTGCTGAAATTGTTGATTATTGCCGCTAGCCTTACTTGCTAGATTATCATTTTATTTGATTATATTTTTCATACTTGAGTTACAATTATTAGTAATTAATTGTTTGTCAACCATTCACGTAATAATTAATGAAATCTACTGAAGGGTTGATGATTGTCATTTTGCACAGCAAAAATAATTCATCAAAATAGAAATATTATACGAACCTAATACAAAAGTTTTCTGGTAAGTATTAATCATCATAGTAACGTTTCAAAAAAGTGATGAATTTAAATTATGTCGATCAAGTTTTGTCTGATGCTTAGTAGTCACAAAATATTCATTTAAACTAACGCAAGCTAAGGTAAAAAAAATAAAAGCAAACTAAAAGTTATCTAAGGGAAGATAATTACATAAATTATATTAGCGGAAATATGTTTGCCTAAAAATAGGTGGTTATTCATATTCGTTAGGATTTTAACAACCAATGATGTTACGCAGTGAACTTATTCTCGAACAAGAGTTAAAGGATGCGTATTTCAATATTTACCCTTATTCGTGCACATTAAACCTTCTAGTCGATATTCTCGGTTAAGATATTTACTAGTAGAGAATTTACCCTTTTTCAACGAAACGAGACGGTATACGGATGCGCAACTCAAACTCACCCATCTAAAGAAGAAAATACAATCTAAGTAAGTTATAGGTCGGATTTCTCCCGTTCATGGCTCACTAGACTAAATGAGACATTTTATAGTTACAGGCTTGTTAAGTAGATTCAAATACGATTAACTTACCATATCTCGAGATAAAGATGTCTGCTCAAGAATAAAGCTTGAAAACCGATCAAGCGGACCTTTCATGATTTTTTGTCAAAACACGTTTTTATCCGCAAAATAGTTTGTTACTAAAAATGACTAACCTAATATCTAGTTAATAAACTAACCTAAAATTCAAACTAAAATAACCAACAAACTTCCAACCATAATCCTAACTACCTAACCAGCAATTTCTAAACAAACTACTCATAAATCATCAGATCTACACTACTAGCATCAATAAATGCAACGACAATAACAACTAAACTAAACATAAAAATAAATATAATAATAAATAAAATAAAAAAGATAAAAGATAAGATGAAATCCGGTGTTCGCTCGGTATGAAAAGACGATAACTTTGCTTCCTCCAATATAAAGATAAAAATTTAAACTTGACACAAAAACTAGGAATGAAAATAACTAGTTTGTGTTTTGAAACCTTAAAACTTCAAACTTTATTAGAGAAAATGATGTCAAAATGATGTTTATATACGAAGATTTAAGCTTCATAACATAAAAACCAAGATTATAACGGCAGAGTTTGTTTTGGGCCTTTTGAAATAGGAGATGATTTGCACACATATTTAATTGATTGGCATATTTTAAATTAGAGTATGTTGACAATTATACCTTTACATTAATTTATGCATTTTCACTCTGTAAGGGTATAAACAAGACACTAAGGGCCTGTTTGTTTAGTTTTTTTACGTTCTCGTTAAATTAAAGTCATTCTGCCTGTAAATACGTCATTCATTTGTAGATGAATAAATAGTTGTTTGTTTTTGTCTTTGAATAAAGTCATCTCAATTAAAAATTATCATATACCCTTTTATTTCAAATAAAGTTAAGTTGGAGGGTAAACACGTAAAATTAGGATAAAATGGATGACTTAATTGTAGACCCTCATCTCCACGCTTTTTCTGAAGGTCATACGTTAGTTTTAAGACTAAACAAACATTCATTTTGTGACTTAATTAACTTACCTATTTTTCAATTAAGACACATTAAGTTGTTATCAAACACCACCTAAGTTACAGTTTATTAATCAATTTAAATAACGTGCAAATCACCTCATTTTAAAATTAAAGTACACAATGATTGAAAAAGTAATAGTTTGGTGTGAGGCTGTCATATTTAACACACTATTTAATATCTTTACATAAAGGATTCACGAAAAGTGATTATATCACATGACAATCTTGACATTTTGCATAGTTTTTATAGGTAACGTGTAATTGTAACACATGTAAAATTATTTTCAAATATTTAATTGTTTACATTTTACGTACATTTTATTTTTTAATTATTTATTTTCTTTTTATCAATAAAATAATCTCAAAATATAAGCGTAATCCCAATTTTATTATATAAAACAAACACTTTTAATACAATCATTCTCATACTTTTCTTTCAATCTATAACAAATCTAAATCATATTCTAACCCCATTATCATACCAAACGCACCCTAAATAGTGTGAGGCATGACGTAACGGCATGATAAAGCCTCACGTTATAGCGGTCAAGGAGAATCTTTTACGTTTATAGTGCGTGGCATAAGGCGGCATAAAATATGAAATATTTATATATTTATATCATCTTTCATATATATCGAGTTACAAAAAACGTTGTACATAATGAATAAGGTTAAGAAACTATTATTACATGTAATGTTTTTATTTTAAAAAGAAAAATGGAGTTGATTAAAAGAAACTCGACACGCCTCACGCCTTAGCGCGTCTTATCGCGCATTTTCCCGCCTCATCTCACGTCGCGCCTAAAGTTGACGCTTTGGTCAATTTCGTAACGAGAAGGTTACGTCTCACACTTTAGCGATACCTTAACGCTGCCATGACGCGTCTTTTAGAACCATAATAAAAACATGGAACAAGATTAATAAAATAAAAGTTTGTAAAATGTTATATTTAAAGAGGATAAAGATGAAGATTAAAAGAATAAAACACAAATAACTAGAAATTAAGATTAGTAAAACATTAAAGTAACAATAGATTAAAACCTTACTTAAACAAAGTTGATACAAAGTTTAACTAATTTAAATCTAATTAAAACTTAAACTACAGTCGAACTCGAGTTTGATAGGGCTTGAGCTCGGCTTGAAAATCAAAATGTAGGCTCAAGCTCAGCTTGATAGCTCGAGAGCTTTAATCATCAAAGCTTAAGCTCGACTCGAAAAGCTCGACTTTATACATAAATAATGTATTCGATAGCCAAAATCATCAACGAAGTTTAAAAAATAAATTACAAGATAAACCTATTAGCAAAGAATTTATACAAAACATTTAGAAATGTTAGAGTTTAAAATTTTCTTCCGTGAATTTTTTTTTATTATTATATCAATATTCACATTATAATTAGGTTGTTTTATAAATATGTATGATTAAAATATTTATATACAGGAATGCTCGAAAAGCTCGATAAAAACTCGAGCTCGGCTTGTTTTCTGTTTTAAATTAGTTTATTAGGCTCGAACTCGAGATTGATAAAAGCTTGACTCGATTAAGTCAAGCTTAAGCTCAAGTTCAAATAACAAAGAGAAAATTACCAAAAGGGGACTTTTTTCCAAGTGTGGTCCATTTTTAAGACTTTTTTCTCATCTCTTTCCCAAAAGAGCCACGCTCAACTGCTCAACCCCATACATATTGTGACATGTGTCTAAGTGTTAGGTAAGATATTTTTTTCTTTTAACTTAAATGACCAATTTACCCTCAAACTCATATATAAAAGACACACATATTTCATTTTTTCTAATTTTTTCTCTCTCTCTACCACACCAAGATCCCGCCATCCCGCCACCACCAAGATCCGCCAACTCGCTACCACCAAGATCCGCCAACCTCGCTATGATCCGCCTTCTTTAAATTGAAGCACATCCGGCCAACTACTATTTGTAAGCCACTAACACGAGGTTGAGTTATCATAGCTCTATATGTCGATGTTGCGCACCCAACGTCAGAATCGCTCGCTGAAGCTAACACGTATGGGATGTGTACGAAAAGCGTAAATGACAAATGTTGGATAATTTGCATCATTGGTTTGTTCCATGAGTTGAGCGACTACTAGTGTTATCCCGGAGATGCTAATGATATCTTGATGCTATAACCTTCTTGGCACGTAAAAGATACATAGTCGATCTCGCCAAAGATCATATACTAGATCCAGATCCGGCCTTCAAGATCCAGATCCGGCCAACACCCATCGTCAAGATCCGGTGTAATATATCAGGATGTCAAGAACGAGATTGTATTATTTTTATCATTTTGTCCTCGTGAGTAATTTATAATTTTGTCAAGAAACATAGGTCTTGAGCGACAATAAGATGTGCAAGATCTTGAATATTGTATTATTTTTTTAATTTTTTGTTGCACAGTCAAGGTTTATTTTTTCAATTTTTTGTTGGACAGTCAAGCGAATTTATTTGTAAAAAGGTCAATTTTTTCCTAGTTTTATTTATGTTGTTATTATTTAGATTAAGGTGTTTGCACAGTTATTAATTGTTTTTTATTCGATTTATAACAAATGGCACCCATATTAATTGTTATTATTCGATTTGTAAAAAGGTTAATTGTTGTCGGCGGTGGTAGTTGGCGAGCCAGAATCGAAGCGGTTGAAGCGGAATGGTGGTGGTGGTGGTGGTAGTCGAGCAGTTGAATGGTGGTGGTGGTGGTGGAGGATGGAGTTAGGTGAGAGAGTGGGATAATTAATTAAAAATATAATAAAGGGTAAATTGGCATTTAAGTTAAAAGACCAAAATATCTTACCTAACACTTGTATATACGTCACAATACGTATTGAGTTGAAAGAATGAATGCCATTTTCAAAAAAAATGAAAAAAGTTTTAAAATAACACACTCAAAAATAGTCTCATTTTGATAATTTTCTCATAAAAAAAAAACATGAAAAAGATCGAACAAGAAATGCTCGTACTTTTCTTGTTACGGCACATGCTCTTTCATATCCCTTTAAAAAGAAACAAGGAAGGCGCTTGTCCGTAAAACAAAAGTCCACGTAGCCATGTTGTATACCACTCAAACCACTTACCACATTGCTAGCAATTTAACGCACATGGCTTTTGGTTTAACGAATATGAAACCGCGCTGACGCAATGGACGGCTTTTAAAAGACTTATTTCAGAATGACACTTAAAATTCAGGGCTGTTTTTGCCAAGTTGTAAACTTTACATTTAATGCTTGGACTAACTTAACGACACACAAACCTAGTGACCATTTTTGCCAAGTTGTGAAACTTCGCAATTAATGTTGAGGACTTAAGTTGCAACGACACACGAACCTCAAGGACCATTCTTGCCAACTTGCGGAAGTTACCAATTAATGTTTGGACACGTGTCGTGTGGAGATCGAATCCCCGCTTTTTAGTTAATATAGATAATTTTAGAGGTGTTCACAGTTCGGGTAATACCTTTAATAACCGAATATTGAACCGGAAATTGAACCAAATAATATTGAATCGAGCTTGTAATCGACCCAAATTTATTAAAATCAAACTGAACCGAATAAATATTTGTTTTCGATTTGGATATGATTCTAGTAAAAAAAAAGTTAAAAAAATCGTTTTCGTGATCAAGTGGTACCATGATACTAGCGTTAGATCTTGACTTTTATACAAAAGTCAATATCTGGAATGGGCAGCCAGATCTAATGCACACGTCCGCATGAAAAAATAAATCCACACATGATCCTCACTTTATGTTGTTCGATATTAGGGAATGATTATTCTTGATTGATTGACTAATTACAAGAGCCATATACAAATATATAACGCTACTGAGAATGATCTAGATTTCGGGCTTGAGCCCGTTACACAACAATAATAATATGGGCTAACACTCCCCCGCAGTTGAAGCGGGAGGACACCGGACGCTAAGACTGGAGCGAAATTCCTCAAAAAGGGCTGACGGCAAACCTTTCGTGAAAATATCTGCATATTGATATCGAGAAGGAACATGAAGTACTCGAACCTGACCAGTAGCAACCAAGTCTCGAACAAAGTGTATGTCAATCTCAATGTGCTTCAGACTACCGATGCCGAATCGATTGCACGATAACTAGACAACACTAACATTGTTACAAGAGACAAGCCGAAGGAAGATAAAGGCGTGTGTAGCTCACGAAGAAATCTGTAACCAACAAGTCTCAAGAACAAAGATTGGCAACCCCACTGCAGACTGTCGCACTAGAACGGAAAGCATTGGTTGACGCCAGAGGACTACGAGAGTAAGTTGTTGCCAAGAAATACACAATACCGTAAGTCGATCTCCCAGTGGTAGGACAACCGCCCAATCCGCATCCGAATAAGCAACCAAAGATGTAGTAGAAGATGCAAACAATCAGTAACCCACAGCCTAAGGTACTCGAACATACCGTAAAATCTGTTTGAGAGTCGATAAATGGGGCTCTCGAGGGTCATGCATATGAAGGCAAACTCACGAATCGCATAAGATATATCTGGGCGAGTAAAGTTAAGATATTGAAGGAAACCTGCAAGACTGATATAAATTAGGATCGATATCAATCACCATCATCCCCCGCTTAGACTCGGTGTCAATAGGAGTCCGACTCGGATTACAATTAACCATATGTGCTCTTTCCAAAACCTCAATAGCATATTTCTTCCGAGATAAAACAACCTCAAGAATCCTGCAATGTAGATACCTGTAAAATAATTAAGAGGGCCTAGATCCGCATAGCAAACTCCCGATGTAAGGATCTAATAATCATCTGCAACAAATTCTCAAAGGAAGCAGTGAGAACAATATCATCAACATATAATAACAGGTAAGCAGTATCCGTCCCTTGTCTGTATATAAATAAAGATGAGTCACAACGACTATGAGATGTAGGATGAGAATCGCTGAAACCAAGCTCGAGGGGCCTGCTTGAGCCCATACAGAGACCGTTGCAATAAACATACATAATCAGGACGCACAGAGTCCCAAAACCCCGGAGGCTGATGCATATAAACTGTCTCAGATAAATCACCATGTAAGAAAGCATTCTTGACATCAAGCTGATGAATCGGCCAATGTCGAGAAGTAGCTAGACTCAGAACGGTCCGGATAGTACCTGGTTTAACCACTGGACTAAAGGTCTCATCCACATCAATCCCCTCTAATTGATTACTACCATTTGCCACAAGACGAGCCTTGTAGCGACTAAGAGTACCATCAGCCAAATACTTATGGCGAAAAATCCACATACAACGAATAATGTTGGTGTCTGCGGGTCGGGGCACAAGGGTCCAAGTTTCGTTCTTAATAAGTGCAGTGTATTCATCACGCATAGCATTTTGCCAATTTGGATCATTGCACGCATCACGATAAGATTTTGGTAATGGTGAAACTGAAGACACATGCATATTGAGACGTTCAGTGGGACGATTAGTCCCGACACGATATTGTGTGACCATGGGAGGAATTGAGACAGGGTTTGAGTTATGAGGAGGATTTGGGATAATATGTTGGTGTTGGTTTGCGGGTGGTGATGTACTTGGTGGCTGTTGTTGGGCTGTCACGGGTGGCGGGGGTGGCGGATTTGGTGGTGGTGATGGAGGAGGTGTTGGTTGAAGGGGTTCGTCGTGTTGAGTTGTATTGGTGAGTTCAATAATTGGTGTAGGTTCGGGTTGGGCCACCGGTGGAAGAGTGGGTGGAATTATTGGAGGTATGATATCAGGTAAGTCGTCTAAAAAGGTGTACGTGGGTGCCGGTGTTGGTGGATATTGTCCATGAGGTGCGATCCTCTAGAAAGCCACAAATTATAAAAAGTCTGCAAAGCCAATTGTCTTGTGACACATGTCCTCCACTAATTTTATCCTTTTCCGTCTCTTTTTTCTTAATATTTTCAGCTAAGGGGCATTTGAGTCATTTGACTTGTTTTTTAATTCCACCCCAATCTTCAAACGCAAATAACTTTCAAACGACATAATTTTATGAAAAACCGATTTCACCATAATTTTTAAAATTTAATCCTCTTTAATTTGATATGCATTTTGATATAAAAATCGGAACTTTTTTTTTTTTAAATTTCAAGTGGGTTATGATTTTCTTGAAATTTTCGGGATATTCGACCTTACTTTTATCTAATTTAAAGGTTGATTTACGCAAAATTTAAAACACGAAGTTGTAGATTTTAGTTCACTCTTTACACAAGTTTTGAATCACTCAAACCGATATGAAATAAGTGAGATATCGCACGTTAAAATGGCGTTTTAGTCATATTTGTTGACACAATGTGTTTGATAAAATGTCGTTTATATTTTAGTGTTAAAATTGCGTTAAATGCTCTAAATTTTGTACCACAACGCATCATTAATCATTTTATTAATGTAAGATTCAAAAGTGATTTTTAGTACTTAATTTAAAATAAAATGCACGCTTTGTTCATCGCTTAATCTTGGTTCATCAATCGATGAATCGATGAATCAAATCAAAATCGATGAACCGAACCAAATCGATGAATCGATGAACTAAACTAAAATCGAAGAACCAAATCAAACATAGTTCATCGCTTTATTTTGGTTCATCAATCATAATTTCACCAATACGTTGGTGTTTGTTTTGTTTTGTCCATCGATTTATTTTGGTTCATCAATCACAGTTTCGCTTTTAGTTTGGTTCATCGCTTTTGGGTTGGTTCATCAGTTTGGTTTGGTTCATGAATCATAGTTTTAGTTTTGGCTTGGTTCATCAGTTTTGGTTCATCAGTTTTTGGTTTGGTTCATCAGTTATTGGTTTGGTTCATCAGTTATTGGTTTGGTTCATCAGTTTGGTTTAGTTCATCAATCATAGTTTCAGTTTTGGTTTGGTTCATCAGTTTAGTTAGGTTCATCAGTTTTGCTTTTATGTTTTATTTTTAACAGTTTGATTTGGTTCATCAGTTCATCACTTTGGTTCATCAATTTTAATAGCTAAAAACATTAACTATTAAAAACATCACTTTTTGAATCTTACATTAATAAAATGATTAATGATGCGTTGTGGGACAAAAATTAGTGCATTTAGCTCAACTTTAACACTAAAAATCTAAGCTAGATATTTCATCAAACACCTTGTATGCAACAAATATAGTAAAACACCATCTTTAACGTGTTATATCTTACCCATATGACATCGAATTTGAGTGATTTGAATTTACGGGTAAAGAGTGAACAAAAATCTATAACTTTCATGTTTTAAGTTTTCAAGATTCGACATTTATGAGCGTAAAAATAGGGCCGAAAATGCCAAAAAAATCAAGAAAATCAAGAACCATTTGATATGTAAAAAAGTTCAAAATATTTATCAATATTTATACCAAATTAAAGAGAATCGAATTTTAAAAATTATGGTGAAATCGGTTTTCGTAAAAGTTTGTCGCTTGAAAGTTATTTCGTTTGAAATTTGGGTGGAATATGAAAACGGGTTAAATGACAAAAATACCCCTCTAACCAAATTTAATAAGAAAAAAGGAGGAGGGAGTTGGGTGGAGGACACGTGTACAGTACGAATGGCTTTGCAAACTTTTATTTTTATTCCTTTCTATTTGATCCCAGACCTATTGTCCATATGGGAAGACAGCTTCATCAAAAGTGACGTGACGGGAGAGTATAATTTTGTTGGTGTGTAGGGAAAGACATCGATACCCACGATGATTGGATGCTTGTCCCAAATAAATTGCGGGTGTGGCTCGAGATTCAAGTTTGTGATTAGGAGAGTGAGGGTAACATTAGCACCCAAAAGTGCGTAAAAGGTTGTAGTCTGGGTTTTGTTTAAACATGCGGGTATAGGGAATTTCATTGGCAATGGCTGTGGAGGGTAAGATGTTGATTAAGTGGACGGCCATGTTTAAAGCTTCAACCCAAAAGGTTGGTGGAAGGTTGGCTTGGAAAAGAAGGGTTCGAATGAGGTTGTTGATGGTACGAATCAACCGTTTGGACTTCCCATTTTGTTGAGATGTCTTGGGGCATGAGAAACAGAACTGAGTGCCAGTGTCGGCAAAAAGTTATGTAAGGTGCGGTTGTCAAATTCACCGCCATGATCACACTGAAATGATTTTATTTCACACTTAAATTGAGTGTGAACATAATTACGAAATAATACAAATATAGACAGAACATCAGATTTATTCATGAGCGGATAGACCCAAACAAAATGAGAATAGTGATCCAAGAACAATACGTAATATTTAAAACCCGAGAGACTCGGAATTGGTGAAGTCCATACATCAGAATGAATAATATCAAAACATGCATTAACAATAGTTTCAGAACTAACAAATGGAAGTCGAACGTGTTTGCCAAGCTGGCAAGCATGACAAAGCACATGCGGCTTCTCTTTATTACATGAGATAAACTTATTTGAAACGAGACGGCGTAGCACTTCACTTCCTGGATGTCCCAGGCACTGATGCCACGTATGTTGACTGACAAGGAGAGCTTGGGGAATAGGACACGGGACCGTGACATGGTAAAGGTCACTCGTGCTGTCACATCGGAGAAGCACTCGACGCGTCATGAAATCCTTAACAGAAAAACCAAAAGGATCAAATTCAACAATACAATTATTGTCACAAATAAATTGACGAACAGATATAAGATTTTTGACAATATTGGGGTGGGGGTTAATAAGGACGTTATTTAAGTAAAGAGGTCGAGATGGAGTAGGCAAAATGCTACGACCCGTATTGGTGACGGGCATTCGAGACAGATGGATACATGCAAGTATTAAAAACATTACTAAGACTGTTAACAGAAGCATTGAGATGTGAACTCGCACATGTATCCATGTTCCAGGCTCCGGTAGTTGGATCATGGAGAGTCCCGACTGCAAAAGCATGAGGCAAGGTAGTTTCTTGACCTGCAGTAGGTGTAGAGCCGAGAGGTGGTGCTGAGGGGCTGGTTTGTTGTTGTGGTTGGATCGGGGTGAGTAGTGGGATAAAAATATTGTGAGGCAGTTGTGACATAGGGTGTCGTGTTGGGATGTGAGTTTGATGGTTGGGTGATGAGGGTGTTAGCTGGATATGGTTGTGTAATTTGTGTTGGATTGGCAGCGGGTACATACATTCCATGGGCCGGGGATGTTGCTGTTGGGTTGGGTTGTAACACGAAGCCTGGTGGTGGTCCAATAGGTGTAGTGGGCCGGTAGGTAGTGTTGTAGGATAGAGGACTGATAGAGGGTGTAGTGTAATAGGCAGACGGGCCAATAGGTGCACTTGGGCTTGGAGTAACCGAAGGCTCAACAGTGGTATGTGAGTAGTTTGTGCCAAGACCAGGGGTGTTATTATTCTGACCAGTTAAACCCATTCGATTTAGGAGTTGGAGTAATACAACTTCTGTTTGGGTCTTGTTTTGGAGCGTATTTAGTGACACAGTGAATAAAAAATGATGAGATAAATTAGGTTCTGCTTTGGTTTAAATATGGGACAACAGTGTATGAATGAATGTGTGAAGCAAGGATAGTTATGTATATATGAGGGGATGAAAACAAAAATAACGTGATGTAGGGATCTATGATCATGCACGATCACCACTACACCAAACAAGTAATCGTGACCTAAAGCACGAAAACACCAGGAAACCGAAAACGTGTGGATTTGTGACCGTTGCACAAATCACCAACATGTATAAGAAACAATGCTTTTTTTTTTTTTTTGGATCGATGCGAGAGATAGCTAGGGTTAGAGGAGCGGGGTGGGGGAATATTTTAGGAGGTGATATTCTCTGATACCATGTTCGGTATTAGGGAATGATTATTCTTGATTGATTGACTAATTACAAGAGCCATATACAAATATATAACGCTACTGAGAATGATCTAGATTTCGGGCTTGAGCCCGTTACACAACAATAATAATATAGGCTAACATATATATGTAAGATAATAGAGATGCATTTCGCACATGATCCTCACTCTATATCTAAGATAATAAGGATGCATCTAAGATCTATTATTCAAAGCCATGCACGTTTATAAATTAAATAAATATTAAATAGTCGTTTTCTACCAAAGTCATGCATATCACAATGTCACGACAACTGTAATTAGGGGTGGAAACGAGCCGAGCCGTTCGTGAAAAACTCGAGATCGGATCGGTAAAAAGCTCGAACGAGCCGAGCCTAAACGAGCTCGAGCCTAAGTTTGGGCTCATTTAATAATCGAGCTCGAGCCCGAGCTCTATATAAAGCTCGCTTAGGCTCATGAGCCCAAACGAGCCCCAGAAATATATACGTATATATATTTTCTATACGATAAACGTGTTAACGAGCTCGAGCTTGTGTTAACGAGCCGAGCTCGAGCCAGAAAAATCTTAAGAGCCGAGCTCGAGCTCAAAAGGCGAGGTTCAAACGAGCTCGAGCTCGAGCTTTTTATATATATACGAGCCGAGCTCGAGCTCTGGCAGACTCGAGCTCGGCTCGGCTCGTTTTCACCCCTAACTGTAATCACATAGAAAGTAATTAGAACATGTGCGATATAATTTGATAAGGTTGAGAGGACCGCATGGTCCGGTGGGTCTTAATCATCATTAAAGGCTCCTCGTAGTGGAGTCCTTAGTTACTGGTTAGACACATGTTATACGGACCTCTCATAGAGGGAGTTTCGTGGGACTTTGTGCATTGCGAGATTTGTACGGTGTATATCACAGTTTGTACATTTTGACAAAAACCTTTTATTGTCAAATCATAAGGGGTCTTAATAACATAACTCTCTTGGTTATCATGCTCGTAGTTTTGATCATGGCCGGATTTAACTATGTTCATGATGTTTAACGGTACAACGTTTTCAATTTTGTAAGGCGTTATGACTATATGCACACACAGGGACGGATCCAGGATTTTTATAAGGGTGTTGCACAAAATTTTTCGTAAAGGTCTTGCACAATTCTTCTTAAATCAATTACCTAAACAAACATTCCTCACACATGATTACAAAAGCAAAAACTTTCAAAGGGTCTTACCAAAACCGACACATCGAGCATTTGATTTTTGCTCGCCACTTTCGTTTGCTCGCACTCCCCTTTTGCTCGCCGTTTTCAAAAGAAGACAAAGGTTTGTGCGCTACACGACAAGGAACATTGCAAGCAAATGCTTGCTCGCCCCATGTTTGCTAACCGTTTTTCAAATGAATGTTGGTAGGTATATCTACCGGGCATTCATGTGCTTCATCATTTAGGAGGGACGAGCAAATGAACCGGCGAGCAAAGGCAGTTTGCTAGCTTCATCGATTTTTGTAAAACGAAATTCGATGGTTCATTTTGGTAATGCTTGATGATAGTGTTCGTTTAACAAAATGACACATTCTTCTTTGAAAATAAGTACTAAAATTTTCCCATTAAAAATTTTTGGACTTAAATCGCATAAAAAAAAAAGAAAGTAACACAAATATAATATTGGACGTTGCACATACCAAAAAATGACACCTTTCAAAAATATTTACACTTTGTGACTCGAAATCAAATGTGGCTTGTGCTACACCCAGTTTCCATATTGGTCTGTCCTGAGCACACATGCTCATTTAGTGCAATTTTTAGCATAAAATGATATAAATGAGTTATAAAACATGAGATCATTTGATTCAAACAAAATGCAAGAAGAAAATGGATTGATTTAAGTGATATTGAAAAGTTTGCATAAACAAGGGAGAAGACAATAACATGTCAATAATTCTAAATGTTTTCTTTCTCTAGAATGGAAAGATAAACAATCCACCCCATTTCGACTAAAGATGCACACCAGCAGAAAGATGACGACGATTGGATAAGGGTATCAAGAAAACGCAAAGTGTTGATGCATAATCTGGCGCGGAGTAGATTCAACGACTCTCCTTGGCCGTTAGTCGCCTTCTCGAGCCCTAGAGACTGCCAACAAAGAGAACTCGTTAGGAGGACCCGAGGTCAGAGCCCTGTGGTCCACCTCCGACGACCAAGTTAGTATGCAATGTAGCATAACAAGTGTTGTTAGGGTTAGAGATAACCGTCATGTATATATAGGACATGGATTAGGGTTTAGGTGTAGAGTGGTCAGATCTGCCGGCTCGACCCATTCCTCGCCCGGTCCCGACCATACGTCCACAAGCCCCCAAGTCTAGTATGAGATAGCGCATGGCTATGTTATGCTAGACTTAAGTTCGATGGCGGCGTGAGTGAAAGTGGAACCCGACGCATCCCGGTAAGGCGTACTTTGTACCAAAGAAAGCGGCATGGTGCGACATAAGACGCGTCATGGCAGTGCTACTGCGGCGACAAAGAGGCGCGATAAAATATGCTTCGCAGATAAGTGCATACGTGGCACATGTAAGACGCTTTGCGCGCATTACATCCGTCTTTACAACCGACAGAGGACGCTCCCGCGCAAGAAAGATGCGCGCGGATATTTAAACCGCCTTTGTACCGAGCTTATGCTCGCTTCCAAATATACCGCACCGCGCACGGAAAATGAGTAGAAACCCCGTAGCCCCCAAGTTTGATGGTGCTACTCGTAGAGCATTAAACTTATTGAATCTGCGAAAACACCGAATGCAAAGATTAAAAATATATGCCGTGAATCGCAAAGATATAAATCCTAATGAATGGAAACAATAAACAACACATAGCATGAATAATATATTGCGATAACATAAATAATATATAACACATAAGAAAGTGGCGCGGCGCACCCGTCGTGGGATGCGCATCGATTTAAATAATTAATTGTGTTTTTAAAACCCGGATGGATGTACGCGTGACCGCGATTAATGAGACGCAGATGGATTTATCGTGAACCGCATAGACTCGAACGTTGTGGATGATCGCAGATGTTTTATACCACGGCCTTTGTCCAAGGCGCATCATGGCGATCGACTAGCATCGTGGTGCGCGCCGCACGCTCTCCGCGAAAATGTCTCGAACGCACGCCCAATGCGTAAATGTATCGCGATCGCGTTGTTCGAGCGAACAGCGCACCAACCGTAAAAACAAGATCTGCCAATTAATTCGCGGATAAAAAATAAAATAGCTCCGATCGTGCGGGCTTTTTCTTAGGTCCGATCGCATGACTAAAAGATAAAATAGGTCCGATCGTGCGGACGTTTTTTTTTCCCGACTGCGCGAATTAACACAACAATAAGTTATATTCGAATATGAAAAGTATATATATTCAATGTGTTTAACAAAGAATTTAAAGATAAAATAAACAAAGACTAATATAGTCTTTGATATATACATTACTACGTGAAGATGTATCAAAACAATGTGGTGTTTTTTTTTCTTTGCCGTAATATTTGACCAAGTAAATAAAACCTTTGGTTTTAAACAATAAAGGGATAGAATGTTATCTTGTTAATAACAGTTGAGATTGCATCGTCCAATTTAATAAAGGATAGAATGCAAAGGTTTTGTAGCCACTGACTTTTAAATCGATTGCTTTTCGGTAATAGGAGAACACGAACATAGTTTATTCGTGGTCCCACGGATGGCGCCTAACTCATTGATGCATAATCCTGGCGTGGACTAGATTCAACGACTCTCCTTGGCTGCTAGTCGCCTTCTCGAGCCCAAGAGACTGGTTAACAAAGAGAACTCATAGAGCGACTGGATACCGCGAGCCCTGGGTCCACCTCCGACGGTCAAGTTAGTATGCACGATGAAGCATAACAAGTGTTGTTAGGGTTAGAGATAACATGTCATGATATACAGGACATGGATTGTTTAGGTAGCAGAGCGGCCAGATCTCACGCCCGACCCATTCTGGCCTAGTCCCACCATACGCCCACACAAAGCAAATAGGAAGGAGGCCCCACCAAGGCAAAAAAGTTCTAGTAATATTCGGAACTGTTTTATTATTTATGAATTAAAATTCATATTAAAAAGTTTATGGAATGAGTTTTTTTTATATTTATTGGTTATTTGAAAAATAATAATAAAGAGATAGAATGGCTTTGATTATAAATATTTAAGGAGTTGAGGGTAAACTGTAATTTCATGAGAGAATTCATATGAGTAAACCTAAACATGAGCCTATAAACAGATGCAATTATGAGACCATGTGGTGTTGCTTTTTAAGAGGCCCGAATCAATCAACCGCATTTGAATCAATCAGACGTAAATGTCGAATCGACCGATCCGAAGGGAAAAAACTCATGTTTAAACCGCACATTTGCTTGCTCGTACTAATTTTTTTGGGTCTTTTTGTGTCAAGAGGCAACAAAGAGATGATTCAGACACCCTCTCAAGCCTGTACCATTAAGATCTTATCGCCCGAACGCGCCCCGAACGAGAAAAAAAAAAAACAAACTATTCGAACGACCAAAATATACGACCGCGTTCGAATCTGCTCAGACAAGAGGTCATAAGAGCCTCTTAACTAAAAAACAAACACCACGTAAGGTTATGTGCAAAAGCTTATCATGCCCTTCATTCCTTCTTACAACGTCACATATAACGTCATCACTCGAGTCACATTTGTCAAAATCTTTTATTATTATACAATTGATAAACAATATTTTATTTCCTTAAATTTATTTGCTGTCCTATTTATTATAGTACTACATGGAATACTTGCCAAACAATGCACCGGTTGCTAAATCACAAGTGTATTAGAAAGTTCATCCCAATGTATTTTGAGATCGGCCCAGTAGTAAGTATGTAAGTTAGGACAATACACATGGCCCCTTCTTTTAGAAGGCATCCAGCTGCTGACCCAACTTTAACCATATATTCTCATTCGACGAAAAGTATCACGACAAGCTACGACTACTCAACCAGTACCAACAAGACAAACGGCATCTACTCAACCAAAAGATGAAACATCGTCAATTCAAGCAAAATCAACACGAAAAATGCCTACTCAGCAGGGGCAGCAAGAGTGACAATGATGACTATGATGGTTTGGTGATGACAGAAATAAAAATATAAACAAGCGTAATTATTTGTAATGAGAAAATATAAATAAACGTTCACATTAATTATCCTAAAATCTCAATTCCATGTTAGGTGCTGATAAAACATGTTATGCAAAACAAGCAACATCGCTGAAAAAGATTCACTTCCTGAACTTATATAAAATTATTCTGAACATCAGCTACTACCTTGAGACACACCCTGGTTTTGGGGATACCCTCCACCAGTATTTTGAGATGGACCCTGGCCCGCTGCTTGTTGGGTCCACCCCTGTCCTTGAACAGGCTCTCTTCGTATAGTCTGCATTGTCTCACGACGTTTGTCATAACGTGGTCTTGGACGTGGCCTAGTGTTTTGCTGCCTATCAGTGAACCTGTACTGTGGCCGTGGTATCACTTTTCCATCAATAAACAAATCTCCTACAAACAAAAAAGTAAAAATATTGGACATATTTGTACATATATCAAAGACGAAAAATAGAGTATCTGTGATTAGAAGTCATCTACAGTTGTTACAGACCTCCGTAATCTTTGTTGGGTACATCAAGATATGAATCAGGCAACACCCAAAGAACACCAGGTAGAGCTGCTCGTAAAGAAAAAAATAGTTAGTACTCCTTTATTAAACACTCGACACAATGCAAAGAACATTAGAGGGGTCAAAATCAGCAGATTTATTTGTAACTAGATTAATTGAAATTATACTTATATAACTTGTCAAAAAAAATGGCTTATAAAAGGAAACGGATCAAACTCAGAATTATACCACATATAATTATGATATTTCATATGATATTAATAATTCATACTAATATTTAAGAAAAAAATGGACAAAAAAGAGAGGTCACAGCCAACCCGAACCCGGCGACTTTTGACATGTCCTCAAAATCTACCTAGTTGTTCCAAGATCCATTTTCACCTATTCGTCTATTGCCTAAGCTGCCCATTTCGCCACTTAACTACATTATTGCTCCTTGAAAGAGCTAGAATAATGTAGTCAGCATTTCAAGGTAAATTTTTTATTGATATAATTCTCACTGGTGCCATCAAAATCAGGATGAGAACAATCTTATTCTATGCTTCTAGCTTATATCCTTGAAGTGACATATGCCTCTATTTCTTGCCTTCTCTTAAGTACAGAAGAGAATTTATGAGTGCTCGTGAATAAAAGACACACAAAGTGCTCGTGATTTCAATAACAATTCAAGAAGTCTTAATATGCTAGCACACCAAACGTCTATTTGTAATAAGGATCGTTAAAACAATGTTACCTTGATGGTATTAGTTCTGGTGGAACTTTTTAATAGTAGGTATTTTCAAGTGTATGTTCTATTTCTACTTAAGCTGTCCATGTCCAATGTTCTATTTCTAAAGCTATATAACACATATACTGTTAATTGACAAACTCAACAACGCAAAGAAACATAGCTTTAAAAAGTTTCATAAGTTAACTCGCCTTTGACTTTGTAGGATAGCTCCTCAGATATCAAACAGCCAAATCCAGTATAAGTTGTTGTCGAAACAGAATATATCTTCTTCTTTGCTTCCTCTTCACTGTAAACCACCAAACAAATAAAACACCTCATATAATAACCACATTTCATGAATTCATGATACATATCCAGTCCTAATACAGTTACAAACACACATTAGAATCATTATCTAAAAAATAACAGAACTTTCACTATAATAACAATGAAGGCAAGTTCATATAACAACCATTGTATGTGATCTACAACAGTAATAGCAATGTCCTCAACTAAATGTTCCACCTTATGCAAATTACAGTTTAAAGATGTGTTATAGGTAGGGATGGCTATTTGCGTCAGGTTGAGGTTGGCGAGTCAGAACAACCAAACCTAAACACAACCTGCATGAGTAATCCAGTGACACGAGTCAACCCCAACCCATTTACACATAACCAGAATATGACCCATCAAACCCGTATATCTAAATTGATTGGCCGGTTGAACAGGTTAAATGGATTTGCGGGTCCACCAGTTTAACCCATTAGTAATTAATATTTTGGTTAGAAAGTCTAAAGGGTTTGCGAGTTCCAGTTTAGGTGTCCACAATTCTATTTTGTGTTGCCTCAAAATAGTTGTCCACTTTCATACTACAAGTTTACAGCTAATCATTTATTTTATTTTATTTATTATTTTATTTATTTAATTTTTTTTTTTTTGTAAAATACTGTATAAAGATAATTTCTAATTGGTAAACTAAACAGTATTGGACATTCCTAAAAGTATGCATTTTCAAAGTGTGTATTCATTTCAGATATTGAATACACAAGAAATGATTGTGATGTCTAATGATGCGCCCTAAAGTATGCCTAAACTCACAGAGCATATCTTGTTGGTTGGTTGGTCGCGGCTAAAGAACCTACTTCTACACAAACCAATAGAAAAACACTAACAACCAAATTTAGTCATATTTTTAGGCATGGGTATGTTTTGGAGCAACTAGCGACTAGCGGTTTAAATATAATGCTTGTTTGGCAACAAGCAACTAGCGGTTGAATCTTGTCTAACCGCTCTCATTCAAAAAGCTTCATCAAGAAGCATTTAGATCTAGACGCTAGCGTTTTGGCTCTCAATTTACATATATACCTCTCATATTAATTTAAAGAATTTTTATGCTAATGTGCATGTCTTTTTACGTCATTTCACACTTTATAATTACAGCTGCACAGCTACGTTACCAAACACTTTTATTTAACAAACAACTACTAGTAACTGCTACCGCCGTGTACCTAAACACATACAAGCACGTTTAGGCATGAAACTAGTCATATTTAGCCTTGACCCAACACATCCTTTTATGTCTTTTGCAAAAATAAGCCATAAAACACATACATAATAAAAAAAAACAATACCTTCCAACAACAGTAGCTAAGGTTTTAACATAAGCCTGAACCATCTCATCCTCAGTGGGCTTATTCTCACCATCAAACTCCATAACAATAAGCCAATGCTCATAATCACACCCGTCAAGCAATATCGTTTCTTTAGGTGGCCTGTTGCTCCAGTTGGGTGATGGGTCATTTAGGGCGAGTAACCTGACCCGGATTTCAACCGGGTGAAGGTTCTTGGAACGAGAAGTGGGGTTTGGTGGATGTGGGTGTGGGTGAGGAGTGGGAGAGTGTAACGGGCGCGTGGTGATCGGAGGTGGGTGATGATGGTAGTTAAGGTTCGTCTGGTTGCCATGGTGTTTTTAAGGGTTTTGTGAAATGCTATAGTGCTTATTGGGTTTTATGGATTAGTTTTTAAGGGGGGAAAGGGGGTGTTTGTTTAAGGTTATATGCGGCCTATGAGCTTATCTAATTTCGGCCTATTTTTTAATTTGGCTTATTTTGAGACCTATGACCTTATATAAGCATAAGCATGGTATATCATAACATATTTATATAAGCTCATAGAGCTCAAAATAAGAGGCTTATGAAATATAGGGTAAGAATCTAATGAGAATAAAACTTAAAACGAGAAATAATTATAATCGTATATTTGAGATGCATCAACTTAAATTATATGCATCTCTATTTATTTGGATGCATCATAATTAGTTTCTAAAGTGATTTTGAAATGAAAATGATCCAAAGTAGTACTAGTAACAAATTTGACCCGTAGAGGAATAAAAATACATATGATCGTCTAACTTGATTAAATACACCTAATAAATGTATATGCATCTAATTTTTAGCTAGAAAATATATTATGATGCATCTAAAAAATTAGGGATGCATCTAATTCAAATTGATGCGTCTCTAATATGTAGTCATAATTATTTTTATTTTTTATTTTAAGATTCTTCTTATTCGATCCTTAGTCAATAAATATGCCAAAACATAAATAAGCTTAGGGTCGTTTGGATTGAGAGTGGAATGGTTTTGAATTTGATTTGACACTTATAAGTTATTTGGTTCAAGGTAACCGAGGAAATGGATTCAGATAAAAGCAGCCCACTATTTCGTAACTTGGCTGAAGGAGTGGATTCTGGTGAGAACGAAGTGTTGAAAACCGCGTAGCGACGCAATGCGGGGATTGCTTAAAGAATTTACTTTTAAACGACATTTAAATCTCTGGGTTGTTTTTGCCAAGTGCGAAAGATTATTAATGCGAAAACGACTTACTTTACAATGACACTCAAACTAAAAATAAGCTCGCTAATTTGGCAAAGTTTGCATTAAATCATGTTTTGCACAATCTTACCTCGCCAAATAGTATATATAATAATTGTTTAACTTTCTGATATTTTGACTGTGCATTGTTCTCTCTTCATGTTTTGTCCATATGTTTTCGTTTTTTATAATTACATAATAATATTTTTTTAATATTATAATAAAATATATTTAAATAAATATAATTTCTCTCCTAATCGTACCTCAAATCTAAATCCCATACCAAATTTAAATCCGAATCCAACCCCACTTATAAATCAAACGGACCCTTATAAGCCACATATAAGGTTAAACAAACGGATTGAGATTCTCTAAAGTTTAACTCTCTCATGTTCTATCATTTTAGTTATATTGTGAGAGAAAGCAAAATAATGGATCCCTTGTTTCAATTAGTTGTGGTCCCATTTTATCATTTTATTATTGTTGACGGCTCAACACGACCAACGTGACAGTAAGTAAATATTGTAGGATCTTTATCTTAAACAAACACCCTAAAAAATGATATAACTAATGTATTCGCTTTTATTTAATTAATATTGTACAACTTTTATGATTTTTGGAAGGGTACTACTATTCCTATCTTTTTTACCCCTCTCACTTTTTTGATTACCCGTTTTATTAATAAGACAAGAGAGCTTTTATGATTTTTTGTTCCGTATCTTTTTTCTTTTATTATTTTTAACTTGCCAAGCTTTACATTTTATATTTCATACTTTTTATGACAATTTTAATCATTTTATTAACGTGACAAGACAGTTTTTTTTATAAACTTTTCTCTTCTGTATTTTTCATGTTTTACTATTTTTAACTTATCAAACTTTATATTTTTTGTTATGTTTTTTTATTTCACCTTTCTATAATAAAAAAAACATATAAAAATTAAGAAAGAAAAGGAAGAAAAATGTATTACTTGTAGTTTAAAGGGGTAGCAATATCCAATCCCTTTTTAGAATTATTCAGTTATCAGAATTTGCCAAATATGTTTTTGTACTTTGCGCTTCTATTCACTTGAGACTCGGTGTAATAAGGACCCCAAGCGATGTTCATCTATCTGCCACCTCAACATTTTCTCTCCTACACTACTTCATGACCAACTTGGTATAATAAAATGACCTACACCACAAAAAACATATATCATAAAAATACATTTTAAATAAGAAATCACATACATAAACATGCATACAAGTCGGTTGCTTGCCCGACCCACATCTCTATTTTGATGAGACGACCGACATGGAGACCGAGATGGTGTAATAAGGGAATAACTGGGACTAGTCTCGAGGATGAGACCGACCGACATTTTGAGGCTTATTAAGCCCGATTGAGCCACTTAACTATTTCTATAGTTTTATATATAAAAAAGTAGATCATTTCGATAACCGGTGCCTAATATTAACGAGATATTGTTATAAAAGTGTACAAAGCAAGTGTCATTTCATCCAACGCTACTTTTAACTCATTTTATAAGTTACTTTTAACATATCTTACTTTTATAAAATTTTCTTCTTTAAGTATAAAATTATGTATAAATATTTTTTTCATAAAGATATTAATTCATGAAAAAAATTAATTTTGACTATTCTTTTTAACTTTTGGTTTGTGACACATTGTTGTTGTCTTCTATTTATTTGAATCCCACACTAAAAAGTCCTTATTGTTTCATGTTTATTAGGAGTCCGCAAAGTGATATATGTTTTCACCATACGATAAAGATAAGACACTGATAGCATGGGGGTTGTATATCCGATCTGAGATGGTATTATCCATGGAGTTCCCATAAGTCCTACATATATGAAGGTGACGGTAGACAAGGTCCTGCCGGCTCATAAAAGTGTTAAGCTTCCGGTGATCGGTTGGGATAAAAGTATTACTTTATTAGGTTAAGCGATTGGGAGTTTTTTCAATGGCCTCAATGTAGAATTAGTCGCATGAAGGTACATTAATAAAACTAGCTCATCTTTTTCTTAGTATTGTACTTGGTAACATTTTCTCACGTACATTAAATGGAAACTAGTTATAGGAGATAACACCGACGTCGAATAATAAAGATCAACGAATGAAAACAACAATGCCGACAGCAAGTGTGCCTGCCCTTCAAATTGATCTGGTAAACACTCAAATCTTTTAGTTTATGATGATTGAAAATGTAGCGCGATGATACAATATTCAAAAAATATAATGATGTATTTGTAGGTGGCTGAGAACACAACATCTATGTTGATACCCCAACAAAAAGAGGCATTGTCGAATGCCCAAAAAGCTGTTGCTCAAGTCGCTATAAAGCAGATGCCAAAATCAAAACAAGCATTGTCATATGCTCAAAAAGCTGCTAACACATCTACTCAAAAAGTTGCTTTCAAGAAGCTAAAGAATTGTTGGAAAAAAGATTAATGGATGTTGGAGAAACCATTGGCGTGAGAGGCCATTATTGAATGTTGTCTATCTTCGTTGGATGAGTTGTGATGATTCTACTTCGGGCTATGTTGTTGATGTTCCCGCTGGTATGTTTGTTGGGCGAGAGGAATCCTTTTTTATTACGGTTGATGCTAATGACATTTTGAAAATGTGGACGAATGGATTGCTCGATGCAAGCATTGTAACTTACTTCAACTGGTACGAGTACTTCTAAAACTACTTTTAAAGTATTTAAATTTTGTTTAAAATTGCTTATTGAAACTTCTTGTTGTTTGGAAATGCTTTTATAGAAGTTGTTTGGCATTGTTTAATATGAGTTGTTTGGGATTATGTATAGAGTAGGCTTTTTGGGATTGTTTATGCAGTAGAGGTTGTTTTTGATTTTTTATCTAGATTGTTTGTTGGCTAGGGCAGCTTGCTATTAGTTCGAGATTGCTTAGGAATGTTTATGTGCTAAAGTAAGTTGTTTGGGATTATTTATATACTTAAGGCTACTTGGGATTGTTTATATAGTGATGGTTGTTTGGGATTGTTTATAGATTTAGGCCCATATGGGATTTTTATAGACTAGTGGTCGTTTGAGATTGTTTATTAGACAAGTTATCGGCTATTATAGTTTCAGGTTTATGTTATATACTCTTGTTTTGTTTTTAGGGGGTTATACAAGTTGATGCAGTCAAGTTCTAACCGTTGTGGACTGTTAAACCCATATTTTATTCGAGGAAGTGAATGCATTAACAATACTTCAGGTGTTAAATATTAGTTGACGAGAGCATTCAATTCTACCTACGACATTTTCCTTGCACCATTTATAGAAAAGTATGATACGCTACTATCTAAATTGTTTAATTGCTTATGTGCATATTTTTTTTGGTCAATAATTTCATTTTAACTTTATTAGAGGAAACCATTGGGTGTTGTTTGTTGTATGCCCTAAACAACACATGTGTTACATCTTGGATTCATATCAGCCAAAGAATAAGAAAAGGACAGAGCGAAGTTATTGGCTTACAAGATGTTTGAATAAGTTTGTTGCAAATTACAAAGTTGTCGAGGTAAACTGTCTCACTATCATTAGATACATTCAAAAAAATTGTTGTGTTATACAACTTTTAACATGTACACTACTTGGTTTATCGCTGAAAGATGGGAATGTGGATATTATATACTCAAATGGATGCATGAATTTGTAACCGTTCATTAAGATCATTTTCCTAATAGTGTAAGTACTACCTCAATGTTGATATTAGAATATGTAAATGAAATTTCCATACTTAACGGATGCAACAAGTATGTTTAATTTTGTTTTGTGTTACAAATTTTAACTGTTGGAATCACTCCTAAATAGTATTTCAAGTATTTATATTTCATATGTAATAGGTAGCTTTGTTATGGCCTTTATGTTTGTTTAAGGTCAAGCTTATGTAGAAGGCCCATAAGCTTGATCCTAGCCCAATAAGGAATAGGGAAGGAGAGGAGTGTTGCCCTAGCCCTTGCCTATAAATACATTGTAATAACCTTCATTGAAGGTTGGTTGTTCAAGTTTTCTCTTTCACTACACTCTACGCATAACCGGTCGAGTATACTTGTGTGTGTGTGTTTGGTTTACTTGTTCAATCGCCTTATCTCTTCTCTTATAAGCTTGTGTTGTAAAACTA